>JAQPPZ010016881.1:23000000-23596906 GCA_028583015.1 Wollemia nobilis
GCTCTAAATTCTATCATGCAATTGTACACAACCCATCCTTCCATGCACAAACACATATAGAAGAGTGGAGGATTATTCTTATCAATCCCTCGGGTCTATTGATCTTGAGCCAGGTTTAAGTCTAGACAACCAAATTTTCCTAGGGATGTGTTCCTCAATGTTGCTCTAAGTATATCAATTTGTCTGGGAATAAAAAAAATATCATAAATACTAGATCTTAAGGGATTATTCTTTAGTTCTTCTATGATGTTGTATCCTAAGGATTTTGATAACTTTTCTTCCTTTTGTACTCAATCCTTGAACATATTTAGGTATTTTTAAGTTGCTTCTTACCTTTGTTTCCTCGTGCTAAGAGAAAATGTAGCTTCCTCAAGGCTTTTTATTTGGTCTCTTCCTGATTAGCTTTGGATACTTTCAACCTTGGTTGCTATTTATATTGCTCCTTAGGTTGTTCCTTGTGCAACTGAGTTTTAGCCTTTAGACTATTGATCTTTTGGGGAATCACCAAGAGAGATCTCTTTCTGGATATGGTTAACATGTGATACATTTTAAAGTTTGTATGTTATTCAACTAGGAGGTTTTGATCAGGGTCCATAAGCATTCCAATAAACCCTTTTGATTCTCTTTCAAATTTTTGAGTTGTAACCAGCTGATATTGATTTTGATAAACCATATAGGTGTTAGCATGATGGGGATCATTGCAATCTAGACACCCATAATTTTCTTAGGATGTAGATGTCTCTTATTCTTATATTTTGGATAGAGCATTTTACTTTTCAATTGCATTGATAGTTGAAGCCCCTTGGTCCTTTGTGATATAGGGATATATTATTTATTGGTACCCTTCAAATCTTCTTTCAATATTTTATCACTCCATCACAGTGATCATGTTTGTGAGATTCTACTTTCAACTCTTGCATCTCTATTGATTATTTTGATTTCAAAGTAGATATAGATTGCATTATGATAGTTAGAGTGACAAGTTAAGAATACTACTTAGGTACAGGTAGAGTAGCTAGTGAAGGGGTTAAGGGGGCCAAAATAAAATCTTATTAACTTTGTTAAGGGATTTGTGGTAAATACAACATCACAACCTTTGGAGGAAATTTACCAACTAAAACCATGGTATTCTCTACTGCCACAACTTGAAAGATCTAAGGAAATCTCATCTCATTTGATTGTTGAATCTATAAGCTTAAGTATGAAATAAAATCTAATATATAGTAGATGTAGGATTGGGCTCGATAAGCTCTCAACTCTTGAGGAATTATCCTCCATATATTGTTAAATCGGATATTGAAATCCATGTTGTTCTCCTAAGGATGCCTTTGTATGGAAGTAAACTTGTGAGAAGTGAAAAGGAATCCCCTAGATCATTGAATTCTAGGATAAAAGGCTCAACCAATTCAATCCATGTGTTGATGCTACCTTCTTCTAAAGAGTGATACCAGGTCAATACCTTACCTCTAAAGGACAAGTCCAATAACCTCACTATTACATCTTCATGGATGATATTATGCATAGTATCTAGAGCTACTATATCTTCACAATGTTCATATGCAATTTTCTTGCTACCATCATATGAGGGCAAAGATTTAAGTGTGGCTTGAGGAATATCATGAAGATCTTAGAGATTGAGGGATTTAACACTGTTCCATCCAAGGTAGATTCTTTTAGCCATGGTTCTAGGTGGGGATCTATGGTGATTCTATGGATATGATCTACAAAGTAGTGGGACTTTGAACATAGAAGATTTGGATAGGTGAAAGTGATTTTTCTTTTTTTGATTCCTTAAAAGCTACCAACTCAACAAATTGCAAGGGTTATTTAATCTTCTTGGCCTATAATATTGTGATCATAATATTTTGAGTTTATACCTTCAAAAAAATTACACAAACTCTTGGGTTCTTCAAGTATGTATTCACAAGGTAAATGAATTGCCTATTTGGTTATGAGACCAAATTTTTCGTCGTAATTTTGATCATTAAAAAATGTGGGTATGCCAAAAAATCTTATGTGTATGGTAAATGTTAGCTTTGAATCTCCAAATTTTAGCTAGGATAAATTGATGTGATCCATCTTAGCGAGTGTGCTAAAACTCTTGATACCTTGATCTCCCTAGGTATAGAATGTGCACCTTGATGCATCCTAGGTTGATTCCTTATCTAATTACTCCTATGCAAAAGACTAAAGACAAAAAAGGGATAGGTTTGAGAGAAGAGTAGGGATATAGATAAGAAGATAGGGTTAGAGAGAAATATTAAATGAAGTGAGGGCTCAATTAATAATAATTTTTCTAGATAAATGAGCATAGACCATCTGCTACAAGCAATGCCTAATAGACCATTCAATTAAAGCTATGTAAAATACTCAAATATTATAACATTAAAAATTCTAAGCACTCAAGTAGAAATAAGCCAAACAACTTCAAGCCTAACAAAATATACTTCAACTATTAATTGAAATAAGCCAAACAAATTAAAGCGTAGAAAAAATTACTTCTACTAAAGCAGAAATGAAAGTGTAAATATCAATGTAATGAATAATTCTTCACACTTAAATTGAGATAGGTCAAACGACCCTTGATTATATTAGAGTAGCATAAATATACAACTTACAACAGGTAAACACTAAAATATCTAACCCTTTACAATGAGAGGTATTCCCCTATTTATAGTTTTTATTGAACTGAAATGAAGCTAACTACTATGTACAATCATGAACAAAAATGACCCTACATGATTAGGATGACCTGGAAAAACTCAACATCTTTAGCACGTTCAACATGTCTTCTATCAGGAGGTTATGATTATTAGTTATCCTTGAATGGAGTGGTTGTCACTTTGAAGCTTTGCCAATCAGTAACTCTAGTCTAATTGCTTTATCTATGAATGTTGGGTGCCTTCTTCTTGTTGAGGAATATTACATTATTTGGTACATGTTAATGTACCCCCATGGTACCTTCATGGTACAATTGTAAATATGTAATAGATTAGGGTTGAGTATTTAGTTTAGATGTGTGATTTATATTTCCTCTTTCATGTAAGTGTTGACGTGCAAGAAATGCACAAGTGTCATGTAAGTTAGAGAGAAAGTGTAATTGATAGAATGTGCACAAGTGTCATATATGTAAGTGTACAAATATGTAATGTGAGGATTTGCACAAGTGGCATAGAGTCAAGTGTGCATGTAAGAAGAAAGTGAAGAGTCTAGTATGCAAGTCACAAGATGATAATCCAAAGGTCATGGGACTTGTTATATGGAGAGCAATATTCAAGTACTTGAAGAGTCATATTACTATGGCTATATTATGGAGATAATGCTCCATGAGAATACAATCCAATGAGAATTTGAATATATGATTGTAATAGAAAGAAAAGTGAATAAATATTGTATACAAATTTTGAGCAATTAATATTGTAAGTTTTCTTCATGCATAGTTCATGAATGATTTAGGCCATTTACATTCATATTTGATTATATAAGTGAATGTTATTTTCAATATTATATTGGCCTTGATATACATATTAATTTGCTCATATATTATTCTACTCTTAATTATTGATATTTTGACCTTTAATATTGTGGCTTCTTTATGTTGGGACTCTATCACTTGACTCTATCCATTTTTGATAGAGTTTATTTTATTAGCCACCATCATCAATATTTAACTCTATCCATTTTTTATAAAATTAATTTAGATTCTGTCCACTTTGAAGGTAGTGAAGACTTGGACTCTATTTTTAAAGGTCTTATTGAGTAGAAATTGAAGGGACAAGGATAAGTCACCTTGATTTGGATTCTAGGGTCTTTCCACTTGGTTAAATAAAAACCAATGAATATTAGGACTCAAATATATTAATAGAAAGGGCCAACTTAGGAGAAAAGTTGGACATTGATAGATTGATAGACAACTCAAAAGATAATTGGAAATTTGAGGACATTCAAACTCACCTTGATATATATTTTTGGATTCTCTAGAGAAAGAGGAGAATCACTGTTGAAGATTGAAAGAACCAACTCAAGAGGAATGTTGGTCATTAAGGGATATTTACAGTCATCGTGACATTGATATTGGGTTCTCTAGAAAAGAGGAGAATCACATTTTTGTTCTTAGGTGTGACCTAAGACATTGAAGAAGATTTTTGAGATAGAGAAGCATAAAAAATTCCTATAGATATTGAGAAACATTCAAGCTTCCTACAAATATTTAGTAGTATAGTGAGAAACATTCAAGCTTCTTGAGTATAGAGATAGAGGAGCAATAATATACAAAGATAAGAGTTGTACTGAGAAGTACATTAAAGAATTGTATATAGATTGAGGCATCGAGGAGTTCTGGTTATTCAAAAAACTAGAAACATCAAATTGACTAAAGCAATATCAGTCTTGGCCTTGACCTATTTGAAGAAATTTAAAAAAAATCTTATTATACAATAATCATATAATAGTGCTAAGCAAGCAGAGAATAGCATCGTATAGCATTTCATAAAAGATAACAAGCAAGGTGAATATATAGACATATTAAAGTGTCTATCGTGTGGATCCATCATTGACATAGAGAAAGTGGCCAAGCTTAGTGAGAATAGCTTAAGTGACCAAGCATAGTAAGTTAAAGCCTACACAAGTAAAGGGAAAAAATCCTAAGCAACCAAGTAAGAATATACAGAGCCTAATCAACCATTATATAGAAAGAATCCCAAGAGGGTAGCATAGAGATAAAGGCCCAAGAGGCTAGTACAAAAGTCAAAGCTAAAAAATCACTTGAAGTAACCAACATAATTCTAGAAGCCTGAAGTGGCCAAGATAACGAAATAAGCCTGCATGACTAGCAAAGTATAAGAAACTAGAGTGGGAAACATTGCATTCGAAGATAGTGAGAAGATAGAGGCTCTAGAAGCCAACATAAGAAGAAGAAAGATCATTTATTATAGTGCTACCAGAGCATAGAGATGTAGAAGCATCAGTTTCAAGGTAGAATAGAGCTATAAGCAAGCACCAACATTGAAGTAAGACATCAGGACCTAAAATGAATGCACCAACATTGTTGTTGAAACCATACTTGGAATCAGAACATTGATGCCTAGGTCATATTCACCAAATATGAAAAAGCCAAAGCATTATTATTCAAGGCACTTGAGATTAGTCTATTGTTGCCTAGGTTGACAATTTTTTTTGATGTACATGAGAAGAAAGCTGAACATCGAATGAGTAAGAGGAGAATGGAATAATCTACCATCATTCGCACGAGCAAGCCACACCAAGGAGAATGTTTCTTCAGTCAAACGATCGTGCTAGCGAGGAGAGTGCAAGTGTTTGGAAAACACTTACCCTAATTCAACACGTTGGGGATGCATGAAACTCGTCACAACATAAATCATGCCAATGCTAATTAGGTAACGTTCTTTACATTACTCATTTATATGCTAGTTATTATTTTGGAGGGAAAATGAATTTTGAATTAATTTGAATGGAGTTATAAGGTTTATTTATTTTTATCAATTATTTGAAGTTCAAATTAATTTATAAGGTTTGAAGTGATAAGGTATGCTACTAGGTTACAAATTTTTTGAAGGTTATTAAGGACTTCATTAAATTTTTGAAGATTTAGTGATTTAAAGCTTCAAAGTGTTTTAATATGTTTGAAGAGTGTGAATATTTGAAAGTAGGGAGTTAAAAGGTTCTTAAATTTTTTAAGGTTTTTGAAATTTGAAGTTTTTTGGTATTTTTTCAAATTTTATAAAATTTGAAATATTTGAAATTTAAAATTTGAAACTTTACAAATTTAATATATTAGGGAGCAAAAAGAATTTCTACATCAAAAGTTTAGAGAAACTTAAAATTTGCAAATTTCATATTTTTTGAGTGTATATTTAAATTTGGAAGTTATAAGGTTTACTACTTAAGAGGAATTGAACTTTGAGCATTATGGAAATAAATATGGAGTCTATAATAAGAAAGGAAATATTAGAAGTTATAAATTTTTGCATTAGAAATTTGACTGAAAAATCTAAGGGTAAGCTAGACATGGCAATGCAATTCATCTATAGAGAAGCTATGGATGAAATTTTTGAGACATTTGAATACTATTTACATTCAAAACTTGTTGAAGCAATTGATAATTCTAAGAATGACATTATGATACCTATTGACATAGGTAGTATAATGTATATGACATTGCTTTCACTTGAACTTCATAAATATGAAAATATAAAACAAAAGGAGTTGATTGAAACTCTAAAAAAGAAAGTAGATATTGATATAAGAGAATCAAGTGAATCATCTCTAAAAATAGTGTTTCATTCTACATGTAATATTGACATTCCAAGTTCATCTAATTCAAGAAATTATTATGATGCTCTAAGTGAATGTTTAAAAGATACATGACAATATCAAGATTATAAGAAAACTAGATCAAATGAAGCACATGATCTAGAGGTCAAATACAAAGAAAAAATTCAAGCTATTCATGCACATGAACCTAAAGCCAAAGAAGAAGCTCAAGCAGTTTGTGATCCAGATCATGAAGATACAAAGACTGAGAATATAATGAATGAATATGAAAAAGAACTCAGAGCAAAACTCAAAGAAGCCAGAGACAAATCTCAAGCAAGGGTTCATGAATAATGTAAGGTCATTTGAAGATTGAAGACAAAGATGAAGACCAAGATTGAAGACTAAAGTCTTCAATAACCAAATAATATAATACAGGGGGTGTTGAGGAATATTACATTATTTGGTACATGCTAATGTATCCCCATGGTACCTTCATGGTACAATTGTAAATATGTAATAGATTAGGATTGAGTCTTTAGTTTAGATGTGTGATTTACATTTTCCCTTTTATGTAAGTGAAAGCACGAGATTCCGGAAGCAAAAGGAAAACTATAACTATGCAATATAAGACGAAATGTAACGCTTTAATCCTATGCACAAAAACAAGGAAAGGAGATAAATTGGAGACGAAAGAAAAGATGTAAGGAAATCACAGCCCTCTTTATTCAAATTTCTTATCCTCGGTTACATAGACGTCTCCTCCCTTTTTAGGGGCTAGGAGCGTTAAATTGGTCTTTGTTACAATTTGTGACTTAGTCTTCCTCCTTCCGCATGCCCACGTTTGGAATGGGCGGGCCAAATGTTGCCGCCGCTTGCGTTGGTAAGGTAGACTCCTCGCCGCTCCTCTAATGCCGCAACTCGCACTCAAAGAAACAAACAAGAAAGTCAGTAGCACCGGTGTATGAAAAATAAAAGATGAATCTAACGATGGTTGAAATGAATCTAAATGAAATGAAAAACTTGACAAAAGCATAAACATGAAACTAAAAGAAATACCATGATTATGAAAGCACAAATCGCAAGTAAGTGAATTAGCAGCACTTCGTCGCTCAAAATGCTCCTTCTCTGTATATCCTTTTTGGGTGAGAAAACTCACCCTTTTTATAGACCCAAGGGATCTTTTTGAATTAACATGCAAAAGTGTTTCTTTGCATGAATGCTTTTGTTTGTGAAGAGAAGACTTCTTCTTGATCAAGGGCTTCTTAACTGCCTCTCTGCATGTCTTTGCATGTTTTAGCAAAGCTCACTTGCACTCCCATGCAATGAAGGGATAGCTAAGTGGCAAATCTGAGTTGTCTTAAAAAGCTTACTCTCCTTCCCATGCAGTGAAGGGAAAGTCAATTGGCAGATGTGTGTTGTTAAAAGAACTCACTCGCACTCCTATGTCATGCATGAAAAGCTGAGTGGTAGTTCTGAGTTGTCATGCGCTGAGGTCTGACTTTTTGCTGGTCAAACCTGGCATTCGTCCCACCCCGAAGCGAGCGCTAGTAATCGTCCCTGGGTGAAACAAGTACTAATCCACACTCGTCCCTGGGTAGGACAAGTACAAATTCGCACTCATCCCTGGGTGGGACGAATAAGAAGTAGAGTGTCTAAAAGGTGCCAAATTGATTTTTGACTTGCAAAATTGCTGTGTAAGTGGTTAGAACCACTCGTTTAACCTCTGGGGGCTGTGTGTGTTAATGTGATCAGTGTTTGTAGTCACATAATCGGATTGGTGCTGTTTTGGTGTCTACAGATGCCCCTTTTTGGGAAGCGTTGTGCAAGGCGCAGCGTCGAGCAAAAATAGATAACCAAAGCACTAATGATTAGGGTTTCTCAGTAACCTAACCAACTCTTGATGCCCCAAGCATGGAAAGGGCATGCATTCTTGAATCCTTGCTTCTGACGAGCTAAGGAATTTGATTTCAAGTATTAACCTATTTTGGTGAGGTGTGACTTGAGCTTGGACATTGATCAGTCATGAATAGGCAAAGGGCGCAACCTTTTATCCACGGGGGAACCTTGTGTTCATGCTTCGGGAATGCCAAGTGTTTGATCAATTTTGTGATTATTGCTTGTTTGCTGCCCCAAGGGGGAGCGTGATTGTCTTTGTCAATGATTCTTTGAATGCATGCTATTGCCGTGATTGGGTGTGTGTTTGTTGATTGGTGACTTAAGTGTGACTACCCCCTCAAGCGATGAATCGATGAAGGAATGACTGACATGAGAAAAGCGACGAGTCGCTTGACCCAAGATGACTTAAGTGAGGGTGCCTTCAGATGTTGTCCGTTGAATGCGCGAGCGATTTCTCAATTTTTGTGGACCTATTTTTGGTGGGTGTGAACCCATTTTGGGATGCCATTTGGGGGTAACATTGGCAAAAATCCGTCTTCCCGTGGAGCGGTCCGGCTATGGTAGCCTTCTTGGGGAGTAGGATAACGACAAGGTAGACCCCGACATCAGTTTTCTTATGCCAAGAGGTTAAGTGCAAGAGCACTTTTGTCCGGCAATTTTTAGTGGTTTTGTTGGCATTTGTCATTTTTATATTTTGGTTGTTTTGTTGTGTTTGTTTGTTTTTTTTTTTTTTTTTTTTGGCGTGTTTTTTATGTATGTGTTTGATGTATGCAGAGGCGATTATGAATGTGATGTTTCTAATTTGTATGATGTATGGATAGGGAATGAATGAAATGAGGTGTTGATGATGTGTCGATGCACCATAGACTGTACAAGATTTGACTCGACTTGCTATACTAATGGGATGGCTTTGTGGAATGACTTTGCATGTGATAACTGTGTGTTTGTATTTTGCATATATTGTGATGGTGATGGACGGAATAAAATGTGACAATTGTTTTTTTTAAATGTAGTTAAGCTTTTCTTAGATTCAGATATTTTAACTAACTAGCCAAGACTCTACATTTATCTCGCAAGACTTTTGAACAAGGTATAAATTCGACTTGAATTTAACCAAGTTATTTCACATCCCCGTGTGTGCAATTGAGTTCATTTATGTGTTATTCATCAAGATACCGCCAGTGCCAGATGGGCTTTCAACCGAACCTGTACCGAGGATCACCTAATTAGCTCCACTAACTCCTTGATTGTGTTTGGTTAGATTAATCTGCGATGCTATCTAGGATACCATAAGCTAGCTCATCCACATGCAAACATTGATCTATACACAAGTTAATGTGACAGATATATCGTCATGCGGGAGGTTTACTATCAGTGATCGATAGGCTATCAACCAAACCGGTATTGAAGCTTGCCTCATGACCTGTCGAAATGCTGAGAATTCCAGGGATTCAAGTTCGACTCCCTGCTTTTCTTCAATTGTATTGGGATACTTGCTCTTTATAGTGATAAGATCACTGTTTATTTTGTTTTATTGATGTTTTTTTTTTTTTTTTTTGAGCAAGGGATAGGGAGTGACGAGAATCACTATTGTACGTGCCTTTTGATGTGTGCACTGTAGGATGTCAATTTTGAATGTTTTGACGTTTTGCAAATTTTTGATGTTTTGCAACTTTTGAGAACTTGGGATTCATGGGGAATTGGGTAGGGAGGATGCTTGTCCTTTTGCCAACTCTCAACATTCCTAGGGTCATTCGCACAGGGGGATAAGCAAGATAGCCGTTTCGCTTATGGTGACCGGGATTACGATGCAGGTTTCATCTTTCGTTCACACAACTTAGGAATTTTTATATGTGTGTTAATTTGTGTTGGGATGCTACGTAACAAGGTGTGATCCAAGTAAAACTTTCCCGTGTAAAATCTGTTTAACTATGTACAGCTTTTGGCTAGAAATTTAAAGACATCTGAATGACGAAAACCCTATATACATTAGGAAACAACTGACTATGCTAAAATAAAAAGGTGATATGCTGGATGTATGCATTTATGGAAATGGATTTGAGGTGGAAATGATGGAATTGCCAAGTAATGACAGCCTATGGTGCTTTTGACTTGTATGACCTATCGAAGTATGCAAGGGATGGATGCAATGTTTAATGCAACCTATATTTTTGTATTTTGATTTTTATGAAAATGCATGCAAATGTTTTGGTGATTTCGTTTTTTTTTTTTTTTTATGAGAATGTATGGAAAATGCAAATGTTTTTGTGATTTTGTTTTTTTATGAGAATGCATGTAATTGAAATGCAATTGTTTTTGTGATTTTGATTTTTGTTTTTTTTTTTTATGAGTATGCATGGAATTGAAATGCAATTGTTTTTGTAATTTTGATGTGTTATGAGAATGCATGGAATTGAAATGCAAATGTTTTTGTGATTTTGATTTTTGTGTTGTTTTTGTTGATTTTTGAATACTTATGTTGACCAAGCAGCTTATGGTAACTCTTGGAGCTTTTGGGTTGACCAAGCGATTGTGGTAATCCTTGGAGCTTTTGTCTTGACCAAAGGGTTTATAGATACCTTTGGGGCATTTAGGGTTTGACCAAGCGATTATGAAAATCCCTGGAGCTTTTAGGGTGACCAAGTGATTGTGATAATCCTTGGAGATTTTTTGGGATGACCAAGCGATTGCGATAATCCTTGGAGCTTTTTGGGATGACCAAGCGATTGCGATAATCCTTGGAGCTTTTTGGGATGACCAAGCGATTACGATAATCCTTGGAGCTTTTGGGGATGACCAAGAGATTGCGATAATCCTTGGAGCTTTTTGGGATGACCAAGCGATTGCGATAATCCTTGGAGCTTTTGGGATGACCAAGAGATTGCGATAATCCTTGGAGCTTTTGGGGATGACCAAGAGATTGCGATAATCCTTGGAGCTTTTTGGGATGACCAAGCGATTGCGATAATCCTTGGAGCCTTTTGGGATGACCAAGCGATTGCGATAATCCTTGGAGCCTTTTGGGATGACCAAGCGATTGCGATAATCCTTGGAGCCTTTTGGGATGACCAAGCGATTGCGATAATCCTTGGAGCTTTTTGGGATGACCAAGAGATTGCGATAATCCTTGGAGCTTTTGGGATGACCAAGAGATTGCGATAATCCTTGGAGCTTTTGGGATGACCAAGAGATTGCGATAATCCTTGGAGCTTTTGGTTTGACCAAAGGGTTTATGGACATCTTTGGAGCGTTTGGTTTGACCAAAGGGTTTATGGACACCTTTGGAGCATTTGGTTTGACCAAAGGGTTTATGGACACCTTTGGAGCATTTGGTGTAACCCACTGGCTCTTCAGGGAATAGAGGTACCCCGACGTGATGATCTTTGTGCACCGGATCTGGCTCTGTAGGAATTGGCACGAATGGATCGGCCTTATGCATGGATAGGAGGGCAAGGTCTGCCTTCGGCACTGATGGTGCTATGATATCTCTGGGTGGAAGGTGCTCGCGATCTTCCCAAAGGAGTGGGATCAACATGTGATGCCAATGGGCTGGGTCTATGCGCCACTCATGCCCTAGTCTTATGCCTAGTTGGGCCATTAGTTCGTCATGGGTGACAGGGTGATTGTGTCGTCGTGCATGATTGAGATAAGCCATCTCAGTTTCATCTTCGTAATCATTGTCGATGATCCAAAGGCCCTCGTTGGCCTCGATAGCTGTCTGCGACATGTTAAGCTCTTCTTGTTCGAGCAGATTGATGTGGTCCTCATGGAGTTGTTTCGCGCTTTACGGGGGGACCTAATTTTTTGGCAATGGCACGGGCTCGATGGGAGCCTCCAAAGGGAGTAATGTTAGGAGAATTTTGTGATGCTCATCCATCGGGACCACCTGTGAATTAATGTTGTCGAAATCGAATGGGTCCCATGGCGCTATTGCATATGCTGACTCATCTTTGGCGAGAGAGTCAGGCTCATCAGAATCTGGTGATTCTAAGATATGGAAGACCTCATCATCAGGTAGCTCTACAACCAGGGGTTGATCCTCTTTGAGAGGAGTTTCACGTGAGTTGGGCTTTTGGGGCCCCAAAATCTTGGTCTCTACCGACTCTAAGTGCTTGGGCAGTGCATTGCTTGTATCGAGGGATTTGAGCTCCTCCTCTTTGATTTGTTCCCGTTGCAAGTTGTGGGAAACTTGATGCCTTGGGAGGGATGACCGAATAGCACCCCCCATGCCTTGGTATGGCATTTCATCCCACTCTTCTTCTCGCTCAGGTTCCTCAGAGGCTTCTTGAAGAATTTTTGGGGGTGGTCCATGAACCCGGGTGGGCGCCTGAAGAAGGCACCCGTCATTGGTCTTAGGATTGGCCTCCCGCTCAAGTCTAGGAGGCGTCGAGGGCAACGTTTGATAAGGTCGTAGAGACCTGTCTTGCACCCGCTTGTGTTTCTCATAATGTTTTGTATTATGCATGCGAGGGGTTGGAGTCTTTGCCCGCATAGTGTGTTGTAACAACTCATCCTCCCGGCGCTGAAGGCACTCTTGATTTAAAAGATATTGTTGCTCTAACTGTTGTTGTTCTAGCTCAAGTAACGTGAGTTGCATCCGACGTGCAATATGCTTGGCAGATTCTAAGATAGTTGGTCCTGTCGTCTCATGTCTAGAAGGCCTAGATGCCTCTCCTAGATATCTATCTCGGTCATGGTGATCCGAGATCTCTATAGGTCGCCTCCCTCTCTCTGTTGGGGGTAGCGGCATTCCCCTGAGGCTTTGGCCTCAATAGGTAATCCTGAAAGCTAGCAATTGCGGAGGCGTGTTGCTCCTGCGATGTATATTGTTCTTGAGGAAGGTAAGGGTTTTCCTCGTGCTCTCTTTTGTAAGTGAAAGAGGAACGGGAAGAGTTGGCTCGCCCCGCCTGAGGAGCCTTGTGCTCTGAATTTGTCCTTGTAGTCCTGACAACTAGAGGGGGTGAAGGAGGGATAGTGTAATCATGTGGTTCCTCCCGTCGAACCCTATGTTGACCTAGCGCTTCATCGCGTGGTGACCACTCATAGCGAGCATCTAAGGGAGCTCTCCTATGGATATACCTCTCGTGGGAGGGTGTGTGTTGGGTGCTATGCTGAACAGGAGTGC
Source organism: Wollemia nobilis (assembly GCA_028583015.1). Lineage (NCBI taxonomy): Eukaryota > Viridiplantae > Streptophyta > Pinopsida > Araucariales > Araucariaceae > Wollemia > Wollemia nobilis. Next base: position 23,013,298 of record JAQPPZ010016881.1, read on the forward strand.
CCCTAGAAGAGGTGCCCCTATAGTCCCTTTTCGTTAAGGTGTGTAGGGGACTGCCTTGTGTGTTAGGTCGCCAAGGTGGTATGACCAAATCTTGGGGACTATACCGGAGGTGACTTGTGCCTCCTTGGATATTCCCCACAACATTCGCCCGTGATTGGGCTTGGCTGCAGGTGAGCACCATGACGATGTCTCTCTAAAAACCCTAAAATTGAAAATGAGTCAGATGGGGCCCAAAATTGGTGTGCGCATCCCTCTTACAGTAGATAAGCCAAAAATGAAGTTTCAAGTCCTAACTCTAAATACATTAGGAGATATTAACCTTCGAACAACTCAAAAAGCGCAAAAAATTAGGTAAGCAATTTTAAAACCTAATTTTGAGGCCCTAGATGATGGAATTTGGCCCCGAAAACTGAATTTTCTGGGGAAATACAACTCTAAAGGGTATATTTGTTTAAAAATCTCCCAACTAACTCCCTGTAAAATTTCACGTCAATCGGAGCTACGGTTGAGAAGTTATGGCCCCGACAAGATGCACTAAAATTTAGGGAAAAATACAAGATTTCCCATATTTTGTTGGATGGTCCTGCATCACTTATGGGCACCTTCAGGGTGCTTTTGGGTTGACCAAAGGGTTCATGGACACCTTTGGGGCATTTTGGAGTGACCAAGCGATTGCGGGAATCCTTGGAGCTTTTTTGGAGTGAGTGACAAAATGCGTAGATTTTTATCTTTGTTTATGATTTTTTTGATTTTTGATTTTTTTTGTCTAAACAGAAAATAGCATACACACACAAGCAATGTTTATCTCTTTTAAAGATTAATAGTGTGCCCTAAATCTGGTTTAGTGTGTTTTTGTTGTTTTGTTTTGTTTTTGTAGGTTTTGAAGAACGTTTAAATGCATTATGACGGCTCATATAACTCCCAAAATGGTCGCCCCTTCAATATACCAACCAGGCCGATATACCAACCTCTCTATATACCCGCCCTTACGAGAGGGAGACTATAGGTACGTGAGAGCAGATGGTACGTGGTACGTAGGCGGTACGAAAGGGGGATTGTCCCGTTAATGGCACCTACCATAGAAGACTTATCCTCGCGCGCATGGGAATCACCCCAGCCGACACTCGGTCGCTTTCGTCAGGATTTACGCCTAACAACAGTTGACAATCGGGGAATGGATGCAAAGCTAAGCCAAGGTGGTGATGAACCCACCGTTGGTCTTGCTCAAGGGTTGGGGTCTTACGACCAACGCCTTGGTTTAAAATGTAACGTGATGTGTGGGGTTCGTTTTAATTTTGCAAAATTGAAACAAGCAAACGAAAAGAAATCTTTCCCTAAGCCATTCAAACTGAAAACCAAAAACAAAAAAACAGAAATTTAACAGAAGCTGTAAAAAAAACCCCTACCTCTTCTCTACCTAATCGGAAATTTCTGATTTGCTCTGAAAATTTGCACAGATCTATAATCGTCCTTGGGTGAGGCGAATAACAAAACCGTAATCGTCACAGGGTGGAACGAATAGTTTATTCGTCCCGGGTGAGACGAGTAACAATTCTGTAATCGTCACTTGCAGAGACGAATAACAGTCCGATTGTTGAAAAATAGGTACCTGTAAAAAAACAAGCAATTTTAGATCAGTAATTTAACCTAAAAAAAAATAGAGGACATAGGTCCCACCGTGATCGCCATTGAAAGCACGAGATTCCGGAAGCAAAAGGAAAACTATAACTATGCAATATAAGACGAAATGTAACGCTTTAATCCTATGCACAAAAACAAGGAAAGGAGATAAATTGGAGACGAAAGAAAAGATGTAAGGAAATCACAGCCCTCTTTATTCAAATTTCTTATCCTCGGTTACATAGACGTCTCCTCCCTTTTTAGGGGCTAGGAGCGTTAAATTGGTCTTTGTTACAATTTGTGACTTAGTCTTCCTCCTTCCGCATGCCCACGTTTGGAATGGGCGGGCCAAATGTTGCCGCCGCTTGCGTTGGTAAGGTAGACTCCTCGCCGCTCCTCTAATGCCGCAACTCGCACTCAAAGAAACAAACAAGAAAGTCAGTAGCACCCGTGTATGAAAAATAAAAGATGAATCTAACGATGGTTGAAATGAATCTAAATGAAATGAAAAACTTGACAAAAGCATAAACATGAAACTAAAAGAAATACCACGATTATGAAAGCACAAATCGCAAGTAAGTGAATTAGCAGAACTTCGTCGCTCAAAATGCTCCTTCTCTGTATATCCTTTTTGGGTGAGAAAACTCACCCTTTTTATAGACCCAAGGGGTCTTTTTGAATTAACATGCAAAAGTGTTTCTTTGCATGAATGCTTTTGTTTGTGAAGAGAAGACTTCTTCTTGATCAAGGGCTTCTTAACTGCCTCTCTGCATGTCTTTGCATGTTTTAGCAAAGCTCACTTGCACTCCCATGCAATGAAGGGATAGCTAAGTGGCAAATCTGAGTTGTCTTAACAGAACTTACTCTCCTTCCCATGCAGTGAAGGGAAAGTCAATTGGCAGATGTGTGTTGTTAAAAGAACTCACTCGCACTCCTATGTCATGCATGAAAAGCCGAGTGGTAGTTCTGAGTTGTCATGCGCCGAGGTCCGACTTTTTGCTGGTCAAACCTGGCATTCGTCCCACCCCGGAGCGAGCGCTAATAATCGTCCCCGGGTGAAACGAGTACAAATCCATACTCGTCCCTGGGTAGGACGAGTACAAATTCGCACTCGTCCCCGGGTGGGACGAATAAGAAATAAAGTGTCTAAAAGGTGCCAAACTGATTTTTGACTTGCAAAACTATGTGTAAGTGGTTAGAACCACTGTTTAACCTCTGGGGGCTACCCTGGGGGCTGTGTGTGTTAATGTGATCAGTGTTTGTAGTCACATAATCGGATTGGTGCTGTTTTGGTGTCTACGAGTAAGTGTCAATGTGCAAGAAATACACAAGTGTCATGTAAGTTAGAGTGCAAGTGCAAATTGAGAGAATTTGCACAAGTTTCATGTATCTAAGTGTACAAATATGTAATGTGAGGATGTGCACAAGTGTCATAGAGTCAAGTGTGCATGCAAGAAGAAAGTGAAGAGTCTAGTATTTAAGTGGCAAGATGATAAGTCAAAGGTCATAGGACCTGTCTTATGGAGAGAAATAGTCAAGTACTTGAAGAGTCACATTATTATATCTACATTATGGAGACAATACTCCATGAGAATACAATCCAATGAGAATCTCAATATACAATTGTAAGAGGAAGAAAAGTGAATAAAGCTTGTATACAGATTTTGAGCAATTAATATTGTAAGTTTTATTCATGCATAGTTCATGAATGATTTAGGCCATTTACATTCATATTTGATTATATAAGTGAATGCTATTTTTAGTATTATATTGGCCTTGATATACATATTAAATTGCTCATATATTATTCTACTCTTCATTATTGATATTTTGACCTTTAATATTGTGGCTTATTTATATTAGGACCTATGATATTTTGTGGTAGTAAGGCTTAAAAAGCCAACACTTCTTTAAGCAATGTTTAATTATAAGCATACCAAGCATTTTTTGTTATGATTGATGTCATCCTTCTTGCTAAGAAACCATGGTTCATGATTCTTCTCTTCTTTGTCTTGATTTTTAAATTACTTATCATGCTCAATACAAGCTTTTCTACCATGCCAAAACTTGTTTGGGGTTGGGTTGATGTCATTTCTTAGAAGGTTTTGGCTTGTTGCCTTTTGGGAAGAATCCTCTTTGCTTTACAAGCTTTACATTGGGCCAAATATTTTGAGGCATGTTACTTATGTTACTATGAAAAAACTCTGGCTTGCCTCCTTTTTAGGTCTGACTTTAAAGAACACCTGACTAGTATAGACAAAACATTTTTGGCTTGAACAAATGAGCACTTTCTAAGCAATTTAAAGAACAAGATTGCTTCCTTAGACTTAGGATGGAAGAATTTAGTAGAGTGTTGAGTCTTGAAATAGAATGATAATGCAAGAAGTTTTTTTTGCTCTCTTGCCACAAATTTCTTGGGTGACTTTCATATGGATCAACAAGCTTAGGTGGTTTATAAAGGTTCCACAACTTGAAATCTCTAAGATGCTTATTTTTTTACAAATCACTAAGTATTAAGATATTCTTGTTGGAATAGGATTTTATCTTATTGATTTCTCAACCAAACACCTCAGGCCCCCTTTCTTCCTCCATTGTTCCTCAATTTTATTCCCTTGGGTCCCTTTTTGGTGTTGTTTTGTAACTACACCACGAAATAGTGCATAATTGAATACACACTATAAAACCAATTAGATGAGGAAGATAGTTTGGTTTGCAAGCTTATCCTTCTAGGAAATTAGTGAATTTGCAGTTGTATGGGTTGAAACCCTACCAAAGGTAGTCCTTTTAGCTACCATAAAAAAATGTTTGGGAATCTTACCAATGGTGAGGTCTGGCTTACCTACCACAAACAAGAATATGGGCCATTATCTATCTTATCTAATTGGTCAATGTAGCCTCATGGCATTAGGAGTTTAAGATTTGCTAGAAATTTACAATGAAGGCCTTTCCTTTAGAATTTCTCCAACATTGGCTATATGATAGATCAAAGGGTATTCAGGTCCTCACATCTTATTCCTCTTCAAAATTAATATTTAATGGTAGTTTTGCTCAAAATTGTCCTCTCTGACAAGATTTTCCTAGTGTAGTGAAATTTCACTACAGATAGTATCTTTAATATCTTCAAAAGATCTTCTTACCCTCTTTGGTCCATACTAAGGTAACATATTTATTTAACGTTTTAGTGATTGGTATAACCATTTAGGAAAAATTCATTATAATTTTTTTTTTTGGTAATTATTATAATAAATTAACAGTGGGTTTTTATAGAGGATCCCAAAACCTTATGTACAAAATTAGCCAACTTTCTAATGATGCATCATACCTCTTGGCTGTAACAATAAACCTAAATGAAAATAAAACCATCCTAATGCTACAAACTTGAAAACAACAAAAAGGGCTTTTAGGCCTGGAGACCCAACAACAAAGAAAATAGGATAGACCCGAGAGAAACCCAAAAAGAGGCCAAAAACAAGGAGACAGACACCATGGACTGCTAATCACGATCCTCCTGTCCTCCCAAATTTGGGTGCTTCTGGTTATGCTTCAGGATAGAAATCATGGAGTTGACAGAAGTAAGAATGGAAGCAGCGAAGTCCAGGAGAGAATTATCGTGACTCTCCTTGTCGCTCTCTGTGTTCGACGGGATGTGCTACGGATGGACATCCTTCTCCACCTTTTTGAATTTTTGTAGGCACTGGGAAGATCTGCCAGGAATGAACAGTAGCTTCTTTGCCACGCCACCCCAAAACATGTCAAAATGGGCCTTCCAAAAACTACGCAAGGAAAACATCAGGAAGGGATGTCTGCCCTGGCCAACCTTTCCACCTTAGATGGGAAGCGAGATCGCCACACAACCGAGCACGTGGTCATGAGCCCTTTATTGGCCATGTGTTCAGCCATGCGATTTACTTCTCTCAAAATATGATTTGCTTCCCATCTACAACGATAGGAGAGAAGAGATCTAGCCTTGAGGATGATGTTGTAGACTTTCCAAGATGGATTTTTGGTACCAAGAAGGTAATTCATGATGTTGAGCGAGTCACCCTCAATGATAAGAGGCCGAGGATCCTTAGAGAGAATCCGAATACCATTTAGGGTGCCTCGGGCTTCAGCATAGTGATTCGTCTAGGAGCCCAAATCTTCATAATAGGCCATCACAATATTCTCGTCATGATCACGGACAACCCCACCAGCGCCAGCGGGCCTAGGATTCCCCTTAGCCACTCCATAAAATTTTAATTTAATCCACCCCACGAGGAGTTTGGTCCACGCAACATTCCTTCGACAGGGCCCTTTAACAACCTCCAAAAACGGCCAAAGATTCATCATTTTGAGAATAGCTTCTTCACTTGAAAGATGGGGATAGGGACTGGGAACCGCAATAGAATTCTCAATGGCATAAGATAACGCCCTTTGAGTGATAGAAGAGGGCCCTCTAGGAGCTCTGCCAAAGATTCTGGCATTCCTCTCTAACCAAATTTTCCAAATTAAATGGTGGAAGGAGGCCTTGAGGAGGAAGCGGAGCTTGGGATTCTTGAAAGGATTAGGTCATTGGTGAAAAGCATCTCTAAGGTATCAGGGAGAGCACCAAAGGATCTGGAAGGAGGATAGGACAATGCTCAGAACAGAGTGGGAAAATGGACAATGCAAGAATAAATGATCCCTCGTTTCATAATCTGCTAAACACAAGTAACACCTGTTAGGGAAGGCAAAACCTCTCTTGTGAAGGTTGTCAATAGTTAAGGATTTATTATGGAAAGCAATCCACGCAAAGAAGTTGATTTTAGGAACAAATCCTTTCCTCCAAACAGTATTCCACCTGTAGTCCAGAGCAGTCTTGGTGGTGAGAAGCTCATAAGCTGATTTAATAGAGAAACACCCATCCTCCGTACCACTCCAGATGATCCTATCATTCCTCCTGGCAGAAGGAATTAAAATAAACTGAAGGATATTATCAAGGAAGGTAATCTCATTATTAAACCCCTCCACAATAGGAAGCTTCCATCTAGGGAAACGGGTGCTCTGATTAATGAGATCCGCCACCCTGAGCTGGGTGTTAGGGTCGGTCAAGATTCTCAGTCCAACGAGGTCCTCCCTCGACCCAAGGGCTTCTTCAGTCGCCCACCTATCATTCCAAAAGGAAATGTAGTTGCCATCACCCAAAATCCAACGGGCTCCTAGACTGATCAGATGCCAGGTTTGGAGCACAGATTTCCAAAATATCGATGCCATAGAGGATGTTTCAGCATCTAAGAAGGGGGTGGGGCCAATATACTTCATTTTAACCAGCGTAACCCACTCCATCGGGTCGCTAGACATAATCCTCCAAGCATGCTTCGTGATCAGAGCCAGATTCATAAGTCTTGATCTTCTCAACCCTAGGTCGCCTTGATCTATCCTCAAACACACCTTGTCCCAGGCTACAAGGGGAAGTCTAGATTTCTCTTCGTTACCAGACCAAAGAAAGGTCCTCTAAATATTCTCAATCTTGGAGTGGACTGCACTCGAAAGCATGAACACCGACATGAAGTAGGTCGAGATCCCCTGAAGATAGGCTTTGGTAAGGGTGGCTTTCCCAGCTTGCGATAGGAGTTTGCCCTTCCAATTGTTGAGTTTCCTGTGAAGGCGCTCAAGAATCGTGTTCCACATGTCCCCACTAGCCCGCCCGCTATAAGATAGAGGCAACCCCAGATAGGACGTAGGTAGGGAATCAATAGTGCATTCAAGAATTCTAGCAATCTAAATTTGTCTATGCAAAGGAGTGTTAATAAAGTAAATTTTGCTCTTGATGTAATTGACCTTTTGTCCAACAGCTTGCTCATAACGAGACAGGATCCTCTTGAGCGACTTGGCTTGAGCAACGGACACCCCAGTGGAAATGAGGGTGTCGTCCACAAATTACTGATGAGTGACAGGATTAATTCTAGAAGTCGACAAGATGCCAGAAATATTGTTCTGCTGAAGAGCCTCTTTCATGGACCAACTCATAACCTCCGCCAGAAGAAAGAAAAAGATGGGAGAAAGAGGATCACCCTGTCTGAGGCCTCTGGATATTTGGAAATACCCAACTGAGGACCCATTGACCAAGACAGAAAAAAAGGGAGTGGATATACAGCCGTAGACAAGGTCAATCTAGTGGGGATGAAAGCCGAACTTGAGGAGGACTGCACACAAAAAATTTCGATCGACACGGTCGAAGGCTTTGTTCATGTCAAGCTTAAGAAAAAGAGCAGCACTCTTAGAGTGGTAAGCAGAATGAAGGGTCTCATGGACAATGATAACACCATCAAGAATGTTTCTGCCTTTGACAGTGCTTCCCTGACAAGGATCAATCAGGAGGGGGAGGACTGTTTTGAGTCTATTGGCTATAGACTTGGTAAGGATCTTGTAAAAAATATTGCACAGGCTAATGGGCCGATAGTCAGAGAAACTTTTGTAGTAAGGAGACTTATGAATGAGGGAAAGAAAGGTGGAATTGAGTTTCGGGTGGATAGATCTAGACGCTTGGATAACCCGAATAACATCACACACATCCGGGCCCACGACCTCCCACATGACTTGGAAGAATCGGGGAGGGAAACCATCGGGCCTAGGGGCCTTATATGGTTTCATGGAGAACAATGCTTCCTTAATCTCAAACGAGGAAAAAGGTTCCAGAAGTTTCATGCTTACCTCATGGGGAACTTTAGTCAAAAAATTGGCGAGCATAGATTTCTGGACCTGGAGGTTGCTATCTGGAGGAGTGCCAAGCAAATCCTGAAAGAAATTAACCGATTCGCTCCTGATTTCCTCAATATCCCTGGTAATGTGCCCATCCTTACAAGTCACTTCTCTAATCTTGTTGGCCCCTCTATGCCTCATAGTAGACGCATGAAAAAATCTTGTGTTGGAGTCTCCATTCTTCAACCACAGGTCATGAGATTTTTGGTGCCAGAACGTTTCCTCCCTAGCGAGAATAGAATGAAAGTCCACCAAAAAGCTTTGCTCTTCCTCCCTGAGACCCTCAGTGTAACCTTTGGTAGCCATCCTTTCCTCCACAGCCTTCAGGTTCTCAGCGATGGATTTTTTGGACTCAAAAATGTTTTCGAAAACCACTTTGTTCCAAATCTTTAGTTTTTCTTTGACCATTTTGAGGTTTAAAGCCACCCTCTTAGGAGCACTTCCTTCCACCTTCGATTGCCACCATGCTGAAACCAATCCTTTGAAGTCTTTGTGGGAAATTCACATGGATTCGAATCTAAAAGGGGTCATAAAAATAGGCCCATATTTTGCCTCCAAGAAAATAGGGTTATGGTCAGACCCAATCCTTGGAAGAGCCGAAAGGATAGCCCCGCCAAGGATGGGAATGGCTTCTGGGGAAATTAATAATCTATCAAGTTTGACTTGAATCAAACCGCCCCCAATCCTTTTGTTACTCCATGTGAAGGAAGCCCCTTTGAGTTCGATGTCAAGCAGGCCATTAGCAGAGACAAAATCTCTGAAATCTTCCAAGCTGCGGCTGGAGTGGTCAGACCCTCCTTTTTTCTCCGAAGGATGAAGGAGACAATTGAAGTCACCCCCTAAAACCAAAGGAAAGTTGCTAAAATTCTCCCTCATCAGAGAGATAGCTTTCCACATTTTTGCTCTCTCTATGGTAGAATTGGAAGCATAAACGTTGGATAGAATCCAAGAAAAATTGGAGGTTTTGGACTGGAACAGTACATTGATGATTCTATTGGAAGTTGACAGCGAGCTGCCCTCAAACCTCGAAGGGTCCCATAGAACCATGAGTCCTCCCACTGTTCCCACTGCAGGGCTGGACATACAATTTTCCCTGGCCCAAATGGCCTTCGCCACTTTGTCAGAGGAGATATCATCAAGCTTGGTCTCTTGCAAAATAATGATAGAATGGTTAATCCTCCTACAGAGATTAGCCACTAACCTTCGCTTGGCTGCACTGTTCAGTCCTCTCACATTCCATGAGAGGACTTTCATATGGACAGTTTGAAGTTTTTCTTGCCTCCCCTTGTTGAGGGGGAGGTTTTGATGCATGAGCTTCGTTCGACTGTGTATCACAGTCATCCAAAACTAGCAAACGTTGGGTTCCATTTGCAACGTCAGTTGCAATCTCTTTGTCTCGCATTTCCTTGTTAGGAGGACAGCCCTACTTCCTCTCACTACCAAAATCCACACTTTGCTTTCGGCTCCTCGTATTCCGAGGGCTAATGTGATCGAATTGTTCACCCCTCCTTCCTAAGAGGTAATCTTCTAGCAGCGTCTGCGACTGACTAAAATCGGGATGACCCGTATCTTGGAGCAGAGGAACAGCCTGAGTCAAAACTTGGGAAGGGGTCCATTCCATATCTTCCTATGATTCACTTTCCAAGTGGGAGTCTGCTCCTTGTTGGTTGTCAGCCTCAAGACGCTCGGGGTCCGATTGGAGAGAGGGATTCTCTTCAAGCTGAGAGAGTCTGCCACAGTCTCTAGAGGGGCCTAGGGATACATGGCCCTTCGTGTCTGGAAGATTTGGTTGCTTTGCTTGATCTTCCTTATGCTCTAGGGGGTTGTCATTTTCACGTTTTTGTTTTCCTAGTTTTCGAAGAGGACACTGGGACTGGAGGTACCCTTGGGACCGAAACTGGGTGTAGAAAGCTGGTCTATTTTCATAGACAATAGCTTGTTTATGAAGAATGGTGCCTCTAGACCGAAGAGTGATGGAAGTTGGGAGTTCTGCCTCCAAATCTACCAGAATGCAAAATCGGGCCTGGATGAACCTTGTTTGAGCTCGGGTGGGAGGGTCAATGGTGACCAACTCCCCAATGGAATGCGTAATACCTCTTATGACATTTTCATGCCAGCCAAAGAGGGGAATATTTGGGAGCCTAACCCATATTGGGGAAATGTTGATGTTCTGGGTCTCAGGACTGAAATCCATGTCCCACTTCCTGAGAAATAAACTTATGCGGCCCAGAAAACATGGCCCGCCAGCCAGAATTTTATAGTAATCCTCCTTATTGTTCAATCTAATGGCAAAAAAACCTCGGGATAGGGCTGCCAGCTCCACATACCCAGAAGTCCTCCATTTTATTGCTGCCCATTTTCAGATAGTTTCCATGTCGGGACGACCTCCAATGAATTTACCTATTAGGGTAAATTTCTCAAACTCCATGAAGCTTGAAAGAACTTCCGTCGGGATGTCCAGCTCATCCCCAATTGAAAACAACTCTTTGGTAAAAAACCCATTTAGGGTTTCTGAGGCCGCTACCTGGGCATAAGACTTTTGAGCCCCACCACCCCCTTTGTCTGGTGGGTCCTTACCTCGACCAAAACCATTGCCAGCCCGGTCATCTTCAATGGGCCCAGGTGTTTTCGCTCCCTCGGAATCATGATGTCCTCCAATTGCTCCGCTGCGTCTAGAACCGAACCACCGCTGCTCCTGATCTCCCCTGCAGACTTCCCACCCATCGACATCCTCCCGCCTCCTCCCAAAAAAGTTCTTGCTAATGATAAGGTTATATGTTCAATACATATCAGGTGTTTAATTAAAATATTTTCATCCTTGCACTATACGCACAAAAGGGCAATTATGAATGTATCTCTTGATAACATTTGAATATTAATCTATTCCTTAAAAGTCATCAAAATTCATTATAAATTTAATGATAAACTATATTTAATTTTATAAAGACATAATTCCTTTAATAGAGAAAGATAATGGTAGATCTTGTATAGATTTTATTCTATTAGAGTCTATGGTCAAGACTTCTTTTGAGACTACATGACCTAGTAGTTTACCTTCTTAGATCATATTTTTTTTTTGGGATTAAATAAGATACCTAAACCCCCTATATCTTTGGAATACTAACTCAATATGTTTACCGTGCTTACACCTATATTTGGAGTACATAGTTTGGTCATCAAGCTATATAAGGAATGTTTCACCAATGAGTTTGATAAATGCTATGTTCATAACTTGTTTAAATGACACTCCTATGTTTGATAGGCCAAATGATATTATTTGATAATGTGAAGTCCCTCCATTTGGTGGTGAAGGTCATTTTATGATGGCCGTCATATTTTATCTAGATCTAATTATACCTTAATAAATGATTAAGGAGAAACAATATTAGCAACCTAACTACCTTTTACACAATCTAATCTATAACTAGTAAAGGGTAGTGGTATTTTAATGAAGCTCAATTTAGGTTCCTAAAATCAATGCATGGATTTATATCACCATTCTTATTATGTACAAGAACAAAATTGGAAACCCAAGTGGAGCGTTTCATTAGGAATAATATTTGGGCTTGCAGGAGCTTCAACAAATCCTTATCCATTACTACCTAAATTTTAGGGTTCATCAATCATTGGTTTTTTATAAAAGGCCTAGCACCTAGCTCTAACTCAATGGTATGCTTTATGATTTTCCAATTATAGACATGATATCCTCATATGACTATGTAATTATATTCTCACACTATAAAACTCTTTGAAAAGACCCATTTCTTATTGAGTGTACTCTTTGTCAAGCAATAGGTTCTTTCCTTTAGCCACTTAAATAGGGTGATATGAAGATCATCTCACTTTGAGACTCACTTTATTTATACTATCATCTAGGTTAAACATGCTCTCTAGAGTGATCAATCCTTTGATCATCTCATTTATCTTTAGTTTTATGACCCCATCCTTGATGTCATCCCCATACTCACTATTATCTTTAGTGTATTAGGACTCCTTGATTAGGAATTATATGACCTTATCATCATTGTTAAAGACCTACCAATGATTAGAATTATCAAGAATGACTACTCTAAAGACTACTTTCAATATTTAGGTTTATCCCATATACCAGTTCTACTATCATCTATCCCATTTTTGGATCTAGTGCCATTAAAGTACATTATCCAAGTTTTATTTGCTCCCTGACTTGGTAGGTCTAGAATAGCATATGATACTTTTGTGATGAGATAGTTTGCCAATTCAGTCTCCTTGTAGTCAACTTCTAAATCTTCCTCAACTTGTAGCACATCAATTATTATGTCGACTTTTGAGATTTGGTTATTTTTGAGATACTCACAATCCTCCATGAATTCTAGGAGCTCATTACAATTTAAAATACCTTCTTCATTTAGATCATGTAGTAAGTAGTTGTAATATGGCTCATTTTTTATCCTAGTCACCTTCTCATATTTAGGAACATTCATTTAGGTATAATCCATTACTAGGTAACCATCTCTTGATAACTTTCTATCCATTCTTTGGATAGCAATATATCAAAGTATGAGTGAAGGTAAATTATCATTTATTACACTTATACAAAATTTGGAGCTATAGTTATGGTTGTGATCAGGTATTTAAGGACCCTATTGTATTTACCCTAGTCCCATCCATTTGAATTGGGTGCATAGCAATTTTGGTATAAGGTAGCGCCATTTATTTAGAAATCACTTTAGGTATTACTATCATTGTTACCCCTAATTAATTATGCACCTCCTTAGCATATAGTTTTCAATTTTGAGGGTCACATAAAATGGGGTAAGCTTTAGTGACTTGGGCTTTGGTATCTTTTATATATAAGTTACATTAACTTGAATTTATATTGAATGATTTGCTATCAAAGCATGTTTAGCTATATTGCTATAATCTAGCTCTAGTTATTTACACCTAGCATAACTCTCTCTTACTCTCTTAAATCATGTTGGATTAAATATCATTGATAAAGTAAAGCCAATGCCTCTAGCATACTTACTTTAGTAGGTGTCTTTTTCATCTCCTCTACGATGTTAAACTTGAATTCCATAAAAGTATTCTCACTTTGTGCAATGAATATTTGATATTTCCTTGTGTCTATAACATGACCTTTGTTGGTGAGAGGGAAATTTTAGTCACCACTTAACCTTTCTAAAGTGAACCTATTTTTTTATTGCTCTCTTTTTCCGTAGGCTTTATTGTTTGTACTTCATTTCTCCTATTTATTTTAGGCTCTTTTCCTTATCTATTCATCTATCCCCATTGGTTTGCACTTCTCCTCTTTCCTTTTGAGGTGCATTTGTGGCACACTTTTATCCAAAATATTTTTTCTTTTGTTTCTCTTTTGTGCTCCTAGAGGCCCTTTATATTTTAAGTGTAACTGTGGCCTTCCTCTCCTAAGCACCATTGTACATTTACCTACTCCAATTTATTTTTGTTTTTTGTTTGAAATTTTTGATCTTATCCCTAGTTTTGACCCCTTATTGATGAGCATATATGGCATCATCTTCAAATGATGACTCTTCATCTATATCCATAGCACTAAAATTAGTGATGATAGCATTGTTGGGGATAAATAAGGTAAGGATTACCTACTGAAGTTGGTGTTGTTGGTACATAGGTTGATTTTCTATAAATACCAATTGATGTAAAATGGCTACCTATTGAGCCTAACATTGTTGCTTATATTGGATAGTTTGTGAATGTATAATGGATCTACATATTCTATAAAATCATGCTTTTTTTGCATGGAAGAAACTATGTCTAATCAATCTCTAAATTGTCATTCATCATATGGTTATGAGTTTGACTCATTCTTTGGTTAGCATTTTATCGAGGCACCTAGTATTTTGTAAGATATGATCTCTTCTAGGGTTGCTAGTTGTGTAGTTATTGCTATTTTTTCCTGTTAGCATTGTGTTAATTACTAGTTTTGATCACTTTTAACATTTTTATTATTACAAAGTTATTATTTGATTAATTTCTTGAGCTGGATGGAGTGGGGAGATCTAGGAATTGTGGTTGGAAATCTATAGTAGATGATGTGCTATGGCCAAAATGAGTAATGATGTATGGTGATGGTGATGGATTAATAACAACATTTGGATGAGTATTAAGGATGGGTGAGATGGTGGGTGAAGAATTGGGTATGGATATATTCTAGGTAATATGGGCTACATAGGCCCTTGAAAAAATAGGACATAATTTTCCTACCCTACTCAGAAGGTCTTCTCCCCAAACTACCTATTAAAAATCTATAACTAGTGTATAATAATTGGCATTACATACCAACAATACCAGATAAAATTGTAAACCCTTGATGTAGTAAGATAATGCTTTTTATTTAATTGGCCTAACATTTTATGACATTAAACTCAAGGTTCTCAAGAATTTAGTACTAAATCATGTATATTTTTTTTAGGGTGCCTTTATTTTGTGTTTAGTTGAAACAAAATATAGTAATCATTTTCCAATCTACCAAATCTATGCATAAAATGTATTACAATTGATGTCTAACTTGTAGCTAGATTATTTGGTAATCCTTTATACCACACTGCAACATTTTCATGAAGAGAATATATTAGTAAATGTACCAGTATGACTTTTTTGTAGATGCAATGGATCAATTGAGGGTTGATAACTCAATAGGATCATCAAGTGTTGTCTTGTCCATATTTCCATTAAAGGTAGGGAATGCTTTCATCACTACTAGGGTAATGGAAGCATAATTCATCAACTTTAATGGCCTTGGTAAGCCTAGTAAAGGAGTTTATTTTATGGCCTAGGAGGTGCCCTAGGGTTATTCTATTGAGGAAGAGGTTTATCTTATTATTGATGTGGAGTCAGATAAGTATGGATTGCATTACCATGAGGTTAAATAGAGGGTACACAGGATATGGATATGGAGGATAGTAAGGACATGGACAATGAGGTAGTGGATTTTGATAACCCCACTATTAATTTTTAGGAGACTACATATTTGGATATGGAGGAGGTTAATGTATACCTTGTTATGGGATCAATTTTAGTATGCTAACCCCACTTTTAACATGGTAATGTAGGAGGCTACATTTTAGTATGCTTGACTAGCTAGAGGTGGTGTTGGCCCTTGTGTATTTTTCTAGGGCACCTACAAACCTATTTATCTAGGTGATACTATGCATTTTGAGTAGGACATTGGTTTTGGTTTTGCTTAAAATATCCTACATTTAGAGCCATAAATTGACTTAGTGGAATATTGGATGTATTTGATAAACTAGATCTAGGTGAGATCTACATTGAAGTACCACTTGTAGGAGGGGTGTTCTTGACATTATATCTAAAGGGTGGATTCATGCTACCAACATAGTATTGTATACCGAAGAGTGGATTGTTTATGAAGTTGGTTACTTTGATGGGTATACCATATAGGGGGGTTATGTGTATTAAAATTAGATCTTTATTGGACCAAGTTTGATTTACTAAAGCATATGAGTAACTCATTTATTGGTCTAAGAAGCCAATTTTTAGGGGTGTGGAACTTTGAATGATACAATTTGCCATTGGGATTTTTCCTTTTGAGTAAATGCGATTAGACAATGGAATCTCCTCAAATTTATTGTCTGGATTCACCCATGTAATGGTTTTTTCTTTTCTTAGGTGTAGTCAAGTGATGGAACAAAGTAATAAATTTGGCTATAGTCTTCACGAAAGGGGTGTAAACCCTAGGTGTAGTCAAGCGATGGAACAAAGTGATAAATTTGGCTACAATATTTACAAAAGGGATGCAAACCCTAGGTGCAGTCAAGTATTGAAGGAATATGGTTGTTCATAGACCGTATCTTTAGTCTATGAGAAAGCCTCTTTGGTCAAAAGAAATATCTCTCAGGGATCTTTGGGTTCGTGGGTGGATGAACCTATACCCTCTATTAGGATTTTAGAGGATGAATTTGGGTTGGATATGATTGATCATGAAGCTTGAACAATTATCTACAAAATCAAGGGTAAAATACTAGGCTTGGAGGAGCTCAAATGATACATTAAATATTTGTGGATCAATACAAAATTCCAAGTAACTCTCCTACCCAAAAATTTATTTTCTATTTCTTTTTCTAATTTAGCGGATAGAGATAGGGTGATAAATTATAGATATAATTGGTTTTTTGGACAAATGTATGTCTATATAAGAGCTTGAAATACTAGTTTCAACCCCTTTATAGAATAAGTTAATGGATTCCTAGTCTGGGTGAATCTTTATGCTCTCCCTATGGAGTTTTGGGGAGAGACGATATTCACCAAAATTGATAATGCCATTGGTGCATTCCAGTATATGGATACCCAAATAGAGGAAAATTTATCTAGTAAAATTAATATGAGTAAAGTAAGATTGGTTATTTAGATGGATGTTTTAGTTCCTAGGCCTCAATCCATTACTATCTCCTCAAGAAAAGGGGAATGAATCCAAAATATTGAATATGAAAACTTCTCCCTAAGATTTTATGATTATCAACAATATGGCCACCTGAAGAAGAGATGCCCGATCATTTGATCATGATTTGATTCTTCCTTGGTCAAGGATAAGGTCATACATGTAAATGATTCAAAACCTTCAAATGTCCTAGTTAAAAAGAAAGAAGCTCATCCTCCAGATACACCAATTGTCCAATAGGAATCATGCAAGCAACAAAAGACTCAACCCCAAAAGGAAAATTTGAAGCAGATCATTGATAAAAGCCAAATGGTTACTAAAGACCATCCATATGGTTCCATGGAAAATATTAGCACCTTAGATGGTATTCTTGAAGCTAATTATGAAATAATTGATGACGATCATTTTTTGAAAATAAAGATCATACAAAATGTGTTACAACTAGATATTACCTCAGGAGCTTGAAGTGTAAAAATGCATTCTCAAATCTTGCCACTCTAAAGGAGGAAGAACCTCTATTATAGAAGAAAAATAATCAAACTGATTTTATCTTTTATGGATGATTGTTATGTTTTTTTTCCTTCTATTTGTTGGAGTTATGTGTCATGTAAGGGTTGTTCTTCTTGTTAGTTCCTAAAAAAAAGTTGATTATAGAAACTAGCAATTTGAGGAAGATGGAGAATATCTTTGATAGAAATACAAAGATGAGTATGCTTTAATTAACTTGTTAGAAATATAATTAGAGCAATGTAATGTTTTTTTTTTTTAATGGGAGTGGCCCCCAATAGAAGCCACATATAGCTTATTAAAAAAAAAAGTTTTTTCCTTTCTTTTTCCCTTTTTGTTTCTTTAATGGTACATAATAATATATATCAATTCAAATTCTTTCCCTATTATTATGTCTTTGAGTGTGTATTCATAGGTTTGCATGTGTGGATTTACATAGATAAAATTTTAGGGTTAAAATTTGCAAAATTAAATTTTTTTCATATAGAGTGATTCACCTACAAACCATAGTGATTCACTTACAAAATCAAGCAATTCACTTGCAATTTTAGGTGTTTCCTTAACAAAATTTGACTAAGTAAAATCTTGTTTGAAAAGTGTTGTATCTATGAAATAGAGTGTGTTTTGCTTTCAAAGTCAAGCAATTCTCTTGTAATTGCAATCAATTCGCTCACAATTCTTGAACTTAGAAAATAATTCAAATGGAAAGGATCTAAGTGAATTGCTTCAAAATTGAAATGGATTGTATTCCCAAAATGGATGGAGAAAGAATCTTGTATTTCCTAGAAAATCACTTTTATATTCAAAATAAATCACTCGTGGGTATAACTTGGTGAGTTTTTATTATTTTTGGAGCAAATAACTCATCAAATTGAGCAAATCACTTGCAAATTTATTTTTTGAAAAAATGGATAAGAATATACCTTAAATGATTTTTGTCCATGACATATGCATATTTGAGGTTAATTTTAAGGTTTTATGGTGTTCTAATGTTATATGTGTCATCATATTTATGAAAATTTAAAAATCTTGGAGTTTGTATTGAGTTGTCATCCATAAAGTGCTAATAAAAATCAATCATAAATAACAAAAATGATAATTTTAAGGTCAATTTAAGACTGGGCTTGACGAATCAAGTATCAAGTTTTAGAAAATCACTTTGGATTCAACTCATGAAATTTCTAGAAATTCAAAGCAAATTGCTCACAAAATTTGACTTAAGGTAAATTTTTAAGCGATATGCTCATAAACCTAAAGTGAATCACTTCCTAGAATTGGACTTAGAAAAATTTACTCAATTTTAATCCAATTGTTTCATCTATAATTAATGTAAATTTGGAATAAAAATCAAGGAATTTTAGCCAAATCAAATAAAAATTGAGGAAAATGAGGGTTGGTCCCACTAAGTATGCCAAAAACTATGTTGAATTGAGGAATTGTCTTGATTTTTGATTTAGTGTTTGCATCCCAATTATAGTTTCAACCAATTTGGAAGTGTCAATGGCTCATCCTAACCCCTATATTTATGTTGAATTTTCACTATCCTCATTGAATATTCCTACCCTAACCTACACTAATTGCATAAAAAGTAAAGTGCAAAAATAAATATGCATGAAATATTAAGGATGCAAGTGATTCAAATAAATACAAGTTTAAACCATAGTGTGAAAAGTGTGTGTGATTGATCAAAACATGATAATTTGAATAACATGAATGCTATTCCATTTATTAGATATAAAATTTATAAGTAAATGACAATATGGAAAAAATGGCAGTGCTTCAATCACTGTGCACTTACCAAACTAGGAGGGTTGTGCCACTAATGGAATGCATAAAGACTTACCAATTGCTTATAATAACATAAGGTAAAAGAATAATGTGGATTTCATAGTGTAGCTATGATTTATCATGGCCAAAATATGATTAAAATAGATCCCTAGGATCTTATTTATAGTAAGAGTTACCCCTAGATTACCTAGGTTGAGAAACTATTACCTAGGGTATCTTTAACAAAATAATGCACCATCAAATATTATGTCTTTTATTATGGATCTAATAGGCTTATAAGGCTTATAAAATTATTTAGTATGTAACTACATGCCAAAATATCATTCTCAAAATATTTGCCTTAGGATACACACCTTCATAAGTATAATTTGATTCATGGCTAAGGTTAATATTGTATGATGTAATATTGGAGTGGCCTAAGGGAATTCTTCGTATAATGCATTTAATTTATTGTAGTGTTTTATTATGTAATTCATGTGGGTTGTAATTAATATTGTTATGGTTAAACCCACCATATAAACTTGTAATTAACCTTAAAGCTCTCTTATTATGTTGGCTTAAGTTCAATTCATTTTTGTAATTGGGGTTTTGCTATTGGTATAAATAACCACTATCACTCTATCCATTATATTGGAGTATTGTGATTCTTATCTATGGAAATATAGTGATTATCTATGGCGCCTATGGGTTCCCACTATATATTTCTCTCTTTTATCCTTTTTTATGCTTTTCATATAAGATTTGAGTGGATGGATCGTTTTTATTCATTTTTGGAAAGTATTGTGAATTTGAACATGGTATCCTAGTAGGTTTTAAGTAGCCTTACTTGGTCACATAGAAGTTCAACTATATCCTCAACCATTCTTCCAATATTTAGGATGAATTACTCTTCAAAGTTTCATAAGTGTTTTCAAATAAGAAGTAAAGAGGAGATCTTATTCCACAACATACTATTCATTTTTAAGAATGTTTGAAAAAAATGCACACTTGAATTTTACTTAGGTAATCCTAATTTATAGTTTACAATTATGATTTGTTTTTGGTGCCTTATTTCTTCATTGCTATGTGATAGGAAGAATACTTTATTTGACTTGCCAATTTTTTAAAATTTAAATTATGCACTTTTCATGCATGCCCTTTCTATACGCTCTTGGCATATTCCTAGATGTAAGTAGTCTCCCTCAAGGAAGAGATAGGTCCTTGATATCACATTGTAAATATACTTTGCTAGCAAAATTAGGATACATAAAGGTTCATGGGGTTAAATATTTAGGTTTTAAATCTCGATGACTTCTCTTTTGTACTCAATAAAAGGAAAAACCAACAATATGGCTATGTTGACAAATGGATGATAACACTTTATCTAATTTGGATAGTGTGCCCAATCCACTTCAAGGAGGCATGGGTTATTTTTGTCACATGGAAGATATTTCCCCATTGGTGGGTTTACCTTTGCTAAGGTGTTGGTAATTCAAAAAACTAAAATTTGATTCTAGGTGAGGCATGATTGTGTTAACCATTATTTTCTCCTTTTTGATGACACAAAGACCTCATTACTAGGCTAGGCACTCATAACTCACATGTATGATTATGGAACGTTTGTTAGAGTGAGGCTTATAACATGTAAAAGACTAGGGCTAAATTCAAACTATGGATTTTTTCAAAGAAATTTTATTGAACAACCTCTCTGGCTGACATGGTACCAACATGACATCTAGAGGTCCCACATGATTAAACATTTTGCATATATATATAGTCAACCAATTGATATAGATCACTTATTGTAATTATATAGGTTCAAGGGCACTAAAGTGGAAATAAATAAGTGGACAATACTAATGAATCACAAAATGCCAAGTGATAATAGGCAATTGGATTAATCTTTTCCAAGGTTTGAGGCTTCATTTTTTTTGACGTCCATTAGGGCAAAAATTCTCTAGGCCATCAATTTTGTATATGGAAGTATTTTGAGCCAAATTTTTTCAAATCATATAATATTTTGAGCTCTACACATTGGTGGTATTAGTTCAAGGACCTATTATAGTGTTAGGGGTTAGTTTGTGTAATATGGTTCATCAAGCTCTAGTTACGTGCCTTAATGGAAAAAAGTATAGTATTTGATCAACCCGTGATTGACCTATTATACAATAAGAACCTATGGTGCATCTTTCAAGAAGATAAAGTAGTATACCTTGATGAAGAAACTTGCAAACATAAGAAATAAGAAGCTCTTGGCATATCCTCCTTATTGATTAAACCATAATTGCTTTTCCATATCAAAGAAAAATGTAAATCTATCAAGTTATGATCAAAATTTCACGACTTATTTAGAAAAGTAAATACAAAACAAGTTACTTAGAATTATATATTTCTTCTCTTAAATTCATTTAGTTTGATAATATTGAGGATTATATTACAAGATTTAATTCATTTAGAGAAGATAATGCATCTTCTGGAGGTAAATAGAAATATGATGTAAAATGTATGAATATTGTCCTTGCTAATCTCTCACCTTCATTTTAGATGTTGAATCTCATGGCATATTATTCCTATATTATTGGAATCTTAAAAACTTAATTTCAAATGTTGAATGTCATGGTTCATATGATTCCTATGTTATTGGAATCTCAAAAAACTCTTACTCTTCATCACCTTTTCTCTCTTCTAGTTTATTTTAAGGTGGCAATGAGGAATTGTCATGGTACTTCATAAATATATGCTCCTGTAAATGATGGACTTTTAAGCCTTAATACTACCACAAATATCACATGATCAAATATAATATAGCCATAATATAATAAGGTCAATATAATGATATGAGTAGAATAATATGAGTAAATTAATATGTAAAAGAAGGCTTATAATATATCAAATTATATTCAATAATAAGCAACAATATGAATGTAAATAGCCTTAATAAACATATAATACAACTTACAATATTAATTGCTTAAATGTATGTAATCTCTATTACTCTTCTCTTTCTCTTACAAAGTAATGCTTGTGATTGTATTTGTCACTTCGTGTCCCTTTTTTACGAAGTATTGCCTCTATAATATTGTTAGTATCCCACATTCTAACTCTATTATTATTAATAATATCATTAATTATTATATTAATAATAATATTAGCTTTAGGATAGCTATAATAATTAATTATTATATTTAGGGATAGGATGAACCGTCATATTGGAAGGACGTAGGGTTAGGGTTAGGGTAGATATAAATCATTGTCCAATCATTCATTTGAAGGCATCCATGATGAAAGAATAATATATTTATTTAATTCAAGGGGAGCCCCATTATAAGGGCAAGTGATTCATGTTTTTATTAATTAATTAATTTAATTTATTATTAGAACCTTTGGGGTTCTAACATTTGGTATCAGAGCAACCACCTAGTTTCGAGTCATAGAGCAAGTGGGAATGCGTTGGTATTACAGTGTTAGCCCAAGGCTTGTATGGAGAGTGGTGGATTCCCTCGTATGAGCGCACAACCACTAGGTGGGAATGTTGGTATTGTAGTGTTAGCCCAAGGCTCGTACAGAGAGTGGTGGATTCCCTCGTATGAGCACACAACCCCCCAAAGTCTAGGCTGTGAAGAGTGGTGGGATGTTATGATCCTGGCATACTATTAAAAAAAATGATTCAGTAATTTATATTTATTTTAATAAAATATTAGAAGAACCTTCCAGGGTTCTTACATTTGTTTTGAGAGCAATTTCCTGGAAGATGTGCCAAAATATTTTTTCCAGATTTGAATAGTTAGTAGGGTATTTATTTTTTGAGAAGGACGCTACACACAACTTCATTTTTTTTGTCGATCAGCATCATTATTAGTCCAACGCATTCAAAAGAGACAAACAGAGAAGACAGTCATCTCAAGAGTTTGAAAAAAATTGAACATGGACATGGAAATAAACAAAAGTAAAAGCATCATTATACGCCATAGTAAATTTCCCCGTCTGATCCCTTAAATTTGTTTGTGAAGGAAAGGAGAAAGCATGAAATATTTATAAATAAATAAAAGTCGTGAGATGGCTGATGGTGTTGCAGTGGCCGCTGTTGGAGAATACTGAGCACAAAATTTGGAAGGCCAACACGATCCTCGCCAAATATGCTATGCTCTTAAAAGTTCTATTGATTACCTTTGGTACTAGAGTTGGTACATCTTATGGGAAGCATTGTGGAGTAATCATATGCACTACAACACATAGTGAGTTCTCAGGCTTGGTGAATGTTCACCTCCATCTGAAAGTAACGTATCATAATCATAAGTTCTTGGGCTTTGTTAATATCCACATCCATAAAAACAAAAAGTGACATATCATAATCATATGAGAGAGCTGATTTGAGGTCCGTAGATTGATCCTTAGTGGGTAGTTGCCTTTAATTCATACAGTCTATCGAGTTAATGCTTGGATTGTCAATAAAACTAGCATTTGATAACATCGATCTAAAATTGCAATGGTTGAGACTGTCCATCCTGTATTTATAGATTTAAAACTACAATGGTTGAGGTTCTTATCTAAAAATAAATTTGCCTTCCTCCTCAAATTTTCAAGATTTCTCCCTGTATTTTGAGTTGGGGGTCTCTTTTCCTACAACTATAACTTCAATGACGATGCTCGAATTTCAAAATGCTACTACTCTTCTCTTGATATAAATTATATATGCAAGAAATATCGTAGTTAGACAAGTACAAGAGCCCACACAATGAGATTTCATTCAAAAATAAAGGATATCATAGCTGATCGTAACAAGGCAATAAAACACATCAATGTTATCAATGACAATTGAGCGGGATATATCTTCGTAATTTTAGCCTGCAAACAAGGTATATCAATACACGGGGGAAGGAACAGACACAAACTATTTGTGATCCGATTATACGAAACCAAGGTTTAGATTGAATTACCTGAGGCCGAATATAAAGCATGGGGGATTCTCAGAAGAAGAAGATAATATCATTTATAGCCTCTATGCTAGTATTGGAAGCAAGTGGTCTATAATTGCAACGTAGTTGCCAGGCAAAACCGATAATGATGTCAAAAACCATTGGAACACAAAACTGAAGAAGAGATTGCTGGGTAAATGGGAAGATCAACAGGACACTCGTCTTGCAGCAGCAAAAGGAACTGAAATATCAAGGGCCAATAGAAATACAAGTCTATATTGGGTATAACTTACAACAAGAGTAGATTAGAATATAAATATGAATGGCCCAGTCCCTCAATTCGATGAACAAGTCAGATGTATTGAAGGTCCAACCATTGCTGATGCCGATCCACTCAATCTTGAGAAAGCCTTTGATCAGGAAAGGTTATTAAGCGATCATGATTTTTCTTTTAGGACCTGGTAGAGGAACTTGAGGCAACCCTTTTTGATAATCCAATCACTACGGATCAAATGCTAACATCCAACTGCATTAGTGATAATAGCGATGCATGTGCAATGTTTTTATTTCCTACATACACAATGATGCAACTGCACATGCTACAAATGAAGGAAGGGGTGGCGATATGTGTTGATGTGCACCTATTTGATGACCGTTAATACCAAATCTTAAAACATGGGCCAAAGAGTTAGTCAATGCAGAGGCTGGTAGCCTCCAAACTTGAAACCCTAGAAAATTATGTGACTAAACCAAAAGGGTTCAACATGGACAAAGGATTGGATGCTGAATAGTCCCTATCAGCTCCAATTGTTGGAAATATGAGCAAGTTTTGTTGTCATTGATGTCCAAGTTTGTCATAATTAATGTCACTAGGTGGTTTTTTCCACAAAGAAAGGAAGAGGTTCAAAGGAATAGGATATAATATTTATTTTAAATATTATATGCCTAAAAAGGTCTAAACAGATTAAAGATCCAAGGAAGGCGGAGCAGGTTAAAAGGAAATAATAATATTATAATATTTCAGGATACATGTTGGTTTGAAGAAAAATGAGGGCCAAGGAGTTATCACATTTTAAATCTTCCTAAAAACCCATTTGGCAAATTTTGAGGACTAAGGTTTAAATTATTTAAATTTAAATATTTTAACCATAAGGTTAAAATTTAAATTTAAATCAATTATGGCACCAAAAGTTTAAATTCGAATTAAATTTGAATTCTCTATCTCCGCTGACGTGTTAGACAACATGGCAAACATTATAAAAGGGGGTAAGATTTTAATCAAAAAATCATCCATGCGATTTGTGAGAGCCCAAAGTCTAAAAGTATTTCAAGCGATTAAGAAGATTCACATGTGTTTTAAGTTTATGTGGGTAGATGCAGCAATAAGGAGAAGGGAAGTGCCACAAAGGTATTAAGGTGCTTGGTAGCACAAGTGGCAGTCGAGGGTTGTGTTAAGACATTCGTGAAGTGTGAGATTGCGGGTTCAATCCACGCGATAACCTTTTTGCGAAGGGGAAAGTTTTGTTTGTGCCAAAGTCGAGAAGCCATAGGCTTAAGAGGAAGGTGGTGCACCTTATTATCTCATGAGGGCATGTAGCCCAAACGATGGATGTGCTTTGCACTAAGGCACTTGGTGAGGCAAGGTTGGGTGTTCGAATTTCACTGAAGGTTTTTGTTGGGAAAAATAAAAGGTGTGTGCTCACATTTTTA
This sequence comes from Wollemia nobilis, assembly GCA_028583015.1. Lineage (NCBI taxonomy): Eukaryota > Viridiplantae > Streptophyta > Pinopsida > Araucariales > Araucariaceae > Wollemia > Wollemia nobilis. Next base: position 23,038,954 of record JAQPPZ010016881.1, read on the forward strand.
TTTGCTATGATTTTGATAATACGAAATTGCCTAGTGTGGAAACACTTTATTTTGCCCAAGGTTTTGATAATTTAGAAATTGTATAGTGGGAAAAATTAAAAGGTGTTTATGAGTTATTGAGGGAGATAAAAGGGAAAATAAAGTTAAAATATTTTATTTTAATTTTGGTGGTTAGAATTTATAAAGGAGGAGAAATAAGGTGTAATTAAGATTTAATATTTTTGTATGGTGAAATATTTTTGAGGAAAATAATTGGGTGAAAATTTTGAGAAGATTTTTATTGTCTAACATTTGAGATTGGCAAAGAGGTTGATTGTGATTGAGACAAGTTTTGAGGTCAAATATTCTTCAAAACAAAAGGTATGGGCATATTATCCTTGTGAGTGAAATATTATTTTGTTGAATGTTGTGAAGTGCAAGTTGGAGTGAAAAGGATTGTTGAAAATGTTTGAGTGACTTTTTCATATGCATGATTGGTGAATGTTCATGAGATCATTTGGGTGTGAAATTGAGAATTATCTTGAACTAGGGTTTGAAAAATATCATGAGTATCATTGTTATGTGAATTTGGAATTATCTTGAGTTAAGATTTATAGTGTGAGTTGCTGGAAGTATAGTGAAATACTTATTTAGGGTTTGTAAGCAAGTTGTGTTTCATTGAGTGAATGGTTGAGTAAAATTGGATGAACATTATTGATTGAGAGCATTGGAGCGATAGTTCAAATTCTATGAAAAAAATTGTTCTTTATTCTAAATTGATTTGGAAATGAGTTTGGAAGTGATAGAGTGATTTGTGAGTGTGAAACATATTGAGTCTCTTACCATTCTTTATATATTTCTATGGGTTAAACAAAATTTTGATTGAAATTTGTTTGTGTGATTGAAGAGTTTTTCTAAAAGAGATTAAGTTGAGTTTTGTGAGTGTGAAACATATTGAGTCTCTAACCATTCTCCATATGTTTATGAGGTTAAACAAGATTCTGAGTGAAACTTGTTTGTGTGATTGAAGAGGGTTTCTAAAAAATATTGAGTTGAGTTTTGTATGCAAGTTTTGCAACTGATTTGAATAAAATTTTGTGAAAGCTAGTAAGCAAATTTGAGTAAGTCCTAGAGGGGACTTAAGGATAGAGTTGAGTGAGATTTTTTGGAATCTTACAAGAATATTGGACAAGTTCTAGTGAGGACTTGTTGAGCAGATTTGAGGTAAGTCTTGGTGAAGACTTGTTGAGAAAATTGGAAAAGTTCTAGAGAGAACTTGTTGAGCAGATTTGAGGAAAGTATTGGTGAAGACTTATTGAGCAGATTGGAAAAGTTCTAGAGAGAACTTGTTGAGAAGATTTGAGACAAGTTTTGGTGAATATTAGTTGAGCAGATTGGACAAGTTCTAGTGAGGACTTGTTGAGTAGATTTGAGGTAAGCCTTGGTGAAGACTTGAGCAGATTGGAAAAGTTCTAGTGAGGACTTATTGAGAAAATTTGAGCAAGTTCTAGTGAGGACTTGTGGACATATTTGAGGCAAGTCTTTGAGAAGACTTGAGATCAGAGTTGATTAATTGATTTGTTCAAGCTTTGTGTTATGGCTTGGGGTAGATCTAGCAGAGTTGATCTAAGATTGGATCAAGCTTTGTGTTAAGGCTTGAGGATAGATTGGAGGATAGAGTTTGGTGCATATTTAAGGGTATATTTGTGCCAGACCAGATATAGATATTGAGCAGATTTGTGCTAGATCGAAGGAATGTGTTTAGTGCAGATTTGAGACAGAGATTGAGCAAATTTGTGCTAGATCGAAGGACTATGTTTAGCACATATTTGAAATAGAGATTGAGTATATTTGTGCTAGATCGAAGGACTATTTTTAGTGTAGATTTGAGATAGAGATTGAGCAAATTTGTGCAAGACCGAAGGACTATTTTTAGTACAGGTTTGAGATAGAGATTAAATAGAGCTAAGAGTAGGCTTTGGAGGTGACAAAGCAGAGGATAGTAGTCTCCAGTAGATAGAGATCCATTATCTAGGGTAGTGAGGATAGAGGTATTTTGTGGAGAGATATCCACAAGCTAGTGTAGTGGAGGCAGTAGTCTTCTAGAGGATCACCAGCCAGAGCAGAGGATAAGGAGCTCTCCTGTAGATAGAGATTGACAAAAAAGCTAAGGGGATTGGTGTCTCCTATGGATAGGGATCCATGAACCTAATTAGGATATTGGTGTCTCCTTTGGACAATGATCCATAAAAATTGTAACAGGGAAGGATTCCCAAGAAATTTATTGAGAAAATTTTAGTGAAATATTTTCTCCGTGGAGTAGCCCAAAATAGGGTGAACCACATTAGATTGGTGTCTCTATTGTGTGTGGTGATTTATGCATTGCTTTGATTACTGCTATTGATATTGCCATTTATATATTGCATAATGTTATTTGGAAAATAAAAGTAAAAAGTGGTATTATATTGTTCACCCCCTCTCAGTATAAGATTGTGTTCTTCACCAATACAGGTGGCAAATATGGGTCTCTACAGATTTGGACCTTGTAGATGATGAGGAAAGCCCTATGACTATCCTAGACCTCATGACATGGTTAATATTCTCTATGTGTGTATCTCATCATAGAGGACCCAAAGCTAGAGATAGAACCATGGGACCATAAGTTATTTACTCCATTTTACATAATGATGCATGGATGCATATGAATTTGTTGTATACCATAGAATATTATTTAAAAAAAATTCAACAAAGGTTGTAATATTCTGTCTAATTATATCAAGGAATCTACATTTTGTGTGAGGCAAATGAGAGTTATACACTCATATTTCAAATTACACTTCAAGAATTTGGATATGAACCCAAAAGCAGATCTGGTAATATACGACATTGGGAGTAGTAATGCTTTTGTAGAATACAAAAAACCTTTGCATGCATGATATATTTCCTTGTAGTCCTTGGCAATGGGGTTAGTGGAACATGAGATAACACAAGCAGCCATTCCTACCTTTTTCAAGTGTGTACAACAACCAAATGATTCTAGTAGTAGATAAATATCGCCAAGCTGATGAGTTCAGTGTGTTTTGGGAAGTAAAGAATTATTGGTATCTATGGGGTGTAAAGGTAGAAGGGAAGGAATCTCTTAGGTTGGGGAACATTTGGTGCATTAAAATACATGAATATTAATTAATGTGGAGTTTCTTCTCTGCTAGATGATTCTGGTGAGCTTTCAAATTTATGGATATTGAGTTTGTCAGGGTGTAAACACCTATGTAAACTTCTCGATAGTTTTTGGAATTTGACTTGGCTTAAAGAACTGCAAACTTCACCACAACCCAAAGCTTATGGAGTTACCACAAAGCCTTGGTGAGTTGCGAGAATTACTTTATATTAACACATGATATTGTCAAATGTACTACAATTATATTTCAGTAGGAATATCTAGATTATGGTCATTAAAAATCATGCATCCTGAACATAACAAGTTTCACAGCCTTCCCTATGTCTTCAAAAACTTGACTAGATTGTCCGAACTCTATTTGGATGGATGCAAATAACTTTCCATTTTGGTCAAGCTCCTACCAAATCTAGAATTGTTGCACATTCGAGATTGTATATTTTGTATAAATTATGGAAGCTTCAGGACTTAAAATTTTTGACTATATTGGACATCAAAAAATCAGTTATGAGAAAGTTGTCGAAATATTTGCAACAATTTCCTTAGATATTTTTCCAAGAGGGGTGACATGTTAAGATCCCACATCCTAACTCTATTATTATTAATAATATGATTAATTATTATATTAATAATAATATTAGCTTTAGGATAGCTATAATAATTAGTAATTAATTAATTATTATATTTAAGGATAGGATAGTCATAATAATTAATATATTAATTATTATGAACCATCATATTGAAAGGACATAGGGTTAGGGTTAGGGTAGATATAAATAATTGTCCAATCATTCATTTGAAGTCATCCATGATGAAAGAATAATATATTTATTTAATTCAAGGGGATCCCCCCTATAAGGGCAAGTGATTCATGTTTTTATCAATTAATTAATTTAATTTATCATTAAAACCTTTGGGGTTTTAACAAATATAGTCATAGTAGTGTGACTCTTTGTATACTTGACTATTCCTTTCCATATGCCAAGTCTCATGACTCGGCTTATATACTTGACACGTGCATACTTGATGAACACTTGACTATATATTGTATACACACCTATACATGACTGTTACACTTCTATAACTTGCACATTCTAATCTAAGATACTTGTGCACATATTTACATTACATATTTATTCTCATTCATACAAGACACTCGTACAAATAGAATCAACTTACACTTGTGCACTAACTCATATGACACTTGTGCATTTCTTACACATTACAACTTTACATGAAACTTGTGCATATCCTAAACATTCACACTTACATAAAGGGAAAATATAACTCATACTCTAAACTATGGCTCAACCCTAATATATTATTTACAATTGTACCATCATGGTACCATGGGGGTACATTAGCATGTATCAAATAATGTAATATACTCCAATAAAAAAGGAACTCTAACCTAATGAGGTTAATATCGAGGTGCCCAAGGCCAAGCTAAGTCTTAAAAGAAGTTGAAGACCATTTATGGATATTGTAGAAGGAAAGAGAATTCAACAAAAATTGCTTCCTAAAATTACAAAGGATTGAAGCTGAATTTCTAAATATGGATGGACGTTTTCTAGATGATGAAGGGGGTTTAGAAGGATCTACCTCAAATGTAGAGGCCCACTAGATCATCCATTATGGGGGGATATATTATTCTCACTAATGTCTTCTCTCCTTAGACCCTCATTTTAGGTTATAAGGGGGTATTGAATGTTTAATATAATTCATGGCCAAGGATGACATTGTATGATGTAATATTGGATAGGCCTAAGGGCATTTATTGTACAATATATTTAATTTATTGTAATATTTTATTATGTAAGCCCTATGGGCCATGGTTAACCTTGTTATGGTTAAAATCACCTTATAAACTTGTAATTAATATCAAATCCCTCTTATTATATCATATTAGGTTAAATTCATTTATGTAATTAGTGTTTTGGTATTTGTATAAATACCTTCATCACTCCATCCATTGTATTAGAGTGTTGTGATTCATATCTATAGATAATTATGTGATTATTTATGGTGCTTACAAGTTTTAAATATATTGTTTTCTCTTTTATTCTCTTGTATGCTTTCTATATAAGATTTGAGTTGATAGATTATTTCTATTCATTTTTTAAAATTATTGTGGATTCCAATAATTTTTACCTCACTGCCTCTTGTTGAGTGATTTTACCTCGTTGGAAAATTAATAATTCACTTTTGCAAGTGAATCACTATCCACACTTGAGTGGTTCACTCCTTGGAGCCAATTAGATCACTTTAAAAGCAAATCACTCTTGAGACAATCAACACCTTTTACAAGCAAATTTATCAGAAGCCAATCAACAATTGTACTAGTCTTAGACATGTTTTGGAGGGACTTGTAAGACATATGCTACTTGATTCCACTATTTGATGTTCCTATACAATTATGAATACAAAGGTAGTATCGAGGCACTATATGACCCAATCTAACTAAATAACACAATACCAATGGATAATAGGATACAAGTTCCTTCCCAAATGCCATTGGTACCAAACCCATCCATACCTATTCTTGAAGACCTACTATAGGGTAAATCTAATTGTCCTACATATAAGGATATGGGTACTAGTCACAACCCTAATCCAAATGGTTCTTCTAGTTTTTAGTTCACAAAATAAATCTCTACTCTTAATCTCGGTCCATCATATGTCACCTATAATTCCAATCCAAATACTAATATACTTAATCATATAATTTATGGATTAGGTACAAGACAACATTCTAATCCACCAATCTCTCATCCATAAACCATTAGTCAAGAAAACTCTTTAATTTATGGTATTTTAGGAACCAATTATTTAGTTCCAATTCCAATATCATATTCTTGAATATCCCAACCACAACCTATAGTATACTAACAAGAAAAAACTTCTATTTCAAAACCCACTTTTCAACAATCATCACAACATATGCATTTCATCTGGTCATCATAGTTTAATCTAGTCTCTCTAGAGCTTCAAGCTCTAACAAATCAACTAGAGTAATTAATCAATTAATATCCATTGTCCAAAGGTCATCCTATGGCCACAAGTATTCCTATGATGACCTGTGTAACTAGACCCTCTATCCTTTTGTAGCGAGTCACCCCCAAACTTTGAAACTCCTAAGTTTTAGATGTGTAAGAGGAAAGAAGATCCCATTAACCATATTAGGTTATTTATAATTGCATGTAGTGACATTTCTTATGATGAAATGTTGCTCCTAAAAATATTTCCTAAGAGTCTAAGTGTATCATCATTGGAATGGTATTATCAAACACCAAGACATTCCTTAAGAAATTTTATGGACCTAGTAGAGATATTTGTCAAATAGCTCTCATTCTACATTAAGGAAAATATCACCATTAGTGACTTATACCAACTCAAATAGTCTAAAGACAATATTCTAGACAATTTTATAGGGATATGGAGAGCATCGAAAATGAGACTATAATAAGTTACCTCATCAAGGGACCTACCCAATATCTTTATACCCGACCTACATGTGCATTTAATATTTTATATCAAAATTAGTAAAGACCACTATAATCAAATTATGGTAGTTGAAAACTAAAGAAAACAAGGAGGGATACAAGTCTTTATATTCAAATCAAAAGGGGAAGTACAAGAAAAAAAGTGTTTTTGATGATTTTATAGACTCTTGAAAATCTAACAATGTCAATGCTATTGAGAACCTTTATAAGATCATTTTGGGAAACTCAAGCCAATAGAAACTAAGAAGGACATACATTAAATAATATGACCTTATTTTTACTATCTTAAATCAACTTATTAGATCTAAAATAGTAGAACTCTCATGAATCAAACTTTTAGAACCTGAAAGGGAAAATGCTTCTTGGTTTAAACCAAATAAGCATTATGCTTTTCATAGAGTCGATGATCGCTTGATAATAGGTGCATGGGCCTCATGAATGTAGTCCATGATATTCTAAATAATGGATAGATTATTTTTAATAAGTCTAAGTTACAATATTCATCAAATCAAGACCTTGACATTTTTTAAAATCCATTGCATAATCATACCGATCGAAATCAACAAGGTGTATCAAATAATATCAATTACTATAATGTACCACCTCCTAAGGAATGGTTGATATTCTTAATAAATATCATCATGTCAATCATATCTCTCATGTTTATATTATCACAAGGTAGCAATATAAGAATTTACCTCTAGAACAACCACAAACTAATCAACCATCAATACCAAATTTGGTCCTTTAGTCCAAAACATCCACTCCACCTGAATGACCTGCCTTGGTTGTTCAATCCTAATCCAAAACCAAGACCAAATGTGATTTTGACCTGCTTCACCAACTTGAAAATACCCTAGCAAATATCTCTATATTTGAACTCCTAAATTCCTCTCCAATGCATTAAGATATTCTCATCAAGGTTTTGAGTGAATCTATAATCTATCAAAAATTAAACCCTAATAAATTTGGTTCTATATTTGGATAAACCAGGGTGAATTATACGAACATGTCATTTTATGAGGATGACACCTCTCAATCCTTAGTGATTGGGGCCCACCATTATACGTTTTAGTCCAAATAGACAATAATATTGGAAATAAATTTTAATTGATAATGGTATTGGCGTGAATGTATGTAGCTTAACATTCATCCACCATTTTAGTCTAACCAAAGATTATTTTGAGAAATCTGATCTTGTGATTTGAGCCTTCGATAATGGGGAAAGCAAGGCTAATGATACAATAGTATTACCCCTTAAAGTTGAACTTGAACCCTTAACACCTTGTTCTATGTCATGCCTTGTGATATAGATTATAATATTGAAGGCCTAGAATTCATGGAATGTAGTTTGTTCCATCCACTTTACATCAATGACTCAAATATGAATACAAGAGCAAGACTTACAATATTCCTTCTAACCCAAAATCTTTAAATATTCTAATATAATAGAGGTCAAAAATGGAAAATCTAGTCTATGTCCTCATCTTACCAAGTCTTATAATCTATATATTGAGTCTTTACATTCCAAGTGTCTCATCCATGATACATTGAGGTTAATTCATTTACATGACCCACCTATACAATATTTAATGTAATAAAGTAAAAAATTAATCAATATTAATGATACTCAAAGTCTAAATAATGACTAAAATTTTATGGACCTAGAGATCCCTCCCTCTTTATGAACATTGGTATTGCATTCTAGTTCTAGTAGTAGAGAAAAAGTATTGCAAATAGCAAGTTACTCCTTCATTTGATTTGGGATTTCCAATGATGAGAAGATCAATGGTAGAATTCATTACTCAATTGAATGATAGTATGCCACATATGTCTTGTAAAATTAGTATCATGTTCCTAAATAAATGCTAGCCAACATGGGATACTAAGGCAAGGGACCAATTCTAGATGAATAAGATATCTAATAATCCTTAAAAACTAAATCATAGTTGGGATGTTTTGGGATAGGGTATATTCCTTGTCATAATAAGCCTTACCCTACCTATCCTTCTAATGGTAAAAATAAACTTGATCATAATGATCACTCTGATAGGGCTCTGTAACTAGTACAAATTCTTTAAATAAGCTAGATTAAAATAATTATGATGATTGTGAATCAATATATCTCATAATATCCATCAATTTACCCAATATGTCATAGTAAATTTTCTAACCTTAGAGTATCTAGAACTAATCATTAAAAATAACTTTTATGATAAGGAGTATATTTAATACTATCCTCCCAAACTGAAACTACCTTAACAAAAATTAACTTTATTTTGGGGTATCTTTTCCTTAAATTGCCAACATAGTAGTATCACAAAACTAGTCAACAATCAACCATTCATCGATCTTATTGACATAGAAAAGCTAGGAGTTCTTCTAGCCCCTCCTCAATTAGAAGACGAATCCTATATTTTTAAAAGGAAACCATAGATGTTAATTGTTGGAATTCAAAAAAATCCCAACTTAATTCACACCCCTACTTTTCAATAAGGTCTAGATGTCTAGGTGATAGTAGGATGAAAGTTTAAGCTCAAAAAGAAGAAGGAAGCCTTGATAAATAGTCTTGGATAAAATAAGCCTCCATGATCATAATAAGTTAAGCATGAGTACTATCATATTCCATTCCATCCACCATAAATTCATCTCCTTTTCACCTTAAGTAAGGCCATTACACCTTCATGCCATTATGATATCCCATATTCTTTGTTTCAATCATTATAAGTCACTCAATTTCCAATCCATGCATTTAGTCCATAATGTTTTAGACCATCTAGTAGCAAGCTTAACCCTAAATAAAGTCAAGATATAGACCAAAAAGTCACAGAGTCTTCCTAAGCTAAACCAAGACCAAAAACTATCTAAGTATACCCTATTTTCACTCAAATATCCCTCCTAAGGTTTTCCTAAGTCATTCACCAAGTCAAAAATATCTTTAACCACCCGTCGCTTTTCCAAAAGCCTTTCATTGATCTAATCCATGATAACTCTAAGTCATCATCAAAAGAATTAAGCCCAAAAATTGTCGTCACTCATCAAAACCCTCATTGTCGATCCTATCAACAACCCGATTTAGTCATCAATGATAAAGAAATCCTATCACTCATCCAAACCATAGTTGCTAATCCCATCTCTGATGATCTATCTCATTAGTGAATGATTAAAATGCAGCCTTAAAGTATAAATATACCGTTGCACTTAAAATTCTACTATCACCAATCCTATCTATGGCCAAAGGTAGACACCGGTGAGCAACCAATATTGAAGATATACTATCACTCATCAAGGCTCTTCATCGTTGATCAAATCAACAACAAACATTCCTCATCGATGATCGCATCGAAACAAAAAAAGGAAAAATACCTAAGTCACTTTCATAAAGCATTATTGTTGAGCTGATCAATGATAATTCTTCCCAATCTATAATAGCTCCAAGACATAAAGAAGGCAACATATATTGTTGTCCTTGCAAAGCTCTATCATCAATTTCATCAGCGATTGCCCTTCTCAATTAGTGACAACCAATTTCAAAACTAAGACAAGGGTCTTAACCACTTCAGCCTAACAAGTCCCCCTCCTAGTGGAAATTGGTCAGGCAAGGTTGTTTTTAAATATAAAGTCATCACTATTACAAAGCCTTGTCATTGATATAAATTAGTGACCATAAAACCCACCAGCGATAGGCTAAAATTCACTCAAAATCACCATCACTCTCCATTGCCCCCATATTCGATCCATCATCAGTCATATTAGTGATAATCTTATTCATCAATGACAATGTCCAAGGCCAAGATAACTCATCACTAGTCTTAAGCCTTGTCATCGATTCAACCAATGAAGTCTATTTCTAATAAGTAATCATTAGAAAGTTTAGTCTATGCATAGCCTTTTTTGCTCTTCTAAAAAGCTTGTCATTGATGTATCAATGACCATGAATCTTCATCAACGATGGAGTATTTTGAGGATATACAAAGGGTTGAATCACTGTGGTCATAGGCATTCCCCTTTTCAGCATGAGAGGATAAATAAAAGGGCAACATAAGTATGTTTCAAGGTTTGATAATCATCATCATGGATAGCAATTGGCCTTCGCTCATCCATCAACGACAACAAAGATGCATTAGCGAACAAGTCTAGTCATCATCTTGGAAAGAACACTATTGTTGATTCAATCGGTGACAACCTCAAGCAATCAGTGATAATATATTTTTTCTTGTTCATGTCACTCATGAAGAATACCCTCACCGATTCAATCAGTGATAAACCTAAATGAAAGGTAAAAAAGATATCAATGGTCCTAGATAAACCTGGGCAAGATAAAAAAAAAATGTTCTACATGGGGGAATAAGTGGCTCACTATTTAATGATTGACAGATAGTATGGAGTGCCAAGCATCCCATGAACCAAAAGTGGTAAAATCACAAGGTGTCTCAAGAACAAAATATCTCTTTGAGGTGGATGAAGATCAACCAGATCATTCACGACAAGTTTCAAAATTATGGCAATTGCAAAATACAAGAGCCAAAGGAGTAATGCAATGCAATTGGCTTAAGACCACTGAGAAGGAAGGTAAGAAAATTGAGTAAATTAGGAATTTTTTCGAAGTAGAGATCACTGAGCCACATGAATAAAATATTTTGAACAAGTTCAAGTCCTCAGACTATACCAAGAAAAGTAAGGCCATGAAACAAACAACTCAAAGGATATACTCAATGCAAACCTAAGATAGGTAGATCTGCTTGTATATACAGAGCATGATGTTGTTGTCTTCAGTTGATATAGTGGACTATCTCTATGCAACTTTAAAAGAAGGAAGTAGGCATGATAAAAATATCAATAGTAATGATGGTCTAGAGCATGCAAAAAGCAATGATCATGGAATATTGTGAGCAAGGCAAAACGTTTTTGTGTAGAAGACGTAGAAGGCATAGTAAGAAGAAGAAAGTGCTCAAACAACAACATTTTTTGTGCTTCAAAAGGATAGTAGCGCCTCAATGGAACGTAGTTATAGAGGGATCACCCTGAAAAAATGTAGTTATGGAAGCGTGTCTTGATAGTCACTCCTACCAATATGAGCACTTCCATATCTCATTTTCCATTCCATATTTCCTCCCTGTCTCCTTTGACCTTCCCTTTCTGGGTATTCTCTCTTGATCACCATCATAGTCTACTCCACAAAACACCATCTCACCGCCACTATCTGTAGTCTTCCACGTCCATTGTTCTCAATTATTCCCACCTCCATCCATATTGTCTCTCATCTTGTTCCATCTCATTGTGTTATTTCTTCCTTATATTTACCATCACATCGGGTCCCCCTCTATTTCATCCTAAAAATATACCTACGTTAGTCCTAGTCAAAGAGTGCCTGAATATGAGAAGGTAGATGACTAAAATAACAAGAATTCAAAGGAATACACTCATATTTCATTTTTACATTAATTCAATATATTCAGGCCTAGCCCACCATTATTAAAGAGCCCCCTTCAAATCAAAATCTAAACTTATAAGTCCTAATAACAAACAACAATTTTATTAAAACAAATAAGTAGCCTGGTAAAGGTTTCAATATTTGGCATCAACTGATTCTGCTGTAATAAACTCAGGAAAGCCGAAACGATGATCGACCATGAAAATGTTCCAAGTGGTAGCCTTTGCACCAGGCATCTGTAACTGATTTTGGATAGCCTAGTTATAAACAGAGCCAAAGAAACCAAGCTTAATCATCAAGCAATCACACAACAAGCTCTTGAGAGGTATTTTGAGTGCTCTATCAAGGTTATTGTATTTTATTTGTTTATTTGTTTAGCCATCTTCTCAATTTCTTCCCACCCTTATGCAGGTATTGCCAAAAGTAGGATAGTCTATCTGAGATGATTTCCAGAAGTTGTTCTAGAGAGCTAGAGTCTATATGTCACTACTTTTAGGATAGTAGATAGCAATCCCCTATTACATCATTTGAATGGGGTGATCCATTGTATTGTATTATTCAGATAAACTTGAGTGATATACCAGGTTTATTCATTGTAAATGCTTCATTCTGAATTTAATACAAACTATTTGGTTCTATTTCTAGTAAACTTTGTGCAATGTGTATGTTATCTTGTCTACATATTACACTATTTGAACATGTAGACAACGTATCTTTACTGATTAATGATCCTGTGTTTGTTATGATATTCAAATATTTTTTTGTACTCTATCATATGAATGGTTAAAAATTGTTACAATAAACCAATGGATAAGACATCGGTATGTATTTATCTATGCTTGCATCATATGCTTGGTCAATCATATTTTACTATTCATTAAAATTTGGTAGATCTATTTCTTGAATAAATAGTTAGAAAGTGCACATTAGAGTATCCAAACTTGGCCTGTTTATCTTTCAAAGTTATCCTAGGATAAAGCGGTGAGTCAACTAGATCTCATAAATTTGCTTGTGGGCCTTCAAGAATTTGAAGAACGTGATAATATGTAAGGATATTCAAATATTTCCACAACAATTTTTTTGCACCGTTGCCGAGGATGAATTTTATTTGTTTTTACATGTTGAATATCCTATCCCCATACGACATATTTCTAACCCACCAATGCCACAATTTTTTGGCACCGTTGTAGGGGAGAGCCTTTTATAGTCATATGTGTATTTTGTGGCTTGTCTCCATACGACACTTTTTGACCACATCTGCCCCTCAACACCATGGTATTCTAAAAAACCCTTGTAGAAGGAGTTATTTCTTAAACTGTGACATTCTAAGAGGCTATGTTTTTTGGATCCTCCAAATACACAGAGCATTCAAAAGTTGAGAAACCTTGGCCTGAGTGAGATTCTATTGCACCCAAGTGCTGGTGACTCTGAACAAACCCAAAAGAAGATAAAGAAGAATCTAACATGGTGCACACTAGACGTAGTGACAAAGATCTCTTACCAATATTTGAAGACCTAGAGGTATTTACTTGTAAAGCCCCAATCCATAAAAAATTTGGTTATCAAAATAGGATATATATAGCTAGTAATAAGTTTGTTAAGAAGTTTATACCTGTAAGCCAGCCTGTTATTGGTATTCCCATAGTCGGTGCCCCTATCATCACTATGACACAACCAAACCAAAACCTATAAGTATGGAGGACTAATAGATATAGACCTTTCTGTTTACCCCAAAACTTACATCCCTTGTCAACCAAAGCCCATAAATATTTGCTTAAATTCCAAGGTAATACGACTGTCTCTAGGGAAGATCATGTCAAAGACTTCTTATACGCATTAGATAGCCTAGAGGTTGAACATGAGGACGTGGTTCTTAGACTATTATTACAAACATAAGAAGGTGATGCAAGAGACTGGTTCAATTCCCTCCCAGCTGACCAAATCCTCAATTTCCAAACTATAGAAGGAAAGTTTTTGAAAAAATACAGGGAAAAAAGAATGAGCAATATTTATTGACAAAGCTCGCAACAGTAAAGAAGAAGAAAAATGAGTCTGTAGAAGATTTTAATAAATGATTTTTGAAAATAAAAAATAAAATTCCAATTACCCTAAAACCCACTGACCATCAAGCCGTGTGCTTTCTCAGGATAATTTAGCTATGAGTTAAGGTAGCATAGGGTAAACACCGTTGACGATTGTATGTAAAAAGCCCTAAAAATAGAAAGAAATATGCTAGATAGTAGGAAAATGAAGCCATATGCATCTGAACCAAGTTCCAATGAAGTGGACAAAAAGCAAAAAAAATTTGAGTTCACAATGTTAAGAAAAACTGAATTCGACCCTCTAGAAAGATTATCCAGCCAATTCACCGAAATGTTGAATACAATTAACAATAGGCTATCCAAATTGAGAGGGATAAGTCTGTAATTGATAAAAAACCAACTCAAATGCATACTGATAATAGACCGTAATTTTTGAGGAACTTTAATAGAAACTGGACAAGAAATAATGGAGAAGAAGGAAGCAAAAGTAGAAACAATGGTTGGAAAAGGAGAGAAGGTCCAAAAGATGTATATATAGTCCCAAATCCCATGGTCACTGCTAACACTATCTCTGACTTTCGATACTACTGTAGTGAGTGTGATGCACCCCATAACCCAACATATTGTGCAATATACCTAGGGGTACATCCCAAGGACAATGTAGAGGAAGAATCAGATGAATAAATAAGAATCAATACCTATTGGACTAAAGAAGATGAATAAAGAGAAAAATAGTTTGAAAAAGAAATGGAAAAATTGCCTAAGTCAAAAAAAGAACCTAGAGTTATGGTCTTAGAAAATCTAGAAATATTTAAAAGACTTCAATGGGATAGATATGAAATGATGAAATTAGGAAAGACCATTACAACAGTTGAAGAGGTGGAAAGACTGGAAAGGATGCACGCTATCACCCTGAGAGGTAGGACAGTGTCTGATAGGTCAGGTAAATCTAACAAAGCTGATGCAACTCAACAGACTCCAAACAAAGATAAAGTTGCTACTAAAAAAATAAGTGGTAATCAACAGTTACCCCCTAAAATTGAAACAAGGAATGAGGTTCAAAAATAAATAGAGTCTGACAAGAGTGCTAAAGTAAAAAAAGTTGAATTTGACGCAGGCCAAGAGCTGGAAAAAAAAAAAAACATTACCTTTATAAAGTTAATGACTATACCTAAATACAGAGATCAGGTGTGTTGAGCATTTGGTTTGGTTGAGCCATTCCATAACCACATATGCAATTTCTTAGTAGTGGAAAAATTCAAACCCATTTCTAGAAATCCTTCAATAGTCAGACCTTTCTATATATCCTTGAGATATAATTTTAACTTTGGGGAATAGTATGTAATTCATAACTGTATATTGGACAGTGGAGCTTCACATAATGTCATGCCAAAATAGGTGGCATATAAGTTAGGTCTAATATGCACCAAAGACTCTCTCCCAATATTTATTATGGATAATAGAAAATTACCATGTGCAGGGATAATCACAGGACTACTTGTCTATCTAGAACAATACCCCAATAAGGGCATAGTCATGGATGTAGCCGTAGTTGATGTAGATATATTTTTCTCACTACTACTCTCCAGACATTGGGCTGAGCAATTAGGAGGATCCATTCAATTGGATTGGTCTTACACCACTATTCCTCTAATTACCAAAGAGCAGGCTACCCTTAAGATAAAACCTTTCCATAGATATTTCGTTGAGCTCAAGAAGTTGGATAATGCCATTGTCAATTTAGTCCAGTATTTTAAGGAGAAAGAGATAGGATTCTACTGTATCTGGAATTTCCCATTCTTAGATAAGGTACCCACAATAGTTGATATAGACCCACAAACAACCACAGAGGTTGATGCCAAGTCCATAAGAATTTTGTTATAAAAAATGTGGACCCTCACAATTGATGGAGCTAAGTCACACACTAGGGCAGGATCTGGGGTCAACTTGACTGATATCAATGGAAACTATCTAGGCATACCATACAGACTGCACTTTCCTTACACAAATAATATGGTAGAATATGAAGCATTACTGTTAGGCTTAAGAAAGGCTAGATAATTGGGGATTAACTATGTGATTGTATATGGGGATGTCGAATTAATAATATAATAGATCAAAGGTAAATATCAAGTTAAACACCCTAGACTCAAACAATATAAACATGCTATGCAAGAAGAAATAAATAAGTTCTTGGATTTCAACATCACTTACATCCCTCAAGAAAAAAATTAGGTAGCCAACCTATTGGTAATTAATGCTTTCAGTTTAGACATTCCAAAGATAGACACTGAATACCAAGAGAATTTCCCTACTATTCCAGTATATCATCCTTCTATCCTAGACAACATAGTGCATCTACAAGTCTTCTAGGATGACATTGACATAAAAGATTTTATGATACTACAAAATCAATATGTTGAGATTATTTGTGATGAGGAAGATGAAGAAAAGCTTAAGAAAGTTATTGGAGAACCTATGGAAATGACACAATTAAAGACTAACAAGCTGCCCAAAGGACTGATATCATTGGAAAGTCTGTTTGATGATTTTGAGAAAGCCCATAAACCAACCTTATAAGGATTGGAAGTAAAAGAAATTAATATTGGCACCGAACAAGAACCTAAAATGGTGAAGGTGAAAAATCTATGTCAAAAAAAGAAAAAAGATAATACATAAAATTTCTGAAAAAACGCAAGGATGCCTTTGCTTGGAGCTATGAAGACCTCAAAACTTTCAACACCAAGGTAATGAAGAATATTATTCTACTCAAGGAGGGTACTAAACCACATAGATAGAAACAGAGGAAGTTTAATCCAACACGACACCCCATAATGTAAAAAGAAATTTAGAAGCTACTAGATGCTAGGATTATTAGAAAAGTCAAGTTTTCAACTTGGATAGCAAATTTGGTGCCAGTAAGGAAGAAAAATGGAGATATCATATTGTGTGTGGACTTTAGAAATTTAAATAAAAACTTCTTGAAAGATAATTATCCACTGCCAAACATGAAATAAATTTTACAGGCTATTGCAAGATCAACCAAAATGTCTTTGCTAGATGGATTCCCAAGATACAATCAAATCCAAATCAACCCTGAAGACAGGCATAAGATAGCCTTCACTACTCCCCGAGGGACATTTGAGTATCTTAGAGTACCTTTTGAATTGATGAATACTGGGGCCACATTCCAAAGAGCCATGGATTTTACTTTTAAAGGTATGATGTTTAAAATAGTGGTAGTCTATTTGGATGACATAACTATTTTTTCTAAAAATCCTGAAGATCACTTTGAGCTTCTCACCCAAGTATTTTCGAGGTGTAAAGAATTTGGTATTTCATTGAATCCCAAAAAGTGTATCTTTGGAGAAAAACAAGGCAAGTTTTTGGGACACATTATCTCTAAAGAAGGGATCAAAATAGACCCTAAAATAACTGAGGCCATTGCCAAAATTCCTATGCCAAAGAATTTAAAAGGAGTCAGATCATTCTTTGGAAAAATTAACTTTGTCAGAAGGTTTGTGCTAAATTTTACCCAAATTGCAAAACCTATAAACAACATGATTAAGAAAGAAGGAATTATTAGATGGACAAAATAAAATTTGTAGGCTTTCAAAAAAATCAAAGATGCTATCACCCAAGCCTCGGTATTAGCTTATCCAGAATATCACAATGATTTTAATATTTATTATTTCTCTTCAGAAGATGCCTTTGTTGTTGTATTGTCACAAAAGGATATAGAAAATGTAGAAAGACCAGTGGCATTCATGAGCTCAGGATTGAAAGGATCATAAATAAAGTACACCATGATAGAGAAGTAGGCCTTTGCATTCATAAAAGCTTTAGAACACTTCAAAGAAATTTTTGGAGCTAATAAAGTCATAACCTGTATTCTCTTTTTGGATGTCAAAGATGTTTTTAGTCAAAATCAGCCTACAGAAAGTTTAGCTAGGTGGAAATTCAAGCTTCAACAATACACAGTGGAATTCAAAGATGTGAAAACCATCAAAGGGCAAGGCTTGGAAAAATATCTAGCAACTAAAGGGGGAGAGGAATTCAATAATACAATAAAGAATACTAATACACATCAAACTGATAAAAAGAGAACATATGAAGATGACTAGTATAAAGAAATTATGAAATACTTGTAGACATTAACACTCTCTACTGGATGCACTCAAAACATAATAAGGAGAATTAAATTACAAGCACAAAAATACTATGTCCAAGAGGATAACCTATATTGGAGACACCCAAGTGGTGTACTACTACTCTATCTTCCTCAAGAAGAAGTAGATGGAATCATTGAGGAATTTTATACTAGAATTTGTGAAGAATATTTTTCACCTAAGACAATTGCTAACAACATCATGAGGGCAGGATATTATTTGCCTTCCATGTTCAAAGATGTACACCAACTAGTAAGAAAATGTTGAAACTGTTAGATTTTTTATGGCAATAAAAAGCTGCCTACTACGCCTTTAAACCTGTAATAGTAGAAGCTCCTTTTACCTAATGGGATCTAGACCTGATAGAAGAGATTAATCCAAATTCATTAGGAGGTCATCGATGGATAATAACTACCATAGATTATTTCACCAAATGGGTGGAAGCTGCTCCATTAAAAATATCCACTACAAAAGTCATTATTAAATTTCTAGAAGAAAATATCCTGACTAGATTCGAGATACCTAGAAATTTAGTAACTGATAATGGCAACAGTTTTACTTCCTATGAAATGGTGGATTTTTATAGTAAGTATAGTATTGAATTATCCCATTCAACCAAATATTATACTTAGGGAAATTATTTGGCAAAATCCTCTAATAAGAATCTTATAACCAGGATAAAAAGATCTCTAGGAAGAAATAAAAAGAGTTGGGACAGTGAGTTAAAATTAACTCTATGGGTTGATAGAATTTCCATCAAGAGGGCTACAGGAAGAACACCTTATGAATTGGAGACCAATATTTACTTCCCCCACAAGTTGAAAGACATGCCCTAGCTTTATTACTCCAAGATCACAAAAATCCTGACAGTCTACTAAGAAGAATGAATCAAATAGTCAAATTAGAAGAAGACAAAATAAATGCTCTTAATAGAATAACCCAAGGAACTCAAAATACTGCACAAGTATTCAATAATAAGGCTAGGGGAAATCCATTTTTATAAGGGGACATAGTATTATATTGGGACTCAAAAAATGACAAACCAGGAGAAAAAGACAAACAAGAGCCCAAATGGCTAGGTTCTTATCATATTTTCCAAAAAACAAGCGAACACACCTACAGGTTGCAGATCCTTCAAGGTGAAGAAATGCAATTTTTGATAAATGGCCAACATTTCAAGATATACCATCCTCATGATGGGGATTAGTTTTGTATGAACTATTTTTGTCTGCCTCTATACATATGCATATATTATTCAATTAGTTTTAGTTCTTTTAAATTCTGTGTGTTTTTGTTTTAGTATATAGAAGTAGGTAATTAGTTGGTTTGTTTTTGCTTTCAAATCCTGATAGTATTAGTCAAGGTAGCTATGATTAAAATCCATAAGATTCGAGTGTTAAATCAACTCCTTATAAGAAGTACTTACGGGTAGCTACTGCAGGAAATTTATAGGGGAAATATTTTAGGTAAAATTTTTGTTGCTTATAACCAGATATTCTAGAGTTCTCAAGAGTAAAATTTTATCTTGTCAGTCTCAATATTTCTCTTGTCCCAGACAGAGCCTGTGTTGGGCTTCAAAAAAATCCCAACTCAATTCATACCCCTACTTTTCAATAAGTTCTGGATGTCTGGGTGTCTGTAGGATGAAAGGTTAAGCTCAAAAAGAAGAAGGAAGCCTTGAAAAATAGTCTTGGTCAAAAGAAGCCTCTATGATCATAATAAGGTAAGCATGAGTACTATCATATTCCATTCCATCCACCATAAGCTCATCCCATTTTCACCTTAAGTAAGGCCATTACACCTTCATACCATTATGACATCCCATATTCTTTTTTTCAATCATTAAAGTCGCTCCATTTCCAATCCAAGCATTTAGTCCTTAATGTTTTAGACCATATAGTAGCAAGCTTAACCCTAAATAAAGTCAAGATATAGACCAAAAATTCATAGAGTCTTCTTGCTAAACCAAAGTAAAAAACTATCCAAGTATATCCTATTTTTCACTCAAATATCCCTCCTAAGGTTGTCCTGAGTCATTCGCCAAGTCAAAAATATCTTTAACCACTCATTGCTCTTCTAAAAGCCTTTCACCGATCTAATCCATAACAACTCTAAGTTATCATCAATATAATTAAGCCCAAAAAGTATCGTGGCTCATCAAAAACCTCATTGTCGATCCTATCAACGACCCAAGTTAGTCATCAATGATAAAGAAAACCCATCGCTCATCTAAACCACAGTCGCTAATCCCATCTCCAATGGTCTATCTCATCAACGACTGATTAAAATGTAATCTTAAAGCTAAAATATGTCATTGTTCTTAAAAGTCTACTATCACCCATCCTATATGTGACCAAAGGTAGACATCAAAAAACAACCAAGACTGAAGATACACTATCGCTCATCAGGGATCTTCGTCGCTGATCGAATCGATAGATATTCCTCATCGATGACCACATCAAGATAGAAAAAAAAAAATACCTAAGTATTTATCATAAAGCATTGTCATTGATCTGATCAATAATCATTCTTCCCAATCCATGATAGCTTCGAGACGTAAATAAGGCAACGTATATTATCGCCCTTGCAAAGCTCTATCATTGATTCCATCAACGACTGCCCTTCTCAATTAGTGACAACCAATTTCAAAACTAAGATAAGGGTCTTAACCATGTCAGCCTAGAAAGTCCCCCTACTAGTGGAAATTGGTAAAGCGAGGTTGTTTTTAAAGATAAAGTCATCGCTCTTGCAAAGACTTATCACTTATCTGAATCAACAACCATAACACCCATTAGCGATAGGCTAAAATTTGCTCAAAATCACCATCGCTCTCCATTGCCCTTGTCGTTGATCCATCATTATTATTTTCAGTGATATTTTTTTTCATCAATGACAATGCCCAAGGCCAGGATAACTAATTGCTAGTCTTAAGCCTTATCGCCGATTCAACCAATGAACTCTCTTTCTCATCAGTGATCACTAAAAACTTTAGTCTATGCATAGTATTTTTTGCTCTTCTAAAATGCTTGTCATTGATGCATCAGAGACCATGAATATTCATCAATAATGAAGTATTTTGAGGATATCCAAAGGGTTGAATCATCGTGGTCATAGGCATTCCCATTCCTAGCATGAGAGGCTAAATAAAAGGGTAGCATAAGTATGTTTCAAGGTTTGATAATCATCATCACAAATAGCAATTGGCCTTCACTCATCCATAAGAAACAACAGAGATTCATTAGAGAAAAAGTCTATTCATCATCTTTGAAAGAACACTATCATTGATTCAATCAGTGACAACCTCATGCAATCGATGATAATGTATTTTTACCCATTCATATTGCTTATGAAGAATGTACTCACTTATTCAATAAAAAAAAAACCTAAATGAAAGGTGAAAAAGAGATCAACAGTCCTATATCATCTTGGTCAAGATAAATGAAGATTTTTCTACATGGGGAAATGAGTGGCTCATTATTCAAGGACTGACAGATAGTATGGAGTGCCAAGCATCCCATGAACCAAAAGTGCTAAAATCACAAGGTGTCTCGAGCATAATATATATCTTTGAGGTGGACAAAGATCAGCCAGATCATTCATTGCAAGTTTCAAAATTATGGCAGCTGCAAAATACAAGAGCCCAAAGGAGTAATGCAACACCATCGACTTAAGACCACTCAGAAGGAAGGTAATAAAACTAAGTAAATTAGGAATTTTTTCAAAGTAGATATCACTGAGCCACGTGAATAAAATATTTCACACAAGCTCAAGTCCTCGAACTATACCAAGAAAAGTGAGGTCATGAAACAAGTGACTCAAAGGACAGACTCAATGCAAACCCAAGATAGATAGATTTGATCATATATACAGAGTATGATGTTGCTATATTTAGTTGATAGAGTGGACTATCTCTATGCAAATTTAAAAGAAGGAAGTAGGCATGATAAAAATATTAATAGTAATGATAGGCCAGAGGATGCAAAAAGTAATGATCATGGAAGACTGTGAGCAAGGTAAAAATTTCCTGTGTAGAAGATGTAGAAGGCGTAGTAAGAAGAAGAAAGTGCTCAAACAACAATATTTTTTGTGCTTCAAAAGGATAGTAGTGCCTCAACAAAATATATTTATAGAGGGATCATCCCAATGGAATGTAGTTATAGAAGTGTGCCTTGATAGTCACTCCTACCAATCCGTACACTTCCAGATATCATTTTCCATTCTGCCTTTCCTCCCTATCCCCTTTGACCTTCTCTTTCTGGGTATTCTCTCTTGATCACCATCATAGTCTAATCCACAACACGCCATCTCACCACCACTATCTATAGTATTCCACATCCATTGTGCTCAACTATTCCCACCACCATCCATACTATCTCTCATATTGTTCCATCTCATTATGTTATTTCTTCCCTATATTCACCATCATGTCAGGTCCTCCTCTATGTCATCCTAAAAATATACCTACGTTAGTCCTAGTCAAAGAGCACCTAAAGATGAGAAGGCATATGACTAGGATAACATGAATTCAAAGGAATACACTCATATTACCTTTTGCATAAATTCAACAGTATATTCAAAGGCCTGGCCCACTACTATTAAAAAGCCCCCTTCAAATCAAAATCTAAACATATAAGTCCTAATAACAAACAAATTAGTTTTCTTAAAACAAATAAGTAGCCTAGCAAGGGTTTCGATAGTTGGCATCAATTGATTCTGCTATAACAAACTCAGGAAAGCTGAAATGATGTCAGACCATGAAAATGTGCCAAGTAGCAGCCTCTACACCAAGCATCTATAACTGAATTTGGATAGCCCAGTTATAAAAGGAGTCAAAGCAACCGGGCTTCATCATCAAGCAATCACACAACAAGCTCCTGAGAGGTTTTCTGAGTGCTTTGTGTAGGTTATCATATTTTCTTTATTTCTTTGTTTAGCCATCTTATCAATTTATTTCCACCCTAATGCAGGTATTGCTGAAAGTAGGATAGTCTATCTGAGATAATTTTCAAAAGCTGTTTCAGAGAGCTAGAGTGTATATATCACTACTTTTAGGATAGTAGATAGCAATCCCTTGCTACATCATTTGAACGGGGTGATCCATTGTATTGTATTATTCAAATAAACCTGAGTGATATACCAGGTTTTATTCATTGCAATTAATACAAGCTATCTGGTTCTCTCTTTCTGGTAAACTCTATGCAATGCATATGTTATCTTGTATACATCTTACATTATTTGAACATGTAGACAATGTCTCTTCATTGATTAATGAGCCTGTGTTTGTTACAACATTCGAATGAGCATGAATTCATTAGTTTCTCTTATTTTTCTATTCTCTATCATATGAATGGTTAAAAATTGCTACGATAACCCAACGGATAAGGCATCGGTCTATATTTAACTATGCTTGCATCATATGCTTGGTCAATCATATTTTATTGTTCAATTAAATCTAGTAGAGCTATTTCTTGAATAAATAGTTAGCAAGCTCATATTAGGGTGTCCAGACCTGGCCTGTTTAGCTTTCAAAGTTATCCTAGGATGAAGCGATGAGTCAACCAGAGCTCACATATCTACTTGTGGGCCTTCAAGTATTTGAAGAATGTGATAGTATGTAAGGATATTCAAATCTTTCCACAACAGTTAATATAGAGACATCATATGATATTGAGATCCTTAAGTTAGTAAAATTCTTAAGCATTGTAGAACATGAGGAATATACCAAGATTCTCAAGGAATTCAAGGACGTCTTTCCTTGGTCCCATGTCGACATGCCTGGTTTAGACCCTTCCTTGGTTGTCCATAATTTAGATGTCACTATTGATGTAAAATTTGTAAAATAAAAATTATAGAAGATGCATCTTAGGGTCACACTCTTAGTCAAAGAGGAAATTCAAGATATCCTTGATGTAGGTTTCATTAAATCCATATATTATTTGATTTGATTTTGTTAGGAGGGAAAGTTGAAGGGGATTATATTATTGATAAAAATGTGTTACATATATAGGCAGAAGGCCTATATTATTAACATGACACTTGTCAATGAAACTGACAAGTGTCAAACTGAAGGCATAGTGCACTTTAACTCTAACATTCCCCCTTAAAGTGCACTATCCTAACTAAAGAAAAAAACAAAGCAAGTCAACATTAGGTAACATTCCCCTTTAATGTTGACTTCTCGAAAAACAACCTATCATTTTACTTATTGCTGATTTGGTCTTAGGCTCATGCTTTGTGCTCTTGGCTCTCCAACTGTGAATAATGCTAGATCCACTGTGTATACATCTCGGTCTGTTGCCTCAAGGTCAGCCACTTCTACGGGTCTGTTGCCACTGGGTCAGCCGTCTAAGTGCCTCGGGGTCATCATGGGTGCCTCAGGGTTAGCCACTTCTGGGTCTGTTGCCTCTGCAGGTCATCCTCAGAGGATGTTGCCTCTTGTGAATTTCTTCTATTCCATTCTCATTATCGTCGTTGTCCTCCAAACATCTTTCTGCTATGTTTCCAGGCGTACGAATATATTTGTTCCAAATACTCGGCCCACGTCCATCGGAGCTGGCTGCCCCCTCAACCTGGGGAGCCGACACCGTTCTGCTGAGCCCGCCTGTATTGATCCCTCCAATTGGTTTCCAAATGTTAGGAGGGAAAACTGAAGGGATTATATTATTCATAAAATGGTTACAATAAATAGGCATAAGCCTATATTCAACACATGACACTTGTCAAGTGAAACTGACAAGTGTCAAGGTGAAGGCATAGTGCACTTTAACTCTAACATTCCCCCTTAAAGTGCACTATCCTAACTAAAGAAAAAACAAAGCAAGTCAACATTAGGTAACATTCCCCCTTAATTTTGACTTCTTGAAAACAATATATCATCCTCGCTTATTGCTGATTTGGTCTAGGTTCATGCTCTTTGCGCTTGGCTCTCCAACTGTGAATAATGCTAGATTCACTATGTATACATCTCGGTCTGTTGCCTCAGGGTCAGCCACTTCCACGGGTCTGTTGCCACTGGGTCAGCCGTCTAAGTGCCTCGGGGTCATCATGGGTGCCTCAGGGTCGACCACTTCTGGGTCTGTTGCCTCTGCAGGTCATCCTCAGAGGATGTTGCCTCTCGTAGGTCACTGACTAGATTCACCATGAGTATGAAATCCCTCCTCATGGTGAACTCAATCTAGAAGGTGTCGGTCTCTACCGAAAATGCACCTAATGAAAGGAAAAACGAGCCATGTAAGAGTGTCGGTCTCTGTCGAAAATGCACTCAATACAATAAAATGAGCCATAGATCAAAAATAGGAGGAGAGAAGAAGAAAAGAAGAGAATATTCTGAAGTGTCTTCGTCTGTAATCTTCAGAATTAGATCCGGAAAAACATCGGATAGAGTCTAGGGTGTCTTTGTCTGTAGTCCCTAGTATAAGTGTCCTTATGGTGACCATGTCATCCCATCGAAATGCATGGGTAACCAACCGCTGCATTCGCCAAGTGTATAGACAAGATCACTAGTTACAAGGATCACAAATAAAATTACCTTAGGAGTGTCGGGTACAACCGAGAGTGCACTCCAAGGTAGAATAAACTTTGAGGCAAAAAAGCTTATTTGAAATAGCCTCAAAATTACAATTGGACACCACCAATGTGTCCGTCGCGGAAAACCGTTTCCAACGACTATAAATACCCCTATATTCCACCATCGAAGGGGCCTTCATCATAATGAAAAAAAACAATGTCTCTCCAAGGCAGCAACTAAAACATCGCACTGTGGCGGCATCGCTCTCTGGCGGAATAAAAAACATCATCAATATCTCCCTTGTGGAAATACATTAAAAAAAAATTACCAAAGGAGCAATATTATCGGCCAATAGGCATGGGCACTCTCCAAGTGTCATAAAGTGGTCTTCGCTTTGTTCATCGCGATCTCAGTTTCAACATGCAATTAGATCAACGTCACCGCAAAACCAGAGACAGAGATCATCACTGGTGCTCAACTCCATCTATCTCCACATCAATTAAATTTATGACAAATTTTTTAAAAAAATCAAATGGGTGCTCATTTTAAATAATTAAACATCTCAACTTAGTTGCATGTTAGCCGGAGATAGGGATTGCGGGCATCGCGGCGAAAAACAGATAGGTGCAGTTGAGCGGGCGGCGAGGGTTCGAGTTTACGCTCCTGCTGCGTCGAGGAAGAGGAGGAAGCCGAGGGCAGAGCGGCAGCCGTCCAAATCCCCTTCCTGTACCATCGCCTCAACTTATATCGCAGGATTCACCATATTTTTTGCCTCAATTAATCTCAGAAGCTGCCTGTCGTACGATTTGGAAATGAAAGAGGGTAAATGACACAGCATCGGCCTCCAGCATCTATCGGCCTCTTCACGGTCGTCTAGAACACACTTTCGTGATAGGTGATTGCTTCAAAGATGTCTACAGCCCCAATTCGTACATCAAAATCCCCGAATTTAAGGGTTGCTTCCACCTGCAGATGAAGAAGCGTGACCTCGTCCGTGCGCTCGTCGCCTACCTCAACCATGTGGCACGCCACGACCACAAGCTGTACACCAATAGCGGCCATGCCTCCCACGGCTGGATGGCCATGCCCTTCCACCATCCGGCCACCTTCGCCATGCTCGATCTGATAGAGCGCCTCTCGCGGCCTCTGCATCACAAAAAATCACGACGACGACACCCGCGTCACGCTTTCCGGCCTCCTCAATTTCACCGACGGCCTCTGGTCCTGCTGCGGCGAGGAGCGCATCATAGTCTTTACGACAAATCACAAAGACAGGATCGATTCCGCGCTCATCAGGTTCGGCAGAATGGACATGCACATCCTGCTCTCCACCTGTGGCTTTCCGGCCTTCAATTTCCTCGACCTCGGAATCGAACACCATGACCTGTTTCCCGTTGACGTCGACAAAAGTTTGAATCTGGAATGGACGAAGGTCGTAGGTTCGAGACCTGCATAGGCCACCATGTATTTCCATTACGAAGTTTTATAAAAAAAATATAGTTGTATCCAGATCGGGATTCGCCATCGCCACCACCACCATAGCCAGGAAAATGAGACGTCAAAACACCGCGGATCTGCACTATTCCCGACAGTGACTGCTACAGGGTTCCGCGACCATTCTAGAAAGTAGATCCAGAAAACTCGTGGGAGATTCGAAAACACAAAATTCTGAAAAAAAATTTCTAAAATTTTAAAATTCTTACCATCTGGTTTCTGATCCATCAAATGATGGAGAGCATACTCCCTTGGTAAAATTTAAAAAAAAAATGAAAAAAGATGAAGGGGGAGGGAGGATTTCCATGAAGGAAATCCTCCCTCAAGGGTTTCACAGGGCAGGGAAAGCCCGCTCTGATACCAAATGTTGGGAGGGAAAACTTAAGGGGATTATATTATTGATAAAAATGTGTTACATATATAGGCAGAAGGCCTATATTATTAACATGACACTTGTCAATGAAACTGACAAGTGTCAAACTGAAGGCATAGTGCACTTTAACTCTAACAAATTTTTAGCATTATCCCAATTACCATGAAAATGGAAAGTGTTCGAGTGTGCATTGAATTTCGATATATCAACAAGGCATGTCCCAAAAGTAACTTTTCTCTCCCAAAATTATAATAATTATCAATTTTACAATAGGGTGTGGTATGTTATCCTTAATGGATGGGCTCTACAAATACAATCAATTTAAGATAGCCCTTGATAATTAGTCAAAAATAATTTTGACTACCCCATGGAAAACTTCTTGCTATTAATTCATGCCCTTCAGGTTGAAGAATGTAGGGGCCACCTCCTAATGAACCATGACCTACATATTTCATGAAATGATACATGATATCATGGAATACTATATGCATAATATCTTTGGTTGATTCCTTAAAAGAGAAAATCATGTTCAAGACCTTAGGCATACTATTGAGAGACTGATAGAGTACAAAGTATGCCTAAAGAAAAAAAAACATCTTTGGGTTAACATAAGGGAAGATCTTAAATTTATTGTATTATGATGGGGAATTAAGGTCAATCATAATAAAATATTAGTTATTATTGATATGCCACTCCCTCAAATGCTAATACCACTCTATAGTCTCCAAGGCAAGATTCAAGTTATTAGGAGATTCATTTCCCAGCTTGCTAACAAGTGTTAGACCTTTATCAAGCTATTGAAAAAGGATGTACTTTTTGAAAGGGATGATGGGTTTTAGGATACATTTAATACCTTAAAATCCTATCTCATGTTACCTCTAGTCCTTATACTACCTAACTCTTTTAGAATTTTATTCTTATACGTAGTTGTTATAGACTATGCTTTAGGAGATATGCTAGTGTAGTATGATGATCAACATAGAGAAGGGGATATATTCTATATTAGATGAACCTTGGTTAAATATGAGATACATAAAAGCCTAAAAAAATCTCTATCGTATCCCAAAAGTTTAGACATTACATGGTTATTGCAAGGGTAGATCCATTATGATATCTCATGTCCAAACCTCACCTCTCAGGAATAATTGTTAAGTGGGTTATTATGCTTAGAAAATTTAATTTCAATTTTATTAATAAGAAGACTATGAAAGTTCAATTAATTGTCGACCAATTAGAAACTACACATTTAGAAGCAAGCCAATCCTTAGTGGTAGACTTTCCTAATGGGTTTGTCTTTAATTTAAGTTATAAAGAATATTAGAAAGACTCTTGAACTTTATAGTTTGATGGTTCAAGATGTTTTTAAGGAGTAGGAGTAGGAGTATATTTTTATTCACTCCCCATCACCAATTGATCCCTCTATCCTTTAATCTAAAGTTATTTTATACCATAAATACAAAAAAATAGAAACCCTTATCTAGGGATTTGTATTGATAGAACCCTCAATGTTAGAATATTTTCTATCTTTGGAGACTAGTAGTTGATCATTAACCAAGTCAATGGTGTATACCAAAATAAATTTGATAAACTAAATCTATACAAAGATATTGTTGATCAATTGATGTATACCTTTGACAAAGTCACCATTGTTGTTATCCTTAGGTCTAATAGCACCATGCAAGGCTATGGCTTTAACTACCTCTTTCATCCCCTTCAAGTTGGATGACAAATAATCCACCATAATTATTAGACAAGTTAGAGATCCCATAACTTTATGGAGAAAGTCCCTTAGATCTCTTTTCTCTTAGAGCAATATCATCCCCCAGTCCTTAGCATAAGGATATATTTGATTAACTCAAAGCTAAAAATTTACCTAATGGTTTGAACCATAAGAACCTTAAGCAATGATCCTCTAGACATATCATCAGTGATATTTTATATCTTATACTATTTATGGCATCTTTTTGAGGTGTTTAGACCACATAAAAGGCTAGAAAGTATTATAAGAAGCCCATGATGGATCGTATGATGAGAAATTTAATGTTATCACCATTGCCAATAAACATCTTAGAATGGGTTACTATTGGCCCTACATCAGAATGAATTATTGTAACTATATCAAGAGATGTAATAAGTTTCAAAAATATGATAATATTATCCACACCTCTTCCCAATATCTTTAGTCCATCACCTCACCTTGGCCTTTCTCCATTTTGGGATTACATATAATTGGGAAGATAAATCTAGTGTATTTTGATGAATAGAAATTTATCATCATGACTACTAAATACTTCACCAAATGGGTTGAAATTTTACCTCTAGCCCCAACAACCAGAGTGTAAGTCTCCAAATTTATCCTCAAACAAATAAATTAGTATGACATCCCATTTTTCATCATCTTCGATAATGTAACGACTTTTAAGAATAAATATGTCCAAAATATTTGTAGCAAGAATTAAATACAACACAAATGGTCTACCTCTTATCATCCTAAAGAAAATGACCAAGCCAAATCCTCTAACAAAACCCTTGTCAAGATCCTAAAGAAGCTAGTCAAATTTTTTTGTTATATTAAAAGTGGGTTTTTGTCAAGGATCCCAAAACCTGATTACAAAGGATCATAATACAACATGAAACAAAAGGAATTTGTCCAAGGATGGACAAAAAGTCAGGCAAGGTCAGCCCAAAGGAATAAAATAAGGAACACATAATCCTTTGTGCCAGAGGAAGACATCTTCCTTTGAGCCAAAGGAAAAACGGGCAGGAAGGGAAAGCCCGTCAGAAATCCAAATTTGAAACACAAGGCATTGAAAAATGTCGGGAGAAAGCGCCAAACTGTCCTAACCATGAAAATCCTTTTGAAACTTTCCCATGGGTGGGAAAATAAAATAGAGCCAAGGATTTAAAATTTGAAACATCCCAAGGGCGGGAAAACCAGAAACCACCCTTGGGAAACAAAGCTCTGTAGAAAACCAACATCCCACGTAGGGGAGCTCGAAATGAAGCAAAATGGAATAATAGCCTAAATATGGTACTGAAGTGGTGCAATAGCAAAAGGAACACCCCAGGCCATAGGGTCCTTATGCAAAAAGGAAGCCTTCAAGAACATCTACTCAGCAAAGGAAGCAACAATAGCAAAATAGCACTTCTAAAGGAAAGGATGGGAGAGTGCCATAGGAATTCACTAAGAAGGAAGCACAAAAAGGCATGACTACAGACATTAGAGCTCAAACCAGAAAACAACAGCCATACATCCCATACAACCTTCAACAATAGCTTTAGGTACAAAGAAAAGGAAGTCCCTTAAGGAATCAACAACTATAAAACCAGAGGCTCCCAGAGGCCATGAAAAAAATTGAGACCCGTAGGAACTACCACTTC
This sequence comes from Wollemia nobilis, assembly GCA_028583015.1. Classification (NCBI taxonomy): domain Eukaryota; kingdom Viridiplantae; phylum Streptophyta; class Pinopsida; order Araucariales; family Araucariaceae; genus Wollemia; species Wollemia nobilis. The sequence continues at coordinate 23,070,011 of JAQPPZ010016881.1, forward strand.
AGACCCAAAGAGCAGAGTCACAGTAGAAAGCACATGGGCAACCCCACAAGCCCAAAAGGATGCTGTGCAAAACTGCTCAAGAAGCCAAAATTCCTCAGACCCGCAAAAAGCAGCTTCAAGGAAACAAGGAGGAGAACCTACAAGGATTCAACAACAAAATGACCAGAGGCTGCAAAGCCATGAAAGGAACTAAAATCCTACAAAACCCACCACCTCGAATCCAAAGAGCAGAGTCACAGTATCAAGCACGTGGTCCCTCCTCTGACCAAAAGGATGCTGTGCAAAACTGCTCAAGAAGCCAGAATTCCTCAGACCCAACCATTCACCACTGAAGATCCTCAACAAGAAGATGTGAAGAAGACTTCCAAAAACAACTTGAGAAAACCTAGGAAGAGTCCCAGGAAGAAAAACCTAAACCCAACCCAGAACCCTGACACCAGAGGAAAAGGCAGGACAATGGAGCAAAGGTGGAACACATGTTTTCCCACTGAAGGGCAAGGAAAGGGGCAGAACAATGGAATAGTGATCTCCCACCCCAAAGGAGATCATCTGCAACACCTTTCTAGCCAAAAAGGATGGGAAAAGGAGGTGCCAGGGAAACTAGAAAAGGATCAGGGACCTGGGACAGGGCTGAGGAAGGGATGCAGGAAAGCAGAAAAGGATTTTCATAGGAAGTCACTTGCAGAGCCCCTCCTCCTTCCTCCTTCCAAAGGAAGAGCCATCAGCTAGTCAATAAAATTGGAAGAGATTGGCATTTCCAATTATATCTAGCCCTTTGGGCATATCAAACTAGTGTCAAAACACCTACTAGTGTAACATTACATGCTTTGGCCTATGGTACTGAAGCAACCTTTCCTGTTGATCTTGAGGTCCCTTCCCTATGCATTCTATTATAATATACCTCTATAAAATATGAATATCATCTCGCTCACCTTAACCAATTAGAATTTTTTGATGAAAAGCAAATCCATGCTTTAAAGCACCTAAGGGTCTACCTACAATGGATCAAGTGAGCCCACAAAAATGAAGTATGATCTTAGTATTTTGAAGTTAGAGATCTGGTTCTCAAAGAAAACCAATAAATACCAATGCCAAAATTGAGCTCAATGGAAAGTTTGAGCCCAATTGGATAGTTCCATACATCATTAACCACCAAGTATGTCTTGGGTGCATATCACCTCATCACACTTTATGGTAAATAACTTAAAGAACTAATGAACTTCATGCATATTTAAAAATATTATGTTTAAAAAAATTCAAAATTTGACTGATTGCTTTGTGACTACTTGCATGTATGCATTTTATCACGACTTCTTGTAACATGGAGATTCAAGAAACTATGATAACATGAAAATGATGATCCTATCTAGCTTAATTGTTTTCTTTTTGTCTAGGTGACTGATGTGAGTATACACCCTTAAATTTTTATGCAAACTATTTACCAGAACATGCATATCTTATGATATGAAAGCAAATTTTATGGTTGTTTGCAACTTGGATACTTTATTCCACAAAGAAATATGTCTTCGATAAATGAGTGGGTATCATTGCAATTATATATCTGTTAGAATTAATGTAATGTGCACTATGCCTTCCTTGACACTTGTCAGTTTTACTTGACAAGTGTCATGAATTTCATATAGGCTTATGCCTATATATTGTAACCCAATTATATCAATGAAATTATCCCTTAAGTTTTCCCTCCTAACATTTGGTATCAGAGCTCTAGGATTTCTCTGGCCTTGTGAGCTTGAGGGGGGATTTCCCTCATGGAAATCCTCCCTCCCCCATATTTTTTCCCCATTTTTCATTTTTTTCATTTTCCCTCCATTTTTTTCAAAACAGGGAGTATGCTCTCCATTGTTTACAATGGATCAGAAACCAGAATTTTGAAAAATCATGGCTCCCAAAATTTTTTTCAGTGATCAATTTTCCCCAATATGTATCCGTCCACAGAAACATGATATCATTAATGGCTGCTCCTAAAGCTTCAAGCTTGGAGTCATGAACTATTTTTTGCAATTTTTATAGGGATCATTATTTTTTTCAAGTTGCAGGTAGATCTGGCAGGTGCAGTTGAGCGTCACCATACATTGGTCGGCCTCGTGTCCTTTGGCCTCATGTCCGTGATTTCTCGCGTAGCTTTTGCCGATAATATTTTAAGCTTTTACGCTCATTTGCTGTTGAAGATGTCGTTAACGATGGTGTCATTGCTGAAGCACTGGCGAATGACTTTGTTTTTTTCCTGAAGCAGACGCCGATGCACAGGGCACTTTTCACACATTACCGTAGCTCCTGGCAGTGCGTTTATGCCCCCACGAGGACGGAGCAAAAATGGGTTCGCCATGTTGAGGACGGCATCGGCAGACAACACGCCCATCACGATCGCCGAAAAATGCAGAGAGTTGGAAGAGACCACCAGCACGACATCACCGAGGCAGACGCCGAGGTGATGAAGCCCTAAATCTGCTTCGCATTGTTCCAGTAAAGCTGAGAGATCTTAACATTCTCGGCGGTGCATCCTGTTTTTTTTTTTGGACCCAAAAAAGTCACACTTACAGCAACCTCCAGCCAATGCATCTTAGAGATTTCCAGCAAGTTCTCCTTCACATGATGAACTGAAGAGTCAGCAGCAGCAACGACCACAGCGTCTTACACAACATCAGACATACCAGAGCTGAGGAGGCATCGAGTTAGAATCCCACAAATCTTGAATCCAGCATCACAGCGTGCACGACAGTTACAAGTGGTCTGATAAGTGATCGGGCATCAAAAATTTGAGCGATGGTGGCAGACAAAGGGGGTGGGTCAGCAAAATTTTGACAGAGCATTCATTAATGGTGTCTGGGAGATCCGAGCGAATACTGAGGGGATCGTAAAGAATTGATGGACGACTGACTACAGGCGGCCCCAGAGAAAGAGAAAAGAATAATAACTTATATTTATTTGGGCATTCAATTGCGGAGCTCCGAGGATTTGTTGCCGAGGATTTGTGTTGGAAGGCGATGAACTATAATCTGACTGTAAACCCCATCTTTGTTGCTGAGATCGAAGAAGGCGGGGTTTGCTGTATTTATATCGTCAGCATTACAGAGAGGGTTTTTTTTTTTGGGGTGGATTGCTCCATGACGATCGGCTGCAGAACAGGCTGGGCCTAATCGTGCTGCTATACGCAGGGTTGGACAGCGGGATCGTGGTGATGAACTCATGGTGGCCGTCGGCGTCGTCAGCCTTGCTGTCGTTTTAGGCCGTCCATTCCTTTATCGTTGATCGTCTTCGTCGTCCGATTGCGTCTCAGACTACCGAGGCAACGGATACCAAATTTCAAAGAACAACATTATCGGTAGTTTCTTTTCTGGGTCATTTTTGCTGCGTTTACGCCGGAACCCTAGCCCGGCATAGTGACACCGACAGGCCACGTCAAAATCCATGTCATCATTAGGTCTTCTATCGGTCGAGGTGGATGCAAGACCTGCTAAGTGATAAAAGCAATATAGACGTACTCAACGTGGGACCCATTCAATTTTGAATCATCATGATTCCCGTCGATTTTTTTAATGTTGTTTACAGCCACGATTCCCGTCGATTTTTTTAATGTTATTTATTTCAAAATGATGGGGGACATTTAAGGAAGGGCTATCTTTAGCCTTTATTAAAGTGGAGGAACCACTTTTCAAATTGTAAAGGGAATAGGGAGTGCTCGTGGCTGACATTGGCCATTTTTTTTAACTTTCCACATTGATAGTTAAGTGAACTTGTAAGGCCAACATGGAGAATGGAAGGCCCACATGGCCTATTTATTGTATTTTTTCAAATTTTAAAAGAAATGATGGCCCATGTAATTTCCCTGCGAGGGAATATTAAGTCTGTTTTTTTTTTTCTGCCAGAGTGCGATGCCAGGAATATGATATTCCTGAGGTTTATTTGCTGCCTTAGATAGGCATGATGATTTTTCCACATGATGAAGGCCCCTTTGATGGTGGAATATAGGGGTATTTATAGTCGTTGGAAATGTTTTTCCGCGATGGACACAATGGTGGTGTCAAATTGTAATTTTGAGGCTATTTCAGTTCAGTTTTTTTAGCCTCAAAATTTTTCTACCTTGGAGTGCACTTTCGGTTGTACCCGACACTCCCAAGGTACTTTTATATGTGATCCTTGTACCTAGTGAATTTTTCTATACACTTGGCGAATGCAGTGGTTGGTTACCCATGCATTTCGGTGGGATGACATGGTCACCATAAGGACACTTATACTAGGGACTACAGACATAGACACCCTACACTCTATCCGAGGTTTTTTCCGGATCTACTTCTGAAGACTACAGATGAAGACACTTCAGAAGATTCTCTTATTTTCTTCTTCTCTCCTATTTTGATCTATGGCTCATTTTATTGTATTGAGTGCATTTTTGGCAGAGACCGACACTCTTATATGGCTCGTTTTTCCTTTCATTAGGTGCATTTTCGGCAGAGACCGACACCTTCTAGATTGAGTTCACCATGAGGAGGGATTTCATACTCATGGTGAATCTAGTCAGTAACCTACGAGAGGCAACATCCTCTGAGGATGACCTATAGAGGCAATAGACCTAGAAGTGGCTGACCCTGAGGCACCCATATGACCCTGAGGCACTTAGACGGCTGACCCAGTGGCAACAGACCCGTGGAAGTGGCTGACCCTGAGGCAACAAACCAAGATGTATACACAGTGAGTCTAGCATTATTCACAGTTGGAGAGCCAAGCACAAAGAGCAAGAGCCTAAAACCAAATCAGCAATAGGAGGATGTAGATTTTTTTTAGAGAAGTCAACATTAAGGGGGAATGTTACCTAATGTTGACTTATTTTTTTCTTTAGTTAGGATAGTGCACATTAAGGGGGAATGTTAGAGTTAATGTAATGTGCACTATGCCAGTTTGACACTTGTCAGTTTCATTGACAAGTGTCATGTTCATCATATAGGCTTATGCCTATATATTGTAACCTATTTTTATCAATAAAATATCCCCTTAAGTTTTCCCTCCTAACAATATCCTCTTTCATTAATAATTATCTTCTATATTCATCATCATATATCATCATCATTTTATTGACCTGTTAAGCATTGTCACTTTGTATTTAAGGCTAAGACATGCCCTAGATTTATTACTCCAAGATCACAAAAATACTGACAGTCTACTAAGAAGAATGAATCAAATAGTCAAATTCGAAGAAGACAAAATAAATGCTCTTAATAGAATAACCCAAGGAAGTTGGAATACTGCACAAGTATTCAATAATAAGGCTAGGGGAAATCCATTTTTATAAGGAGACATAGTATTATATTGGGACTCAAAAAATGACAATCCAAGAGAAAAAGACAAACAAGAGCCCAAATGGCTAGGTTCTTATCATATTTTCCAAAAAACAAGCCAACACACCTAGAGGTTGCAGATCCTTCAAGGTGAAGAAATGCAATTTTTGATAAATGGCCAATATTTCAAGATATACCATCCTCATGATGGGGATTAGTTTTGTATGAACTATTTTTGTCTGCCTCTGTACATATGTATATATTATTAAATTAGTTTCAATTCTTTTAAATTCTATGTGTTTTTGTTTTAGTATATAGAAGTAGGTAATTAGTTGGTTTGTTTTTGCTTTCAAATCCTGATAGTCTTAGTCAAGGTAGCCATGATGAAAATCCATAATATTCGAGTGTTAAATAAACTCCTTAGAAGAAGTAATTACGGGTAGCTACTGCAGGAAATTTATAGGGGAAATATTTTAGGTAAAATTTGTGTTGCTTATAACCAGATATTCTAGAGTTCTCAAGAGAAAATTTTATCCTGTCAGTCTCAATATTTCTCTTGTCCCAGACAGAGCCTGTGTTGGGCTTCAAAAAAATCCCAACTCAATTCATACCCCTACTTTTCAATAAGATCTGGATGTCTGGGTATCTGTAGGATGAAAGGTTAAGCTCAAAAAGAAGAAGGAAGCCTTGAAAAATAGTCTTGGTCAAAAGAAGCCTCCATGATCATAATAAGGTAAGAATGAGTACTATCATATTCCATTCCATCCACCATAAGCTCAACCCATTTTCACCTTAAGTAAGGCCATTACACCTTCGTACCATTATGACATCCCATATTCTTTTTTTCAATCATTAAAGTCGCTCCATTTCCAATCCAAGCATTTAGTCCTTAATGTTTTAGACCATCTAGTAGCAAGCTTAACCCTAAATAAGTCAATATATAGACCAAAAATTCATGGAGTCTTCCTAAGCTAAACCAAAGCAAAAAACTATCGAACTATACCCTATTTTTCACTCAAATATCCCTCCTAAGGTTTTCCTAAGTCATTCGCCATGTCAAAAATATATTTAACCACTCATTGCTCTTCCAAAAGCCTTTCATTGATCTAATCCATAACAACTCTAAGTCATCATCAATAGACTTAAGCCCAAAAAGTATCATGGCTCATCAAAACCCTCATTATCGATCCTATCAACGACCCAAGTTAGTCATCAATGATAAAGAAAACCCATTGCTCATCCAAACCACAGTCGCTAATCCCATATCCAATGGTCAATCTCATCAACGACTGATTAAAATGTAACGTTAAAGCTAAAATATGTCATTGTGCTTAAAAGTCTACTATCACCCATCCTATATGTGACCAAAGGTAGACATAAACAAACAACCAAGACTGAAGATACACTATCACTCATCAAGGATCTTCGTTGCTGATCGAATTGATAGACATTCCTCATCGATGACCGCATCGAGATAGAAAACAAAAAAATACCTAAGTATTTCTCATAAAGCATTGTCACTGATCTGATCAATAATCATTCTTCCCAATCCATGATAGCTTCGAGACGTAAATAAGGCAATGTATATTATCGCCCTTGCAAAGCTCTGTCATTGATTCCATCAACGACTGCCCTTCTCAATTAGCGACAACCAATTTCAAAACTAAGATAAGGGTCTTAACCATGTCAGCCTAGAAAGTCCCCCTACTAGTGGAAATTGGTCAAGCGAGGTTGTTTTTAAAGATAAAGTCATCGCTCTTGCAAAGCCTTATCACTTATCTAAATCAACAACCATAACACCCATTAGCGATAGGCTAAAATTTTCTCAAAATCACCATCGCTCTCCATTGCCCTTGTCGTTGATCCATCATTATTATTTTCAGTGATATTTTTTTTCATCAATGACAATGCCCAAGGCCAGGATAACTCATTGCTAGTCTTAAGCCTTATCACCGATTCAACCAATGAAGTCTCTTTCTCATCAGTGATCGCTAAAAACTTTAGTCTATGCATAGTCTTTTTTGCTCTTCTAAAATACTTGTCATTGATGCATCATAAACCATGAATATTCATCAATTATGGAGTACTTTGAGGACATCCAAAGGGTTGAATCATTGTGGTCGTAGGCATTCCCATTCCTGGCATGATAGGTTAAATAAAAGGGTAGCATAAGTATGTTTTAAGGTTTGATAATCATCGTTACATATAGAAATTAGCCTTCACTCATCCATAAGAAACAACAGAGATTCATTAGAGAACAAGTATATTCATCATCTTTGAAAGAACACTATCATCGATTCAATCAGTGATAGCCTCATGCAATCGGTGATAATGTATTTTTACCCATTCCTGTTGCTTATGAAGAATTTCCTCACTTATTCAATCAACAAAAAACCTAAATGAAAGGTGAAAAAGAGATCAACAGTCCTATATCATCCTGGTCAAGATAAATGAAGATTGTTCTACATGGGAAAATGAGTGGCTCACTATTCAAGGACTGATAGATAGTATGGAGTGCCAAGCATCCCATGAACCAAAAGTGGTAAAATCACAAGGTGTCTCGAGCATAATATATATATTTGAGGTGGACAAAGATCAGCCAGATCATTCATTACAAGTTTCAAAATTATGACAACTGCAAAATACAAGAGCCCAAAGGAGTGATGCAACATCATCGGCTTAAGACTTCTGAGAAGGAAGGTAATAAAACTAAGTAAATTAGGAATTTTTTCAAGGTAGATATCACTGAGCCACATGAATAAAATATTTCACACAAGCTCAAGCCTCGATCTATACCAATAAAAGTGAGGTCATGAAACAAGAAACTCAAAGGACAGACTCAATGCAAACCCAAGATATATAGATCTGATCGTATATACATAGTATGATGTTGCTATCTTTAGTTGACAGAGTGGACTATCTCTATGCAACTTTAAAAGAAGGAAGTAGGCATGATAAAAATATTAATAGTAATGATAGGCCAGAGGATGCAAAAAGTAATGATCATGGAAGACTGTGAGCAAGGTAAAAATTTCCTGTGTAGAAGATGTAGAAGGCGTAGTAAGAAGAAGAAAGTGCTCAAACAACAACATTTTTTGTGCTTCAAAAGGATAGCAGTGCCTCAACAAAATATATTTATAGAGGGATCATCCCAACGGAATGTAGTTATAGAAGTGTGCCTTGATAGTCACTCCTACCAATCCGCACACTTCCAGATATCATTTTCCATTCTGCCTTTCCTCCCTATCCCCTTTGACCTTCCCTTTCTGGGTATTCTCTCTTGATCACCATCATAGTCTACTCCACAAAACACCATATCACCACCACTATCTATAGTATTCCACATCCATTGTGCTCAACTATTCCCACCACCATCCATATTATCTCTCATATTGTTCCATCTCATTATGTTATTTCTTCCCTATATTCACCATCACGTCAGGTCCCCCTCTATGTCATCCTAAAAATATACCTACGTTAGTCCTAGTCAAAGAGCACCTAAAGATGAGAAGGCATATGACTAGGATAATATGAATTCAAAGGAATACACTCATATTGCCTTTTGCATAAATTCAACAGTATATTCAAAGGCCTGGCCCACTACTATTAAAAAGCCCCCTTCAAATTAAAATCTAAACATATAAGTCCTAATAATAGACATATTAGTTTTCTTAAAACAAATAAGTAGCCTAGCAAGGGTTTCGATAGTTGGCATCAACTGATTCTGCTATAACAAACCCAGGAAAGCTGAAATGATGTCGGACCATGAAAATGTTCCATGTGGCAACCTCTACACCAAGCATCTATAACTGATTTTGGATAGCCTAGTTATAAAAGGAGTCAAAGCAACCGGGCTTCATCATCAAGCAATCACACAACAATCTCCTAAGAGGTATTCTGAGTGCTTTGTGTAGGTTATCATATTTTCTTTGTTTCTTTGTTTAGCTATCTTATCAATTTCTTTCCACCCTAATGCAGGTATTGTTGAAATTAGGATAGTCTATCTGAGATAATTTTCAAAAGCTGTTTCAGAGAGCTAGAGTGTATATATCACTACTTTTAGGATAGTATATAGCAATCCCTTGCTACATTATTTGAATGGGGTGATCCATTGTATTGTATTATTCAAATAAACCTGAGTGATATACCGGGTTTATTCATTGTAAATGCTTCATTCTGAATTTAATACAAGCTATCTGGTTCTCTCTTTTTGGTAAACTCTATGCAATGTGTATGTTATCTTGTCTGCATATTACATTATTTGAATATGTAGACAATGTCTCTTCATTGATTAATGAGTCTGTGTTTGTTACGACATTCAAATGAGCATGAATTCATCAGTTTCTACTTTTTCTATTCTTTTTCATATGAATGGTTAAAAATTTCTATGATAACACAAAAGATAAGGCATCAGTCTATCTTTATCTATGCTTGCATCATACGCATGGTCAATCATATTTATTGTTCAATTAAATCTAGTAGAGCTGTTTCTTGAATAAATAGTTAGCAAGCTCATATTAGGGTGTCCAGACCTGGCCTGTTTAGCTTTCAAAGTTATCCTAGGATGAAGCAATGAGTCAAACAAAGCTCACATATCTGCTTGTGGGCCTTCAAGTTTTTGAAGAATGTGATAGTCTGTAAAGATATTCAAATCTTTCCACAATAGTTAATATAGAGACATCATATGATCTTGAGATCCTTAAGTTAGTAAAATTCTTAAGCATTGTAGAACATGAGGAATATACCAAGATTCTCAAGGAATTCAAGGACGTCTTTGCTTGGTCCCATGTCGACATGCCTAGTTTAGACCCTTCCTTGGTTGTCCATAATTCAGATGTCACTATTGATGTAAACTTTGTAAATTTTTTTTTATAGAAGATGCATCCTAGGGTCACACTCTTAGTCAAAGTGGAAATTCAAGATATCCTTGATGTAGGTTTCATTAAATCCATAAATTATTTGATTTTATTTCTAGCATTATCCCAATTACCATGAAAATGGAAAGTGTTCAAGTGTGCATTGACTTTCGATATATCAACAAGGCATGTCCCAAAAGTAACTTTTCTCTCCCAAAATTATAATAATTATCAATTTTATAATAGGGTGTGGTATGTTATCCTTAATGGATGGGCTCTACAAATACAATCAATTTAAGATAGCCCTTGAGAATTAGTCAAAAATAATTTTGACTACCCCATGGAAAATTTCTTGCTATTAATTCATGCCCTTCAGGTTGAAGAATGTAGGGGCCACCTCCTAATGAACCATGACCTACATATTTCATGAAATGATACATGATATCATGGAATACTATATGCATAATCTCTTTGGTTGATTCCTTAAAAGAGAAAATCATGTTCAAGACCTTAGGCATACTATTGAGAGACATATAGAGTACAAAGTATGCCTAAAGAAAAAAAAACATCTTTGGGTTAACATAAGGGAAGATCTTAAATTTATTGTATTATGATGGGGAATTAAGGTCAATCATAATAAAATATTAGTTATTATTGATATGCCACTCCCTCAAATGCTAATCCCACTCTATAGTCTCCAAGGCAAGATTCAAGTTATTAGGAGATTCATTTCCCAGCTTGCTAACAAGTGTTATCCCTTTATCAAGCTATTGAAAAAGGATGTAATTTTTGAAAGGGATGATGGGTTTTAGGATACATTTAATACCTTAAAATCCTATCTCATGTTACCTCTAGTCCTTATACCACCTAAATTTTTTAGACTTTTATTCTTATACGTAGTTGTCATAGACTATGCTTTAGGAGATATGCTAGTGTAGTATGATGATCAACATAGAGAAGGGGATATATTATATATTATATGAACCTTGGTTAAATATGAGATACATAAAAGACTAAAAAAATCTCTATTGCATCCCAAAATTTTAGACATTACATTGTTATTGCAAGGGTAGATCCATTATGATATCTCATGTCCAAACCTCACCTCTCAGGAATAATTGTTAAGTGGGTTATTATGCTTAGAAAATTTAATTTAAATTTTATTAATAAGAAGACTATGAAAGTTCAATTAATTGTTGACCAATTAGAAACTACACATTTAGAAGCAAGCCAATCCTTAGTGGTAGACTTTCCTAATGGGTCTGTCTTTAACTTAAGTTAGAAAGAATATTAGAAAGACTCTTGAACTTTATAGTTTGATGGTTCAAGATGTTTTGAAGGTAGGAGTAGGAGTATATTTTTAATCACTCCCCAACACCAATTGATCCCTATATCCTTTAATCTAAAGTTATTTTATACCATAAATACAACAAAATAGAAACCCTTATCTAGGGATTTCTATTGCTAGAACCCTCAATGTTAGAATATTTTATATCTTTGGAGACTACTAGTTGATCATTAACCAAGTCAATGGTGTATACCAAAATAAATTTGATAAACTAAATATATACAAAGATATTATTGATCAATTGATGTATACCTTTGACAAAGTCACAGTTGTTGTTATCCTTAGGTCTAATACCACCATGCAAGGCTATGGATTTGACTACCTCTTTCATCCCATTCAAGTTGGATGAAAAATAATCCACCATAATTATTAGACAATTTAGAGATCCCATAACTTTAGAATATGGAGAAATTCCCTTATATCTCTTTTCTCTTAGAGCAACATCATCCCCTAGTCCTTAGCATAAGGAGATATTTGATTAACTCAAAGCTAAAAATTTACCTAATGGTTTGAACCTTAAGAACCTTAAGCAATGATCATCTAGACATATTATCAGTGATATTTTATACCTTATACTATTTATGGCATCTATTTGAGGTGTTTAGACCATGTAAGAGGCTAGAAAGTATTATAAGAAGCCCATGATGGATCGTATGATGGGAACTTTAATGGTATCACCATTGCCAAGAAACATATTAGAATGGGTTACTATTGACCCTACATCAAAATGAATTATTGTAACTATATCAAGAGGTGTAATAAGTTTAAAAAATATGACAATATTATCCACACCTCTTCCCAAGATCTTTAGTCCATCACCTCACCTTGGACTTTCTCCATTTTGGGATTACATATAATTGGGAAGATAAATCTAGTGTCTTTTGATGAATATAAATTTATCATCATGACTACTAAGTACTTCACCAAATGGGTTGAAATTGTACCTCTAGCCCCAACAACCAGAGTGTAAGTCTCCAAATTTATCCTCAAACAAATAAATTAGTATGACATCCCCTTTTTCATCATCTTAGATAATGTAATGACTTAAGAATAAATATGTCCAAAATATTTGTACCAAGAATAAAATACAACACAAATGGTCTACCTCTTATCATCCTCAAGGAAATGACCAAGCCAAAGCCTCTAACAAAACCCTTGTCAAGATCCTAAAGAAGCTAGTCAATAATTTTTTTTTGTTAGATTAAAAGTGGGTTTTTGTCAAGGATCCCAAAACCTGATTACAAAGGATCATAATACAACACGAAACATCAGAATGAAACAAAAGGAATTTTTCCAAGGATGGAAAAAAAGTTAGGCAAGGTCAACCCAAAGGAACAAAATAAGGAAAACGTAATCCTTTGTTCTAGAGGAAAACATCTTCCTTTGAGCCAAAAGAAAAACGAGTAGGAAGAGAAAGCCCGTCAGAAATCCAAATTTGAAACACAAGGCGTTGAAAAAGGCCGGGAGAAAGCACCAAACTATCCTAACCATGAAAATCCTTTTGAAACTTTCCCATGGGTGGGAAAAGACAACAAAGCCAAGGATTTAAAATTTGAAACATCCCAAGGGTGGGAAAACCAGAAACCACCCTTGGGAAACAAAGCTCTGTAGAAAACCAACATCCCACATAGGGGAGCTCAAAATGAAGCAAAATGGAATAATAGCCTAAAGATGGTACTGAAGTGGTGCAATAGCAAAAGGAACACCCCAGGCCATAGGGTCCTTATGTGAAAAGGAAGCCTTCAAGAACATCTACTCAACAAAGGAAGCAACAGTAGCAGAATAGCACTTCTGAAGGAAAGGATGGGAGAGTGCCACAGGAATTCACTAAGAAGGAAGCACAAAAAGGCATGACTGTAGACATTAGAGCTCAAACCAGAAAAAAAAACCATACATCCCATACAACCTTCAACAATAGCTTCAGGTACAAAGAAAAGGAAGTCCCTTAAGGAATTAGCAGCTATAAAACTAGAGGCTCCCAGAGGCCACAAAAAAATTGAGACCCGTAGGAACTACCACTTTAGACCCAAAGAGCAAAGTCATAGTAGAAAGCACATGGGCAACCCCACAAGCCCAAAAGGATGCTATGCAAAACTTCTCAAGAAGCCAAAATTCCTCAGACCCGCCAAAAGTAGCTTTAAGGAAACAAGGAGGAGAACCTGCAAGGATTCAACAACAAAATTACGAAAGGAACTGAAATCCTACAAAACCCACCACATCGATACAAAGAGTAGAGTCACAGTATCAAGCACGTGGTCCCTCCTCTGACCAAAAGGATGTTGTGCAAAACTGCTCAAGAAGCCAAAATTCCTCAGACCCAGCCATTCACCACTGAAGATCCTCAATGAGTAGATGTGAAGAAGACTTCCAAAAACAACCTGAGAAAACCCAGGAAGAGTCCCAGGAAGAAAAACCTAAACCCAACCCAGAACCCTGACACCAGAGGAAAAGGCAGGACAATGGAGCAAAGGTGGAACACAAGTTTTCCCACTGAAGGGCAAGGAAAGGGGTAGAACAATGGAACAATGATCTCCCACCCCAAAGGAGATCGTCTGCAACACCTTTCCAGCCAAAAAGGATGGGAAAAGGAGGTGCCAGGGAAACTAGAAAAGGATCAGGGACCTGGGACAGGGCTGAGGAAGGGATGCAGGAAAGCAGAAAAGGATTTTCATAGGAAGTCACCTGCAGAGCCCCTCATCCTTCCTCCTGCCAAAGGAAGAGCCATCAACTAGTCAATAAAATTGGAAGAGGTTGGCATTTTCTATTATATCTAGCCCTTTGGGCATATCAAACTAGTGTCAAAATACCTACTAGTGTAACATTACATGCTTTGGCCTATGGTACTAAAGCAACCTTTCCTGTTGATCTTGAGGTCCCTTCCTTATGCATTCTATTATAAGATACCTCTATAAAATATGAATATCATCTCACTCACCTTAACCAATTGGAATTTTTTGATGAAAAGAAAATCCAGGCTTTAAAGCACCTAAGGGTCTACCTACAATGGATCAAGTGAGCCCACAAAAATGAAGTATGATCTTAGTATTTTGAAGTTAGTGATCTGGTTCTCAAAGAAAACCAATAAATACCAATGCCAAAATTGAGCTCAATGGAAAGTTTGAGCCCAATTGGATAGTTCCATACATCATTAACCACCAAGTATGTCTTGGGTGCATATCACCTCATCACACTTTATGGTAAATAACTTAAAGAACTAATGAAAATCATGCATATTTAAAAATATAATGTTTAAAAAAATTCAAAATTTGACTGATTGCTTTGTGACTACTTGCATGTATGCATTTTCTCGTGACTTCTTGTAACATGGATATTCAAGAAACTATGATAACATGAAAATCATGATCCTATCTAGCTTAATTATTTTCTTTTTGTCTAGGTGACTAATGTGATTATACACTGTTAAATTTTTATGCAAACTATTTACCATAACATGCATATCTTATGATATGAAAGCAAATTTTATGGTTGTTTGCAACTTGTATACTTTCTTCCACAAAGAAATATGTCTTCAATAAATGAGTGGGTATCATTGCAATTATATATCCTCTTTCATTAATAATTATCTTCTATATTCATCATCGTATATCATCATCATTTTACTTACCTGTTAAGCATTGTCACTTTGTATTTAAGGCTAAGAAATGGAATATCTATCCCTTCACTTAGGTATAAAGCATTGGGGATGACAAGTAGGCATCTTATCTCATAAAACTATCCACTCCTTAGATATTATTCTATCACCTAAGCTCACATTATTGTTGCTTTGTACACAAGTCAAGGAATGATATCCAATCCTCGTTTCCTCACTTAGGAACAAGGCATCAAGAATAACAATCTAAAATAAACTAATCATAAATCTTCCTTCAATATAATTTCAAAAACATTACACTTGAAATTTTATCTTATAATCCTTATTGCCTTGTAGCCAAGTGATAGAGGGACAATAAGCTCCCCTCCACTTAGATATAAAATAGCAAGGCTCATAGACATACACAATCTAAATCTATTTCATCCAAAATATTTCATCTTATTAATTAGCCATCTTATCCTTTTGGAAGGTGATGATTCTAGCTAGGTTAGATTTTCCTTATTCTACTATTAGTTAGGGAATTGATACCACTAGGACATAATCATCATAACTTTCATGACTCTATTCTACCTCATATATTTATACTTAAATGAAGAAACTAACTATACATATCCCTTATTAAATGCCAATCCCTAAGTTGGACAAGGTTGTAAAAGCATTTGATTCTCTCTAACTTCTTAATCTAGCTTTCAATCAACTCATCAAATATTTCTAAATCTATATCCTAAAACATGATGAATGTTGCGAGATTCACAGGTGTTTATGGTAAAACATAATCCTTTTATAACATATTCACCTTGCTGATTTATATTTAAAATGTTGGAAATAGATGTAAATAGAATATTTTATAATTATATCATATATTGCATTACCACTGCACATGTACAACATATGTATTATAATGGGATCCTGTATATTTCATTACAAAAGGTTAGGTAATAGGTTATATTTTGAATTTATCCAAACCAACTTCAATAATAATTGAAAAAATACAAATAATGTAATAATATAGTGCTAGGCTAACATCCTCCCTTATTACGTTATTTGGTATAAAAAGTAAATGACTATCCTCCGGATTTACCAAAAAGTAATCTCCACTTGGTTTGCCTCTTTGGTCTATCTCAGGATCGATTATTATCATTGGGTCATTGCCTTTGGCTTACCTATGGTTCTCTACCTTTGGGTCATTGCCTCTAGGTATCCTTTTTACTTCACCTCTGGGTCAACCACTAGATCAACCTTTAAGTCAACACTTATGGGAAATTATCTTAATGTTTTACTGCTTTTATGTTAATCACATATTCTATATTTGTAGACGTTATCATTGTAGGCTTCCAATAACTTGAGTCATATTATTTTGATATTGAAATCACTTATCTCAAATTTTCCCAATGCATTTCATCATGGGAAAAATTTTGTTCTTATCCATATTCAATAAACTTGGTCTCCTTCTATAGAAACCACACAATATTTCTTTTATCTTATACCATTCACACACATTCATCCAACCACAATTCATTTGTATTTTATTATTTCTTCTTTCTTTATATTGAAAATATTTTTGAGAATGATTATTTCCTCCATAAATCACACAAGGATGGAGGTTCCAATATTTTTTTGACATATGTCCATATCTTCCACAATATTTACAACAATTCCCTTCATTGATTTCTCTTTTCACAAATTTTGTGTTATTACCATCTTTCATATAGTTGATGCCACTTCTTATTTCTTGATTTGTATAAGTTTCCCTTTTTGTAAATTTAATCTCATTGCTTGTTGTTGGAACATCATAACCAAGGCCTTCATTCTTTGGTCTTATATATGGTACTATGGGCTCATTCACACCTTTCCCATTCTTCCCAAACCTATACCATCATATCCTATTTTTTACATGATTTTGGAACCAAACCCTATCGTAATATTTTCAAAGTATCCAAAGTCTCCATTATTAGGCTCATTATGACAAGTGGAATTGTTACTGTATTGAAAAATATAGCATTTATCTTTTCATATAAAACTATTTTTTGTATAGTTTATATCCTCTTGAATAATATCCAAATCACTAGTATCACATGCTATATTTCTTCTTTATAGAAGATCCTTTGTGTCACAATATGCATTTTCCTTCTAAATACTGGCATTGGAATCATTTGTCATTTAATTTTTTGAATCATCCGTACAGTAATGCACACCTATATTCTAACACAAATCACTGGTTCACAAATAAAGTATTTAGTTTGAGTAATTTTTGTATTACAACCAATTTATTTCTTTTTGATAAGATCACCTATATCAGACATAACATATTCCATAAAGGGTTTTTTTCTTTATTCTTGTAATTATTTCTTCTTGTTTTTTATATTTCTCTTTACATATATCAAAGAAGAGGAGTGACACATAATTTATCTTGATTATATCAGTGGGTATTATCATAATTTTCTCACCATAGTCAACTGCTTTATCAAGATGAAGGCTTACATAAGTCTTATGTGTAGTGAAAGTGTCATCATTAGCCTCTTTGAAGATTGATTGTAAGTATTTTGGACCATCATATCTTTGGGAAATAATGTGTATCTATGACTTAAGAGATGTATATTCATCTAGAGAATCATTTTCTTGTATGTCAAGCACTAGATATTCATCTTGTTTCTCTTGTTTTTCTTTGAACTATTTTGATTCAATATTTTCTTCGTTGCTCTTTTGGTCATTAAAAAATTATATCTTGACTCACAACCTCTATGTATCCTTGTATTAGTTTTCCTTTGATGTTGTATTGATGAGCGATCTTTCCATATTATTTGTTCTTTATGTTATTAAATACATGCAATAAAATAATCCTCTTAATTTTTTTTTAATTACCCTATAGCTCCTAAAATAATCTCCTTTTGGGAAAAATATAAAAAAAAGCTTTCCCTTGTTAATACATGCCTTCAAAAAAAATCTTCAACCTTATTTTAATCAATGCCCCTTTAATTTGTTTTTTTTACTTATAATGTGCCTTTAAGAAATAATTTCAATGCTTCACTCATCCTTTCTCATGGAAATAAAAAACATTGCTGAAATTATACCTTATAACTCCCTAATTATACTATAATAATTATATTCTTTTCTATAGTTAAAGAATTGTGTTCTCTTTCTCTTTGTAACAATATAAAAATAATTTTTAGCTTACTTTCCTTAAAATAAATATACCCTTGCAAGGAATCAACCTTATGACCATCTTTCAAACAAAATGTTTATGCTTGTGTTCTTATGCCAACTCTTCTCATATACAAGTGTGTTTTATAAATATAATGAGGGATTGATAAAGTACCTCACTTCCATGTTTCCATGTGATTGATTCTTAGACTCCAACAAGGATTCTCATGCACCCAAGTAAGATTAACATGATCCATATGATATAATATTGATATCATTGTGCAAAGTTATGGTATAGATTTACAATATTTATAAAGAAGAGCATCGAGGCATTTAAAAATTGCTAAACTTTAGCAAAGGTTTAATGTGCACATTTTTCACCATCTCCAAAAATTAACACAATATTAATATACAATTTTTAAATATATTTAAAAAGTGTAGTAAACATTCTTTAAACATTCACAGGTGCATTTGGTAAATGCTCGTCAGTGTGTCTTTTTTAACACATCCCTAATCATCAGGAAATATACATTTTATAAATGGCACTTTCATCTCAATAACTTGAGCCTACATTGACTTATATTTTTGTAGAAGGCATGTGTCTAAATCCACGAAACTGTGTACTTTCCTCCTCTTCATGCTCTCATGTCAAGCAATACTATCACAGGAAAATATTTTGAAATATTTGCAAGCATCAACGTGCTCCTCTTATAGGCAATAATATCTCAAAAGAAAATAATTTTCAAAATATATGCTTTCATTAATCAATCAATCATTAAAAGGAATTAAATGGCCCTAGAAATTTAAATTAAATAGTACACACCTTAGTGATTTTTCAATATTTTCATTATTGTCTATGCAATATTCTCAAAGGTGATAGTCTTCATAGTATCAGTCTAGTGGGCAATTTCAATATTACTAGATCACTTAAGTTACTAGTGCTTGTCCTCACAAAGTCATGGGGTGACACACATTTTACAATACATCCCATCACAAACCTTTGTTCTTTACTTCAAATGGAAAAATTACCATTATCTTAGATAATGTCAAGCATCAAGCTTGCACCAAATCTACATTTCCTTTGAATCAAAAGGTATTTGTTATTATAGACAATACTTGACATTAAATTTACATGATTGAGAATAACCAAATCTACTAATGGTTCAAGAACATTTTTTTTGATACCACATGTTGGAAATAAAGGTAAACATAATATGTTATAATGGTATCATACATTGCATTACCATTGCATAACATGTATACCATATGTATTACAATATAATCCCAAATATTATATTACAAAGAGGTTAGGTAATGAGTTATCTTCTAGAATCACCTGAACCAACTTTAAAATAATTGAATAAATACAAATAATGTAATAATATAATGATAGGCTAACATAAAAGAAAAAATTAATCATATGTTTCTCATGTTAAACCTAAATCACCAAGGTTGATAGGTGGTAAATGCTATTCAACCTTTTCCTGGTCCCACCATATGATAAAAAATGTGATATACATAGGTGCTTGTGGGATGCCAAAAGGTGCATGGGGGAACTGGCCTCTGATACATTCCCTCAAGGGTTATCCAAATTTAGATGAGATAGCCTTGCTACTAACTTGTCATTGGATTGTGCTTCACATAATCTATCTTTAGTGAGGCATTCAAGTTCACTAAGGACTTAAAGACTTCCATAATTTAATTTTTATGTGTTTAGTTTAACAAAAACCTAGGTTTTATTCGATCTTGGGGACTAAAGTGTAAGATGCTAATGCAATGTAATATGAAAATAAAATTAGAATACAAGGTGCTAGACTATATGCAATTTTATACTTTTGATGAGTGTTATCTAAGATAAAAGCTATGATAAACAAAACTTGTTCTTTTCTTATTTTTAAAAGGAAGGGGCATAAGAGGATGCAAACACATAATTTTTCCTAATGCAAGCTACATGTATTTCAAATTAAATGCCTTTTCCTAATGCAAGCTACATGTATTTAAAATTAAATGCCTAAGAAAGCAAAATAAAATGTAAGATTAAGCTAAATATACTTTTTTATTTTCATTTTTATGTTATGGTCACCTAAAAAAAATAGAGCAAGTTACAAACAAAGATCAAAAGATAACCTATGCTATTCAATGAAAGTAGGAGGGAAAGTTATACTTACCTATCTTGGTGGTTGTAGCAAATACGTCATCTGTATTCAAATATAACTCCTAACGAATACACCTCTTGGAATACCTACAACCAATAAATTTTCTAAAGCCTACAAAATAAATAGGAAAAAGGGTGCATTAGAGTTTGGGGTTACCAAACAACAAGCAAAAAATTTCTTAACTAGCATAGTCAGGCCCCCTATTTATATACAAAATATAAATTGATAATCATGAAAATGGGTTCTAAAATATTTATGACAAATTCAATGCCTGAAAACTCTATGATTTTTAATTTCGTTAAAAATGATAGAACCTAATTATTATAAGATTGGAATAAATTTAGGAGTTATTAGAGATGACAAAAAGATACATAGGGAAGGCTTTAATAGGCTGGATTCTAGGTTGTTAAAGTGGCCTAGGGCCATTTAGAAGGGTAATTAATACATCACCTAAAATAGTCATAGGTGGTGTATTCACTTCTATGGCAGAAGAGAGACAATAGGGGCTTAGGATCATGAACCAATGATTTCAACTACCCAGAGTGAATACGTCACCTAGGTTAGATATAGGCAATGAATTCACTTTCAATGACAAAAAATAATATGTTAGGACAACAGGGGTTATAGATCCCCTCAATGGCTACTTTGAATATACTAGGGATGATTATCTATCACATAGACCTCCTAAGATGTCTACAAAAACTAATAAAAATATTTAACACAAGGGATTATTTGGATTCGAAAAAATTAAAGATAAATAAATGCATGAAAAGAGCTAAATCACAAAATGTTAATAACAATCAAATATTGAAATCAAATGAGATAAGAAATTTTTCACCAAATTATATGAAATAAAAATATGCCCATTTCTCCTTTTGAAGCCCAAACACTTGCTTGAAGATGAACTCGTGGAGTGATAGCACTTCGATGCATAGATAGGAATTTTCAGATTTTTTGGCAAAAATTGTTTTCCTAAAGGTATCTCTGAATACCCCCCTAAGGGATCAATTTATAAAATTGGCTCTATTGGGAGTTTTCCAAAGGAGAAGGGTGAGGTGGCACTGATGACAAAGGCTTATTTGACTACTGACTAGCCTGAGCAAATTTAGTTTCCCCCTAATTAGGACTGATTTAGGTAGGTGGAGAGAAGTTAGCCACCTTCCCCTTTGTCTACTGATTTCCTACAATGATAGGGATTATGGGTTGAATCGATCTCACTCTAATTAGCTACTATAGATAGGGCTAAAATATGGGTTGCATGTCAGACATGAATACTTTATGAATACAATATTAGCGAATTTGTGTAGATGATGAAATCATGGATTTTGATCATTATAAGTCAAATCTGATAGGGGAGTTTGGAAAATAATATTGAGCGTGAATATGCCAACTAGAAAGTAAATTATCTTGTTGGAGAATTTGTGTCGAGGTGGTGAATTCACTTTTGATTGATTTTAATTGTAAATTCTAGGTTTGAGACAATCATCATAGTTACCTATTTTGTGTCTTTTGTGATTGTTTTTTAATTATGTTGGAGGAAGGTTTTTTTGAAAGGGTTCCAACCCTTTTACATTGTCATAAAATAAACATAATACTTCGATAAAAAGCCAAAAATGTGACATAAAGTGAGTCACCAATTTGAAAATACAACCTAGATAACCTAAATCAACTTCTACTGTAGAAAACCAACTTAGTCAAATACTTAACGACTAAAACACAACACTAAGACAAATACTTAACAATAGTTTATTTTACATTCTCTACTATCTTGCATTTGTGAATCCCTTTTCCTAATACTTATATCAAATAACTGCATTTTGAAATTCATTATTGCTAATTTCCATAATTTCTTATGGAAAATTATCTTCCAAGATTATATATCCTTCATTTTGAATTCCCCAATTGGCTACCCAATATGTAGCCCTGTTTCCTTCTCAATAGATATATACAATTTGCAAATTTTCCAAATTCCTAATTTTTAGTCTAACCTCATGCATTATATCATTTATATCCCAACTTGAATCCTTATTAGCCTTTATCAGGTTGATAATATTTAATGAATCTCCTTCTATGATGATATTTTTAACTCCAATTCTATCAATCAACCTAATTCCTAGGAACAAATATCTAGTTTTAGTAAAATAATTAGATTGAATTTCAATATTCTCAACATACAATAATACCACTTCTCCTCTTTCATTCCAAAAAATACCACCAACACCTGCTATACCTAGATTCCCTTTTACAGAACCATCAAAATTAAATTATAACCAACCATGCAGTGGAGGCTTCCATTTTGTTGGTCTTTTAAGCTTGGAAGAAATTAATGACTAATTACTACAAGAATCCAACCCCCAACTATTTGCAACAGATTTTTCACCATCATCTTCCCATGAGTCCTTTAAATTTATTATTAAAATATTTTCCTTCATAGCATTGCAGATTGTGATCACTGTAGACATCACATATTTGTTGCATCCTTTAAAAAGTATATTGTTTTGTTCTTTTCAAATACCCCACATAAATTGATGTAAAAAAAGTTCCATAAAGTACTCAGTATTTTGATCCTAAAAGGTGATTCCCAACTTAAGTATAGATCAATAATATAATTTTGCAAGACCCATGTCATAGAAAATTTGTCAAGGATATTGTTAAACACCCCATTTAGAAGTGAAAATTCAAAAAATAAGTTCCCTACCTCCTCCCAATCCCTTTCACATAATGGGCATCTATTAGGGATATATAGACCTCTCTTAAGCAAATTTTCCATTGTGAGAACTTTGTTTTGAACCATAATCCAAGAGACGAAGATCACTTTTGTAGTTATATGTTTCACCAAGATCTTGCTTACCGATAACCATCCCAATCCTACATCTTCCAAGAGAAAGTACCCAGATTTTACAGAGTACTTCCCATATTTCCTACATTTCTATATTAGGGAATCCTCTAGTCTACCTTGATTTAGAAAATATACCTGAAATATTCTATTCATTTTTCTTATCATTTATTTTTTCTTGTCATTCATACTCTCAACATATATATGTTTCCATATTTTTACATGAGTATCTTCAATGATAAAATTGTGAACCCATTGTCCATACTACTGAGATATTTCCTGTTCTAGTTCCACAAATTTAGGGTCTTCACATAAAGGGATATTTTGATCCATATATCTCTCCAAAATATTAATTTTCTTCCATTTCCAATCTGCCATCTTAACCCCTCTTGAAGAAGAAGTTTAGTTTATTTTTAATATTATTCTAGAAGAAATATCATTTTATTACATTCTCTTATACCAAAAACGTGTTTTAATTTCTCATATACTTTGATTTCAAGATCTAAATCCATCCTAATTTTTTATTTGTAACTATTAAAAATACCTGCTTTCCCATGAGAGCTTTGTTCATTTATTTCAATTTCCTGAAACCTTGGCCTCCGACCTCCTTTCTAGAACATACCTTATCCCAAGCAAAAAGAGCTATTATTTTCTTCTCCTTCTTCTCCATTCTACTCCATAGGAAGTTCCTTTGAATTTGTTCAATTCTTTCCCAAATTTTTGTTGGAAATAATGTCTATTCCATCATTTGGGTTATGTAAATGTATCCTCCAAGATACATACCTAGATTACTTCATGTGCAAGTTATCTAGTGACTTCATGCAATGTAATAAATGGACAAGTGTCAATGTGCAAGTTGTACATGTGCAAGGTGTCCTATGCACAACTAGATAGAGTGTTGGGCAAGCATCCTATTTTGCATATATAAGGATGGCCTCTTAGATAGATAGATAGGACAGTCGGGGGACATCATCAGATAGTGTAGGTTAGTGGATTGTGTTGTTCTATGTTCCACACCATTTACTGGTGATGGATATGATGTAGATATGTAGCTTTGTTAATGGAGTGCTCACTTCCTCCATAGCTACATTGTAATATTTTATATGTTTTATATTTTAGCATACTTCAATCATCTAACAGATTTACTTTCTTGCATGTTATTCTGCATCTTGTGATTGTTATCTCTCATGGCTCATTCATCAAAAGCTAATAGTGGTATCAGAGCCATGGTAGATCTAGTCTGTGTAGGTCAATAGGGAAACCACCATTGTTGGTTTGCCTGAGAGTTTTGTCAAACTGACGTGCCATTGGACCAACCATTGGCAAAATATCTTAGGAGTATCTAGGTGGTAGATTTTGGGAGAGTCACAAAGATAGGACTGAAAGGAATCTTAGTTTTAGAAAATATTGAGATCATTTTCGTCTAGAGTCTTTTCCACAGAGTTGTTATGAAAACTCGTGAAGACTAGGACTCAACATTTCAATCCACTAGATTGACAAATCATCTAGTGAAGATCATCCAGGTCATATAGAATTTTCTAACTGGTGCCTAAAGTTTCTTTTGTTGTAGGAAATTAATCCTCAGAGGATTGGGACTCCTCCTATGATAAAAATCTAGGAGACTCCAACTTCATTGCTCGACGGTCGGCATGCCCTCATAGTGTAGAGGTTAGTTCATCGTGCGAGAGAAGAATACTATGGAAGAAGACTTCTAAGTGAAGGATCATGGTGAAGATAGGAGACTGAAGATCTCCATTGTTGGATTGCAAAATTCCATAGTTGAAGAACAAGCCATAAGAGCCTTGATACAGAAAGGCCATAGAAGCCTTGAAGAAGAAGCCACATAAGTCTTGATACTAAAAAGGCCATAGAAGCCTTGATACTAAAAAGCCATAGAAGTCTTGATACTGAAAAGACCATAGAAGCCTTGATACTAAAGACATAGAAGCCTTGATACTAAAAAGGCCATAGGAGCCTTGGTACTAAAAAGGCCATAGGAGCCTTGACATTGAAATAGGCCATAGAAGCCTTGATCCTGAAGAAGAATTTAAGAAGAATATCTGATTCAGAAGTAGACTAAATATTTCAGTACTAATATCTTTGTTGTAGGAACATAAGATTCAGTGAGTTGGGAGACTTCCTACAAGAAAGTTAGGAAGAGCATCTTCTTCAGAATCAGCTTAATCCTAAAGCAAAAGAGAAGAGATCAGGAGAATATCTCATTGAAGAACTTCCAATCTTGGAAGAAGAAGAAGGACTAGGAGAGTCCTGCTCAAAGCCAAAAGCAGTAGAATAAGAATATCCAGGAGAAGATCTCACCACCAACACTTCCAAAAGTAGAAGGTTGAAGAAAAGGTCTCAAGGAGGACCATCAAAAGCTGCCAGATCAAATACCTTGTGAAGGTCTCATCGAGCATCCAGGAAAGGCTAGGAGAGCCTTGTTGAAGATCAAGAGAGTTCTTTGAGAACTCATTGGAGAAATCCACTATCTAGGTGAAGTCCCTGATAGTGAAGGACTTGGGACAATTATCGCCATCTGACAACAAGCCCAAGAGGAGAATTTTGCAAGGAGTGCCAAATACAAGAAGAAGAATTTGGCAAGGAGTGCCAAATTCGAGAAGAAGAATTTGGCAAGGAGTGCCAAACCCTAGAAGAAGATCTTGCTTGAAGTCAGAATTTGACAAGAAGACTTGAAGATAGAAGAAGCTCACCAAATCTTGGAGATTTGAAGATTACCTCTCACAGCAAGAAGGCACCATCCTAGAGACATAGACTTCTCCAAATCTATAGCAGAAGGAGGAGAACACAAGAGGAGAACAAGCCACCAAATCCTAGGCTCATAAAAGAAAGTTCAAGACCATCATTTGGTGAAGAAGGAGTTGTGCAGGACATCCTACTTGAAGCAGCAACTTGGTGTTTTTAGACACCAAGGTCTACATCCTCTACAAAGGCGGGAGAAGAGCTACAAAAAAAGGTATGCAACTTATGGTGCAAAAATATTCATTAAATTGAACTATTTATCAGATTTATTAGAGCACTTGTATATTGGATTAAAGTTGCAAAAAGAAAATTAGATTACAGTCTTCTAAAGTGCAAAGGAAAATAAATTATTTTTAAGGATTCAATTGCACATTTATTAGGAGTTGATTAGATTTCAGATTAGTTTCTATCAACTACCTATTATCTATTTTTGAAAAAAGAAGACTA
Source organism: Wollemia nobilis (assembly GCA_028583015.1). Classification (NCBI taxonomy): domain Eukaryota; kingdom Viridiplantae; phylum Streptophyta; class Pinopsida; order Araucariales; family Araucariaceae; genus Wollemia; species Wollemia nobilis. The sequence goes on from JAQPPZ010016881.1 coordinate 23,096,459, forward strand.
AGTCCTACAACATTGATTGTAGTGAAATTGCAGAATAACTCCTAAAGATTCATTTTAGGTTATTCTTGATTAGTTGCAGTAGATTATTAGTGCATGAATTTGAGAGTTGATTGGAGTGATAAGGTGTAATATTAGTGCATTAAAAAAAAACTTGTACTATTATACCACTCTCAAAAAGAAAATTAGTTTTGTGTTTCCTGAAAGGCACAAAGTCTGATTTGTATCAAGTGTCTAAAGACACTATTGAAGCACAAAAATCTGCAACTTGAAGTGGCCAATAGAAGCCACCAAAAGGGTTAGAATCCTCCAATATATTGGAGAAGAATTTAACTAACCAAAAACAGAAATAGAAGCTTATGAAAGTGAGACTTGGTGAGTCTCAAAATCAAAAGCATTACAAGTTGAATGCAAGGAAAAAGAATGCAGAAAATTTGCATCAATTAAAAAAGCTTCTATCTACTGTTATTGAAGCTTGGACTTGTTATCAAAAGTGTCCAAGTAAAAAGGGAAAGGTGTGTCTATTTTTAAAGACAACCTCAAACCCTTGTATTGCAAGAAATCTACCACAAAACCAGAATTTAAGATCTAGAAATAGAGTGCAAAAGAAGGTATATTAAAAAGCCTTATTGTACAAAATATAATACATTATCTTGCACTACTCTAATCTGGTTTTTGACAGCATAAGAGCAGATTTGGAAGTGCCACATTAGGGCATATTTTTCTACAAGGAAAAGAACAGCCAACAAAGGTCGGACGTCAACACTCTTCCTCCCAAGCTAGAAGGAGCCATTCAAGGGCTCATCTTGGATGTACGTACCTACAAAATCAAAGCTCATTTTAGATCATCCATGAGCCACATTTACGTAGACAAGCGAGTGCATATCAATCTCAAAAAATATGTCAAAATATCAACAAGGAAATCAATACGTTTGGAGGCATAAAAGAAAGAGGGAAAGGTGTTACATTCATGGTCTCTATCTTGGAGAAGACCACTCACCAAAGGAAGCATCGAACTGCCATCCAAGCTCCATAGCACATCGCCCATCCACCTACAGAGAAGAAATCTTGCTTGCTGCCCAAGCAACGTTGCAAAGCAAAGGGGTTATGGAGTTATAATCTCCATCTTCGAAGGCATTACAAGAATGGTCTCCATGCAGAAATGACACTTGGCATTCTTGTCATCATTCCTCTCAACGTTCTAGAGACTTCTATGAAGGAGTTACAAGCAAAGACGTGCCACTTGGTATTCTCCACCAACTTCACACAAAGTGCCCATACATTATCGAATTTATCCAAGAAGCGTTGAACAAAGGTTTTGGAGCGTTACGTGAAGAAAGGAGCGCTCACTTGTAATGGACGTGACACTTGTCACAATGCCTATGATCAATAGTGCTTAAAAGGTATCTTAAGTCCAAGATCAACATGCAAGAGTGAAGCACAGTCAAAGACGTTCGAAGGAGGAACGTAGCACAGTCAAGGCGTGAGAGAAGCAACAAAAATGTTTGAAGTGCAACGTGGAAGATAAGGGGAAGGAGCATTAAAAGCTCCCCATTTCGGAAGGTCAACATTCAGCGCCATACGTACAACATTCACGTCAAGCCATTCCATCGAATCTCCATTAAATCGAGCGCCCAAGGTACCTCTTATATGTTGTTATACTCAACCATAGAAAGCACCGAATATTGAGGAGATATTGCATCCATAAGGTAAGGTCTAAATCCCATTTATTATTGCTTTCATAAGTTGGAGTTATAAGGATTATAAACTAAGGTTAAAACTTAGGTTTTGAAAGCTAAAGGGGTGACTTATCTTATTATTTTAATATTTGCAATCTTACTTAGGAGGAATAAGGAATTCAACTTGGATTAAACTATATTGCAAATATTATTATCATTTCTCTAATTTTCCAAACTTGGGAGTCATAAGGATTACTCCATCAAATTTATTTTATTTGGAAATTAGAAATAATCCAAGGGATATAAAAGAGGTTATTAAGGGATTTTATTAAGGTTGGATAAATTTATTTTTACTTGTCTCAAATTTCTAAAAAGGGGACAAAAGAATTCCAACATCAAAACCTCTTCAAAAATTGAAATAGTGCTTAGTTCAATTAGGAGTAATAAGGTGTTGAAAAGTTGATTTTTGATTCTTGCAAAACTTGTACAAAATCAACCAAAATTGAACTATATTTTTACAAAAAGCACTATAGCATACTTCAAAACATTAGGGAGTCATAAGGCATTCTACAAAACTTGATAACATTAATATTTGTCTAAGATTATCAAGTTGGGAAGATATAAGCTTTCTTCAAAACCTAAAATTAGGTGGGAGTTACAAGGTAGTCCACAAATCTAAGGATCTATAAAGGTTTTTACAAAATCAAGCTTATATATATTTCAATCAAGGAGCTATATATAAAAATGTCTACCTCTACTAATGAGTGCTACAGAAAGCAAAAAGCTAATGCCATAAAACTTGGAATCATGAATCTTCTCATGAAATCAGAAGGAAGGTTAGATTTAGCTTCAAAAATAATCCATAGTGAAGCCCTAAAAGATAATTTTGATACTATGGAATGCTATCTTCATACTTGTCTCAATGAAGCAATTACCACTGGAAAAGGTGATATTGTACTTTCCTTAGACTTTGCAAGCATATTATACATGGCATTGCTCACATATAAACACTACAAGGAAAAAAATGAAGAACAGAAAGAAATGATAGAATCACTCAAAAAGAAGTCAGAACTTGATGAATCATATCTTGGAAATTTTTTTCAATCCTCATGTAGCATCAATACTTCTGGTTCTACTAATTCAAAATATTATGCCTTAAGTAGTTGTTCAGAAGCTTCTGTACACAAGAAAGGAGAATCATCTTCACAAGAACCTAATAGTAGCTCAATCTCCAGTAAGAACACATAAATCAGAATCAAGGGCAAAGCCAAGGAAGAAGAAGCTCCAGTCGCAAATTACCTACTGAACTTGAATACAAAGAATGCGAAGAAGAAGAATACGAATACCAAGCAAAATAAGATGAAGAAAATCCATATTGAAGACTAAAGCCTTCAATACCCAAATAATGTAATACAGGGGGTGTTGGAAATAATGTCTATTCCATCATTTGGGTTATGTAAATGTATCCTCCAAGATACATACCTAGATTACTTCATGTGCAAGTTATCTAGTGACTTCATGCAATGTAATAAATGGACAAGTGTCAATGTGCAAGTTGTACATGTGCAAGGTGTCCTATGCACAACTAGATAGAGTGTTGGGCAAGCATCCTATTTTGCATATATAAGGATGGCCTCTTAGATAGATAGATAGGATAGTCAGGGGACATCATCAGATAGCGTAGGTTAGTGGATTGTGTTGTTCTGTGTTCCACACCATTTATTGGTGATGGATATGATGTAGATCTGTAGCTTTGTTAATGGAGTGCTCACTTCCTCCATAGCTACATTGTAATATTTTATATGATTTATATTTCAGCATACTTTAGTCATCTAGAAGATTTACTTTCTTGCATGTTATTTTGCATCTTGTGATTGTTATCTCTCATGGCTCATTCATCAAAAGCTAACAATGTTCCTAGGCATTGTAAAAAGGGACATAAAATATATCAGAATGCTTTGAAGAGTAGATTTGACCAATTAAGCCTTACCTACTTGGCTAAGAAGTGTACCCTTCCAACCTGTACATTTTTTAGCAAATATTTCAACTACCAGATTCCAAATTTCCTCTTTCATGTTGGAATATTTTTACATAATATAAAATTATTTTCTAATTCAAATATTATTCTTTAGACTTTATATTTTAGTCTAAGAATAATTTACACAATGTTGCATTACATATTCCAACACTCCCCTTAATGCAATATTGGGGAAAGTAATTATGAAACAAAGAAACATTCTCCCCCTAAAGATACAAATGAGGATGAGAATAAAATGAGTAATATAGTTACAATGAGCTTCTATGACCAAGAATGGTCTACAATAAAGCACTAATACAAAATGGGCCAAAATGATACTTCAAGCCCCCAATAGAGTAGGTTAATATACAAGCAGCTTACAAAGCCATCCATAAACCATAAGTGGTTGCAAATGCCAAGAATAAAACATCACAAGGGTGTCTTCAGTAAGCCTGCAAAACCCCAAACGGAAGTACCTGCAAGCTACAAGCAGCTCAACATAAGATCAGTTAGATACATCATCATAAATATATTCACCACAACATATATGAATATCCAAAGATGATAAAAAAACTGATCTAACAAATAGTGAACTATAAGTCATCACAAAAATATGCCAAGCCATACTTATAGTCACGTGCTATATAGTTGATCAAAAAATATCATGTACAAAGTTGCATAAAGCAAACAAGGAGTACCATGATAATGCAAAATCTAAAGTACCATGTACAAAAGTAGCACAAGGATAAAAAAAAAGTACCATGTACAAGAGTTGCATAAGGTATATGAAAATAATAAAGTGTGCACACCGGTTGCATAAAGCCAACCATCATGTACAAAAGTAGCATAAATGCTAACAAGAAAGTACCATGATAAACCAATTGCATAATGCCAACTACATAAAAACATGTACAAAGTTGCACAAGGCAATAAGAAAGTACCATGTAAAAGAGTCGCATAAAGCAATTGCATCATATACTATAATTGCACAATGCCATCTACAAAGTAACATGTAAAAAAGTTGCACAAGGCAAACAAGAAAGTACCATGTTCAAAAGAGATGCAAAATATGTAATGCAACATTGTGTAAATTATTCTTAGACTAAAATATAAAGTCTAAAGAATAATATTTGAATTAGAAAATAATTCTATTTTATGTAAAAATATTCCCACCCAATTAATAAATAAAATAAGGGTGCTAGGAATATTTAATTTGTGGGAAAATGTTATTTCCCCTTTTCTAGAAAATATTAGAAAGTAACCAATCACTTTCTAATATTTGATAGATGCCACTTATCACACATCTCAAGTATTAGATTGTGATAAGATTAGAAAGTAACTAAGCAATTTCTAATATTTGATAGATGCCACTTGTCACACATCTCAAGATTATATTGTGATAATATTAGATTGTGATAAGATTTAGGGTTGTAGTAGAAAAGCTTCTCTTTAAATAGGGGTGTTGTCTGCTACATCTTAACATATCTTGTCATATTGACTTGTCTTGTTATATATGTTGATGCATATTGTTGCATAACATTGAAGTATTCTTGCATTGTTGAATAATTGAGTAATATAGTTAGCTTCATAGTGGATGTTTCCCTTCTTCATTTGAAGTAGGATTTTACCACTTAATATTGGTGTTGTGGGTTTTCCTCTTTTGTTTGTGATTGATCTTGTGGAGCATTCTTCGATCTTTGGGAGACTTTGCTTGTATCACATTTCATTCTTCCATTAAAAAGAGGTATTGTAGGTAGCAGAAAAATCCCCAATATCAAAACCAAATATCCTTGCAATACTATTCTATTTTAAAATGGAAGTATTGATAAAGAAAACCTTACTTTTGAGAAAATTCACCCTTTGTCCAACAACATTCTCATAAATACTCAATATGTTCCTTATTACCTTTGCTTGGGGAATGGAGAATTTTGTGACAATAATCGTATCATCTATGAACTTTTGATGTGAAACCATATTTAAAGTTGAAATTGGCTTAATTCCATCCAACTTACCTTCTCTAGCAGCAACTAAAATGGCTCTTCCCAAGGATTTAGCCATAATTATAAAAAAATAAGGAGATAGTGGGTCTCCTTGTTTCAACCCCCTCACACTCTTAAAATAACCAGTTGTATCCCCATTGATAATTAATGAGAACATTAATTTTGTGATACACTCCTTCATTAAAACAATCCAATCAACATGAAAACCACAATTTTCCAAAACTTTGACTAAAAAACCCATGATACTCTATCATATGCTTTACTTATATCCAACTTCAACAACACCCTGCTTATTTACTCCTTTCAATTGAATGAATGAATTAATAAATGGTTATAATACCATCCAATATATATCTACCCATCACAAAACCCTCTTGTTGAATATCAATTTTAAAGGGCAACACATACTTAAGTCTATTAGCAATTACTATTGTAATAATCTTGTATAATGTATTACAAAGGCTTATCGGTCTATAATATTTGAAAGCTTTAGCACCTGCAATTTTTGGAATTAGAACAAGAAAAGTAGAGTAGACATCCCTTGGTATAAAATTAAATTTCTAAACCTCCATACCTGCTCTTATTACATCATATCCAACAATCCTCTAAAATATTTAAAAAATGTAGCCTAAAAACCATATGGACCTAGAGCCTTATCCCCACACATATCAAACATTGATAATTTAATCACTTCTTCTTTGAATGGACTAATGAAGTAGTCATTGTGCTAACCTATAACAAGAGAAGAAATATTCTAGAGTAGTAAATTCATTCCTTCTTCATCTATCATCTCCTATCTTCTAATCAGACATGTGAAGAATTTAGCTGCCTCATCTCTAACTTCAAGGATATTATCAATACCTCTATCATCATCTCTTATAATTTCCTTTATCTTATTACAAATTATATGCTTAAGAGCTAAAATATGAAAAACTTCATGTTTTGATCACCTTTAAGCCATAGAACTCTAGATTCTTTTTTCCAAAAAAACCTCCTCACTAGCTAGTATGTTATAATATTATAACAATTATTTTCCTTTTCCTTGAATATCAGCCAATCGATTCCTATTGTTAAGAGATACATAAATATCCATCAATTGTTGTTTTAATTAATTTTTCTTAACCAAAAAATTTCCAAAAACATTCCTATTCCAGATTTTGAGGTTTTGTTTTATGTACCTTAGTTTCTTTGCAACCTATGATATTATGGGCCCCGAAAAGTACTTTTTCCACCATTCTTCAATTATCTTTTCCAAATCATCATGTCTTAGCCACATAAATTCAAACCTAAATGGAATTTTAAAGATCCTTACTCTTGTTTCTATTTTCCAAACTAAAGGATTATGATTAGATCTGTAGAGGGGGAAAACTACCTTATCACGTACGATTCTCGGTTGGATCTTCTAGAAACCAAGGTGACCATAAGGGTATGTTATAACTCTACATTTAGTGGGCAACCAGGGTAAGGGTTCATCAAGAACAATTTTAGGACTTCCTCCAATTCTGAGGTTTGAATGTGTCAATTTAAGCATGTACCTATGTTTGGACTTTCTAAAACTACACTATGAAAAGGGAAAGAACAACACAAGAAGCAAGATGCAAGAAGACAAGAGATAACCATAGAATTATTATTTGCTTGAATGATTACTAACTCTATGATTGCAAAATAAAAGCCTTTAATCAAGGGTCCAAGAGAAATGCACAAACAAGATTAAAACCCTAAATGCAAACTAAATGCCTTTATTCTTTCAAATGCCTAGAAATTTGATCAAATGCTTCTCTTTACTTATGATCTATATTTTAAATAAAAATGAATAAAAAGCAATAAAAAAACAACCTAGAGGTCTACTAGGGTACTTATCTTATTTAATGGTTGTTCTAAGCTTTATCTTGTGTCCAGTAGTATCCCACAACTTCAATCCTACAAAATAACTTCACAAAACCCTCAAAAAATATGATCAACATTAGGAGACCTGCTTAGGTCACTATATGGTTGTACTTGGAGGTGTAGAAATCAATCCCCCTAGATCATTTTAGTTAACCTTTAGAATGCAAAAGTGAAATTTCTAATATTTGATAGATGCCACTTGTCACACATCTCAAGATTAGATTGCAATAAGATTAGATTGTGATAATATTAGATTGTGATAAGATTTAGGGTTGTAGTAGAAAAGCTTCTCTTTAAATAGGGGTGTTGTCTCTACATCTTAACATATCTTGTCATATTGACTTGTGTTGTAATATTATGTTGATGCATATTGTTGCATAACATTGAAGCATTCTTGTATTGTTGAATCATTGAGTAATATAGTGAACTTCATAGTGGATGTTTCCCTTCTTCATTTGAAGTAGGGTTTTACCACTTAATATTGGTGTTGTGGATTTTTATCTTTTGTGTGTGATTGATCTTGTGGAGCATTCTTCGATCTTGGGGAGACTTTGCTTGTCTCAAATTTCATTCTTCCATTAAAAAGAGGTATTGTAGGTAGCAGAAAAATCCCCAATATCACAACCAAATATCCTTGCAATACTATTCTATTTTAAAATGGAAGTATTGATAAAGAAAACCTTACTTTTGAGAAAATTCACCCTTTGTCCAACAACATTCTCATAAATACTCAATATGTTCCTTATTACCTTTGCTTGGGGAATGGAGAATTTTGTGACAATAATCGTATCATCTATGAACTTTTGATGTGAAACCATATTTAAAGTTGAAATTGGATTAATTCCATCCAACTTACCTTCTCTAGCAGCAACTAAAATGGCTCTTCCCAAGGATTTAGCCATAATTATAAAAAAATAAGGAGATAGTGGGTCTCCTTGTTTCAACCCCCTCACACTCTTAAAATAACCAGTTGTATCCCCATTGATAATTAATGAGAACATTAATTTTGTGATACACTCCTTCATTAAAACAATCCAATCAACATGAAAACCACAATTTTCCAAAACTTTGACTAAAAAACCCATGATACTCTATCATATGCTTTACTTATATCCAACTTCAACAACACCCTGCTTATTTACTCCTTTCAATTGAATGAATGAATTAATAAATGGTTATAATACCATCCAATATATATCTACCCATCACAAAACCCTCTTGTTGAATATCAATTTTAAAGGGCAACACATACTTAAGTCTATTAGCAATTACTATTGTAATAATCTTGTATAATGTATTACAAAGGCTTATCGGTCTATAATATTTGAAAGCTTTAGCACCTGCAATTTTTGGAATTAGAACAAGAAAAGTAGAGTAGACATCCCTTGGTATAAAATTAAATTTCTAAACCTCCATACCTGCTCTTATTACATCATATCCAACAATCCTCTAAAATATTTAAAAAATGTAGCCTAAAAACCATATGGACCTAGAGCCTTATCCCCACACATATCAAACATTGATAATTTAATCACTTCTTCTTTGAATGGACTAATGAAGTAGTCATTGTGCTAACCTATAACAAGAGAAGAAATATTCTAGAGTAGTAAATTCATTCCTTCTTCATCTATCATCTCCTATCTTCTAATCAGACATGTGAAGAATTTAGCTGCCTCATCTCTAACTTCAAGGATATTATCAATACCTCTATCATCATCTCTTATAATTTCCTTTATCTTATTACAAATTATATGCTTAAGAGCTAAAATATGAAAAACTTCATGTTTTGATCACCTTTAAGCCATAGAACTCTAGATTCTTTTTTCCAAAAAAACCTCCTCACTAGCTAGTATGTTATAATATTATAACAATTATTTTCCTTTTCCTTGAATATCAGCCAATCGATTCCTATTGTTAAGAGATACATAAATATCCATCAATTGTTGTTTTAATTAATTTTTCTTAACCAAAAAATTTCCAAAAACATTCCTATTCCAGATTTTGAGGTTTTGTTTTATGTACCTTAGTTTCTTTGCAACCTATGAGATTATGGGCCCCGAAAAGTACTTTTTCCACCATTCTTCAATTATCTTTTCCAAATCATCATGTCTTAGCCACATAAATTCAAACCTAAATGGAATTTTAAAGATCCTTACTCTTGTTTCTATTTTCCAAACTAAAGGATTATGATTAGATCTGTAGAGGGGGAAAACTACCTTATCACGTACGATTCTCGGTTGGATCTTCTAGAAACCAAGGTGACCATAAGGGTATGTTATAACTCTACATTTAGTGGGCAACCAGGGTAAGGGTTCATCAAGAACAATTTTAGGACTTCCTCCAATTCTGAGGTTTGAATGTGTCAATTTAAGCATGTACCTATGTGTGGACTTTCTAAAACTACACTATGAAAAGGGAAAGAACAACACAAGAAGCAAGATGCAAGAAGACAAGAGATAACCATAGAATTATTATTTGCTTGAATGATTACTAACTCTATGATTGCAAAATAAAAGCCTTTAATCAAGGGTCCAAGAGAAATGCACAAAAAAGATTAAAACCCTAAATGCAAACTAAATGCCTTTATTCTTTCAAATGCCTAGAAATTTGATCAAATGCTTCTCTTTACTTATGATCTATATTTTAAATAAAAATGAATAAAAAGCAATAAAAAAACAACCTAGAGGTCTACTAGGGTACTTATCTTATTTAATGGTTGTTCTAAGCTTTATCTTGTGTCCAACGATGTCCCACAACTTCAATCCTACAAAATAACTTCACAAAACCCTCAAAAAATATGATCAACATTAGGAGACCTGCTTAGGTCACTATATGGTTGTACTTGGAGGTGTAGAAATCAATCCCCCTAGATCCTTTTAGTTAACCTTTAGAATGCAAAAGTGAAATTTCTAATATTTGATAGATGCCACTTGTCACACATCTCAAGATTAGATTGCAATAAGATTAGATTGTGATAATATTAGATTGTGATAAGATTTAGGGTTGTAGTAGAAAAGCTTCTCTTTAAATAGGGGTGTTGTCTCTACATCTTAACATATCTTGTCATATTGACTTGTGTTGTAATATTATGTTGATGCATATTGTTGCATAACATTGAAGCATTCTTGTATTGTTGAATCATTGAGTAATATAGTGAACTTCATAGTGGATGTTTCCCTTCTTCATTTGAAGTAGGGTTTTACCACTTAATATTGGTGTTGTGGATTTTTATCTTTTGTGTGTGATTGATCTTGTGGAGCATTCTTCGATCTTGGGGAGACTTTGCTTGTCTCACATTTCATTCTTCCATTAAAAAGAGGTATTGTAGGTAGCAGAAAAATCCCCAATATCACAACCAAATATCCTTGCAATACTATTCTATTTTAAAATGGAAGTATTGATAAAGAAAACCTTACTTTTGAGAAAATTCACCCTTTGTCCAACAACATTCTCATAAATACTCAATATGTTCCTTATTACCTTTGCTTGGGGAATGGAGAATTTTGTGACAATAATCGTATCATCTATGAACTTTTGATGTGAAACCATATTTAAAGTTGAAATTGGCTTAATTCCATCCAACTTACCTTCTCTAGCAGCAACTAAAATGGCTCTTCCCAAGGATTTAGCCATAATTATAAAAAAATAAGGAGATAGTGGGTCTCCTTGTTTCAACCCCCTCACACTCTTAAAATAACCAGTTGTATCCCCATTGATAATTAATGAGAACATTAATTTTGTTATACACTCCTTCATTAAAACAATCCAATCAACATGAAAACCACAATTTTCCAAAACTTTGACTAAAAAACCCATGATACTCTATCATATGCTTTACTTATATCCAACTTCAACAACACCCTGCTTATTTACTCCTTTCAATTGAATGAATGAATTCATAAATGGTTATAATACCATCCAATATATATCTACCCATCAAAAAACCCTCTTGTTGAATATCAATTTTAAAGGGCAACACATACTTAAGTCTATTAGCAATTACTATTGTAATAATCTTGTATAATGTATTACAAAGGCTTATCGGTCTATAATATTTGAAAGCTTTAGCACCTGCAATTTTTGGAATTAGAACAAGAAAAGTAGAGTAGACATCCCTTGGTATAAAATTAAATTTCTAAACCTCCATACCTGCTCTTATTACATCATATCCAACAATCCTCTAAAATATTTAAAAAATGTAGCCTAAAAACCATATGGACCTAGAGCCTTATCCCCACACATATCAAACATTGATAATTTAATCACTTCTTCTTTGAATGGACTAATGAAGTAGTCATTGTGCTAACCTATAACAAGAGAAGAAATATTCTAGAGTAGTAAATTCATTCCTTCTTCATCTATCATCTCCTATCTTCTAATCAGACATGTGAAGAATTTAGCTGCCTCATCTCTAACTTCAAGGATATTATCAATACCTCTATCATCATCTCTTATAATTTCCTTTATCTTATTACAAATTATATGCTTAAGAGCTAAAATATGAAAAACTTCATGTTTTGATCACCTTTAAGCCATAGAACTCTAGATTCTTTTTTCCAAAAAAACCTCCTCACTAGCTAGTATGTTATAATATTATAACAATTATTTTCCTTTTCCTTGAATATCAGCCAATCGATTCCTATTGTTAAGAGATACATAAATATCCATCAATTGTTGTTTTAATTAATTTTTCTTAACCAAAAAATTTCCAAAAACATTCCTATTCCAGATTTTGAGGTTTTGTTTTATGTACCTTAGTTTCTTTGCAACCTATGAGATTATGGGCCCCGAAAAGTACTTTTTCCACCATTCTTCAATTATCTTTTCCAAATCATCATGTCTTAGCCACATAAATTCAAACCTAAATGGAATTTTAAAGATCCTTACTCTTGTTTCTATTTTCCAAACTAAAGGATTATGATTAGATCTGTAGAGGGGGAAAACTACCTTATCACGTACGATTCTCGGTTGGATCTTCTAGAAACCAAGGTGACCATAAGGGTATGTTATAACTCTACATTTAGTGGGCAACCAGGGTAAGGGTTCATCAAGAACAATTTTAGGACTTCCTCCAATTCTGAGGTTTGAATGTGTCAATTTAAGCATGTACCTATGTTTGGACTTTCTAAAACTACACTATGAAAAGGGAAAGAACAACACAAGAATCAAGATGCAAGAAGACAAGAGATAACCATAGAATTATTATTTGCTTGAATGATTACTAACTCTATGATTGCAAAATAAAAGCCTTTAATCAAGGGTCCAAGAGAAATGCACAAACAAGATTAAAACCCTAAATGCAAACTAAATGCCTTTATTCTTTCAAATGCCTAGAAATTTGATCAAATGCTTCTCTTTACTTATGATCTATATTTTAAATAAAAATGAATAAAAAGAAATAAAAAAACAACCTAGAGGTCTACTAGGGTACTTATCTTATTTAATGGTTGTTCTAAGCTTTATCTTGTGTCCAGTAGTATCCCACAACTTCAATCCTACAAAATAACTTCACAAAACCCTCAAAAAATATGATCAACATTAGGAGACCTGCTTAGGTCACTATATGGTTGTACTTGGAGGTGTAGAAATCAATCCCCCTAGATCCTTTTAGTTAACCTTTAGAATGCAAAAGTGAAATTTCTAATATTTGATAGATGCCACTTGTCACACATCTCAAGATTAGATTGCAATAAGATTAGATTGTGATAATATTAGATTGTGATAAGATTTAGGGTTGTAGTAGAAAAGCTTCTCTTTAAATAGGGGTGTTGTCTCTACATCTTAACATATCTTGTCATATTGACTTGTGTTGTAATATTATGTTGATGCATATTGTTGCATAACATTGAAGCATTCTTGTATTGTTGAATCATTGAGTAATATAGTGAACTTCATAGTGGATATTTACCATCTTCATTTGAAGTAGGGTTTTACCACTTAATATTGGTGTTGTGGATTTTTATCTTTTGTGTGTGATTGATCTTGTGGAGCATTCTTCGATCTTGGGGAGACTTTTCTTGTCTCACATTTCATTCTTCCATTAAAAAGAGGTATTGTAGGTAGCAGAAAAATCCCCAATATCACAACCAAATATCCTTGCAATACTATTCTATTTTAAAATGGAAGTATTGATAAAGAAAACCTTACTTTTGAGAAAATTCACCCTTTGTCCAACAACATTCTCATAAATACTCAATATGTTCCTTATTACCTTTGCTTGGGGAATGGAGAATTTTGTGACAATAATCGTATCATCTATGAACTTTTGATGTGAAACCATATTTAAAGTTGAAATTGGCTTAATTCCATCCAACTTACCTTCTCTAGCAGCAACTAAAATGGCTCTTCCCAAGGATTTAGCCATAATTATAAAAAAATAAGGAGATAGTGGGTCTCCTTGTTTCAACCCCCTCACACTCTTAAAATAACCAGTTGTATCCCCATTGATAATTAATGAGAACATTAATTTTGTGATACACTCCTTCATTAAAACAATCCAATCAACATGAAAACCACAATTTTCCAAAACTTTGACTAAAAAACCCATGATACTCTATCATATGCTTTACTTATATCCAACTTCAACAACACCCTGCTTATTGACTCCTTTCAATTGAATGAATGAATTCATAAATGGTTATAATACCATCCAATATATATCTACCCATCACAAAACCCTCTTGTTGAATATCAATTTTAAAGGGCAACACATACTTAAGTCTATTAGCAATTACTATTGTAATAATCTTGTATAATGTATTACAAAGGCTTATCGGTCTATAATATTTGAAAGCTTTAGCACCTGCAATTTTTGGAATTAGAACAAGAAAAGTAGAGTAGACATCCCTTGGTATAAAATTAAATTTCTAAACCTCCATACCTGCTCTTATTACATCATATCCAAAAATCCTCTAAAATATTTAAAAAATGTAGCCTAAAAACCATATGGACCTAGAGCCTTATCCCCACACATATCAAACATTGATAATTTAATCACTTCTTCTTTGAATGGACTAATGAAGTAGTCATTGTGCTAACCTATAACAAGAGAAGAAATATTCTAGAGTAGTAAATTCATTCCTTCTTCATCTATCATCTCCTATCTTCTAATCAGACATGTGAAGAATTTAGCTGCCTCATCTCTAACTTCAAGGATATTATCAATACCTCTATCATCATCTCTTATAATTTCCTTTATCTTATTACAAATTATATGCTTAAGAGCTAAAATATGAAAAACTTCATGTTTTGATCACCTTTAAGCCATAGAACTCTAGATTCTTTTTTCCAAAAAAACCTCCTCACTAGCTAGTATGTTATAATATTATAACAATTATTTTCCTTTTCCTTGAATATCAGCCAATCGATTCCTATTGTTAAGAGATACATAAATATCCATCAATTGTTGTTTTAATTAATTTTTCTTAACCAAAAAATTTCCAAAAACATTCCTATTACAGATTTTGAGGTTTTGTTTTATGTGCCTTAGTTTCTTTGCAACCTATGAGATTATGGGCCCCGAAAAGTACTTTTTCCACCATTCTTCAATTATCTTTTCCAAATCATCATGTCTTAGCCACATAAATTCAAACCTAAATGGAATTTTAAAGATCCTTACTCTTGTTTCTATTTTCCAAACTAAAGGATTATGATTAGATCTGTAGAGGGGGAAAACTACCTTATCACGTACGATTCTCGGTTGGATCTTCTAGAAACCAAGGTGACCATAAGGGTATGTTATAACTCTACATTTAGTGGGCAACCAGGGTAAGGGTTCATCAAGAACAATTTTAGGACTTCCTCCAATTCTGAGGTTTGAATGTGTCAATTTAAGCATGTACCTATGTTTGGACTTTCTAAAACTACACTATGAAAAGGGAAAGAACAACACAAGAAGCAAGATGCAAGAAGACAAGAGATAACCATAGAATTATTATTTGCTTGAATGATTACTAACTCTATGATTGCAAAATAAAAGCCTTTAATCAAGGGTCCAAGAGAAATGCACAAACAAGATTAAAACCCTAAATGCAAACTAAATGCCTTTATTCTTTCAAATGCCTAGAAATTTGATCAAATGCTTCTCTTTACTTATGATCTATATTTTAAATAAAAATGAATAAAAAGCAATAAAAAAACAACCTAGAGGTCTACTAGGGTACTTATCTTATTTAATGGTTGTTCTAAGCTTTATCTTGTGTCCAGTAGTATCCCACAACTTCAATCCTACAAAATAACTTCACAAAACCCTCAAAAAATATGATCAACATTAGGGGACCTACTTAGGTCACTATATGGTTGTACTTGGAGGTGTAGAAATCAATCCCCCTAGATCATTTTAGTTAACCTTTAGAATGCAAAAGTGAAATTTCTAATATTTGATAGATGCCACTTGTCACACATCTCAAGATTAGATTGCAATAAGATTAGATTGTGATAATATTAGATTGTGATAAGATTTAGGGTTGTAGTAGAAAAGCTTCTCTTTAAATAGGGGTGTTGTCTCTACATCTTAACATATCTTGTCATATTGACTTGTGTTGTAATATTATGTTGATGCATATTGTTGCATAACATTGAAGCATTCTTGTATTGTTGAATCATTGAGTAATATAGTGAACTTCATAGTGGATGTTTCCCTTCTTCATTTGAAGTAGGGTTTTACCACTTAATATTGGTGTTGTGGATTTTTATCTTTTGTGTGTGATTGATCTTGTGGAGCATTCTTCGATCTTGGGGAGACTTTGCTTGTCTCACATTTCATTCTTCCATTAAAAAGAGGTATTGTAGGTAGCAGAAAAATCCCCAATATCACAACCAAATATCCTTGCAATACTATTCTATTTTAAAATGGAAGTATTGATAAAGAAAACCTTACTTTTGAGAAAATTCACCCTTTGTCCAACAACATTCTCATAAATACCCAATATGTTCCTTATTACCTTTTCTTGGGGAATGGAGAATTTTGTGACAATAATCGTATCATCTATGAACTTTTGATGTGAAACCATATTTAAAGTTGAAATTGGCTTAATTCCATCCAACTTACCTTCTCTAGCAGCAACTAAAATGGCTCTTCCCAAGGATTTAGCCATAATTATAAAAAAATAAGGAGATAGTGGGTCTCCTTGTTTCAACCCCCTCACACTCTTAAAATAACCAGTTGTATCCCCATTGATAATTAATGAGAACATTAATTTTGTGATACACTCCTTCATTAAAACAATCCAATCAACATGAAAACCACAATTTTCCAAAACTTTGACTAAAAAACCCATGATACTCTATCATATGCTTTACTTATATCCAACTTCAACAACACCCTGCTTATTTACTCCTTTCAATTGAATGAATGAATTCATAAATGGTTATAATACCATCCAATATATATCTACCCATCACAAAACCCTCTTGTTGAATATCAATTTTAAAGGGCAACACATACTTAAGTCTATTAGCAATTACTATTGTAATAATCTTGTATAATGTATTACAAAGGCTTATCGGTCTATAATATTTGAAAGCTTTAGCACCTGCAATTTTTGGAATTAGAACAAGAAAATTAGAGTAGACATCCCTTGGTATAAAATTAAATTTCTAAACCTCCATACCTGCTCTTATTACATCATATCCAACAATCCTCTAAAATATTTAAAAAATGTAGCCTAAAAACCATATGGACCTAGAGCCTTATCCCCACACATATCAAACATTGATAATTTAATCACTTCTTCTTTGAATGGACTAATGAAGTAGTCATTGTGCTAACCTATAACAAGAGAAGAAATATTCTAGAGTAGTAAATTCATTCCTTCTTCATCTATCATCTCCTATCTTCTAATCAGACATGTGAAGAATTTAGCTGCCTCATCTCTAACTTCAAGGATATTATCAATACCTCTATCATCATCTCTTATAATTTCCTTTATCTTATTACAAATTATATGCTTAAGAGCTAAAATATGAAAAACTTCATGTTTTGATCACCTTTAAGCCATAGAACTCTAGATTTTTTTTTCCAAAAAAACCTCCTCACTAGCTAGTATGTTATAATATTATAACAATTATTTTCCTTTTCCTTGAATATCAGCCAATCGATTCCTATTGTTAAGAGACATAAATATCCATCAATTGTTGTTTTAATTAATTTTTCTTAACCAAAAAATTTCCAAAAACATTCCTATTCCAGATTTTGAGGTTTTGTTTTATGTACCTTAGTTTCTTTGCAACCTATGAGATTATGGGCCCCGAAAAGTACTTTTTCCACCATTCTTCAATTATCTTTTCCAAATCATCATGTCTTAGCCACATAAATTCAAACCTAAATGGAATTTTAAAGATCCTTACTCTTGTTTCTATTTTCCAAACTAAAGGATTATGATTAGATCTGTAGAGGGGGAAAACTACCTTATCACGTACGATTCTCGGTTGGATCTTCTAGAAACCAAGGTGACCATAAGGGTATGTTATAACTCTACATTTAGTGGGCAACCAGGGTAAGGGTTCATCAAGAACAATTTTAGGACTTCCTCCAATTCTGAGGTTTGAATGTGTCAATTTAAGCATGTACCTATGTTTGGACTTTCTAAAACTACACTATGAAAAGGGAAAGAACAACACAAGAAGCAAGATGCAAGAAGACAAGAGATAACCATAGAATTATTATTTGCTTGAATGATTACTAACTCTATGATTGCAAAATAAAAGCCTTTAATCAAGGGTCCAAGAGAAATGCACAAACAAGATTAAAACCCTAAATGCAAACTAAATGCCTTTATTCTTTCAAATGCCTAGAAATTTGATCAAATGCTTCTCTTTACTTATGATCTATATTTTAAATAAAAATGAATAAAAAGCAATAAAAAAACAACCTAGAGGTCTACTAGGGTACTTATCTTATTTAATGGTTGTTCTAAGCTTTATCTTGTGTCCAGTAGTATCCCACAACTTCAATCCTACAAAATAACTTCACAAAACCCTCAAAAAATATGATCAACATTAGGAGACCTGCTTAGGTCACTATATGGTTGTACTTGGAGGTGTAGAAATCAATCCCCCTAGATCATTTTAGTTAACCTTTAGAATGCAAAAGTGAAATTTCTAATATTTGATAGATGCCACTTGTCACACATCTCAAGATTAGATTGCAATAAGATTAGATTGTGATAATATTAGATTGTGATAAGATTTAGGGTTGTAGTAGAAAAGCTTCTCTTTAAATAGGGGTGTTGTCTCTACATCTTAACATATCTTGTCATATTGACTTGTGTTGTAATATTATGTTGATGCATATTGTTGCATAACATTGAAGCATTCTTGTATTGTTGAATCATTGAGTAATATAGTGAACTTCATAGTGGATGTTTCCCTTCTTCATTTGAAGTAGGGTTTTACCACTTAATATTGGTGTTGTGGATTTTTATCTTTTGTGTGTGATTGATCTTGTGGAGCATTCTTCGATCTTGGGGAGACTTTGCTTGTCTCACATTTCATTCTTCCATTAAAAAGAGGTATTGTAGGTAGCAGAAAAATCCCCAATATCACAACCAAATATCCTTGCAATACTATTCTATTTTAAAATGGAAGTATTGATAAAGAAAACCTTACTTTTGAGAAAATTCACCCTTTGTCCAACAACATTCTCATAAATACTCAATATGTTCCTTATTACCTTTGCTTGGGGAATGGAGAATTTTGTGACAATAATCGTATCATCTATGAACTTTTGATGTGAAACCATATTTAAAGTTGAAATTGGCTTAATTCCATCCAACTTACCTTCTCTAGCAGCAACTAAAATGGCTCTTCCCAAGGATTTAGCCATAATTATAAAAAAATAAGGAGATAGTGGGTCTCCTTGTTTCAACCCCCTCACACTCTTAAAATAACCAGTTGTATCCCCATTGATAATTAATGAGAACATTAATTTTGTGATACACTCCTTCATTAAAACAATCCAATCAACATGAAAACCACAATTTTCCAAAACTTTGACTAAAAAACCCATGATACTCTATCATATGCTTTACTTATATCCAACTTCAACAACACCCTGCTTATTTACTCCTTTCAATTGAATGAATGAATTCATAAATGGTTATAATACCATCCAATATATATCTACCCATCACAAAACCCTCTTGTTGAATATCAATTTTAAAGGGCAACACATACTTAAGTCTATTAGCAATTACTATTGTAATAATCTTGTATAATGTATTACAAAGGCTTATCGGTCTATAATATTTGAAAGCTTTAGCACCTACAATTTTTGGAATTAGAACAAGAAAAGTAGAGTTGACATCCCTTGGTATAAAATTAAATTTCTAAACCTCCATACCTGCTCTTATTACATCATATCCAACAATCCTCTAAAATATTTAAAAAATGTAGCCTAAAAACCATATGGACCTAGAGCCTTATCCCCACACATATCAAACATTGATAATTTAATCACTTCTTCTTTGAATGGACTAATGAAGTAGTCATTGTGCTAACCTATAACAAGAGAAGAAATATTCTAGAGTAGTAAATTCATTCCTTCTTCATCTATCATCTCCTATCTTCTAATCAGACATGTGAAGAATTTAGCTGCCTCATCTCTAACTTCAAGGATATTATCAATATCTCTATCATCATCTCTTATAATTTCCTTTATCTTATTACAAATTATATGCTTAAGAGCTAAAATATGAAAAACTTCATGTTTTGATCACCTTTAAGCCATAGAACTCTAGATTCTTTTTTCCAAAAAAACCTCCTCACTAGCTAGTATGTTATAATATTATAACAATTATTTTCCTTTTCCTTGAATATCAGCCAATCGATTCCTATTGTTAAGAGATACATAAATATCCATCAATTGTTGTTTTAATTAATTTTTCTTAACCAAAAAATTTCCAAAAACATTCCTATTCCAGATTTTGAGGTTTTGTTTTATGTACCTTAGTTTCTTTGCAACCTATGAGATTATGGGCCCCGAAAAGTACTTTTTCCACCATTCTTCAATTATCTTTTCCAAATCATCATGTCTTAGCCACATAAATTCAAACCTAAATGGAATTTTAAAGATCCTTACTCTTGTTTCTATTTTCCAAACTAAAGGATTATGATTAGATCTGTAGAGGGGGAAAACTACCTTATCACGTACGATTCTCGGTTGGATCTTCTAGAAACCAAGGTGACCATAAGGGTATGTTATAACTCTACATTTAGTGGGCAACCAGGGTAAGGGTTCATCAAGAACAATTTTAGGACTTCCTCCAATTCTGAGGTTTGAATGTGTCAATTTAAGCATGTACCTATGTTTGGACTTTCTAAAACTACACTATGAAAAGGGAAATAACAACACAAGAAGCAAGATGCAAGAAGACAAGAGATAACCATAGAATTATTATTTGCTTGAATGATTACTAACTCTATGATTGCAAAATAAAAGCCTTTAATCAAGGGTCCAAGAGAAATGCACAAACAAGATTAAAACCCTAAATGCAAACTAAATGCCTTTATTCTTTCAAATGCCTAGAAATTTGATCAAATGCTTCTCTTTACTTATGATCTATATTTTAAATAAAAATGAATAAAAAGCAATAAAAAAACAACCTAGAGGTCTACTAGGGTACTTATCTTATTTAATGGTTGTTCTAAGCTTTATCTTGTGTCCAGTAGTATCCCACAACTTCAATCCTACAAAATAACTTCACAAAACCCTCAAAAAATATGATCAACATTAGGAGACCTGCTTAGGTCACTATATGGTTGTACTTGGAGGTGTAGAAATCAATCCCCCTAGATCCTTTTAGTTAACCTTTAGAATGCAAAAGTGAAATTTGACCTTTTTGGAATATGAAAAAACATAGTACAATGCAACAAAACAATATGATGAACAAAGTGTAGATTGTACAATTATTCTCTAAACGTAACATGAAATGTAGATCTAGGGTTTGGGGTTGAAATTCTACCCCCAAGCTTAACACTGGTAAAATTGCACCCTACACGAGGTAGCCATGATTTCACTATTGACAAAATCACATCCTATAATTACGGGGCATGATTTTGCAATAGAGAGAAAAAGTAACAAAAATATACAAATAAATTAACAGATGCAAAATTAGCAATGTATGAATGCAAATGAGCGAAAACAACCTGGTGGTAGCGAAAAAGTAGACAAAAGGATGAAAACCTCCCAGATAGTAGATTCCTCATTAGGGCTTACACACTTGTCCACCAAGGGTAGCAAAACACAATCAATGTAGCAAAAGAGAACTCCATAAAGATTAACAACTTTCAATAAATCATTTGACACTTTAGCGATTAGGTACTTCTTGCTTGTATAAAACATTGTCCTTCTTAGCTTGCTTCTTGGAATAGGGAGAGTGAAATTTCTAAAAATAAATTTTTAAAATCTCAATTTATAAGAGACTTGAAACAAGAATGGGTAGGAAAACCTCGGGAAAACCATCACAAGAAGCAAGTTTAGAAAAATTAGAGTTTTTAACTAGCTATGCAAAATTGCACCCTGTAAGGATTGATCGTGATTTTGCTGAAACTAGGAAATATGGGGGAAAATAAGGGAGAGAGAGGCCCAAAATTACTTTGGACAAGTTGGGGGGTCTCTTTAAAGGTCTAGGGAAAATGACTCACTTAAGTGGGGTAATTTTTTGTGTCTACATTTTCCCACCTCTTTTATGGATTTATGTCCTAATAAATGTGTCAAAGAAATATGTAGACACCTATGGGTAGAGGACAACAACAAATAAGGAGTGGTTGGTTTAGAAGAAATGAGTAGTGCAAAAATGGTTTTATCCTAGACACTTTCTTGTTTTACATGAAAATCAAGGCATTAGGGATATTAATGCCTCTTAGGCTAGGGTGCCCCCTCGAGTTTCGAAAGAAATGCAAAATTCTTTATGAAACTAAAAATGGTAAGCATAGAACAAAGAAGAGTGAAAAGGAATTAAAAAGAGAGAATGGAGGAAAAGAAAGAAAAAAAACAAGAACAAGAGAGCAAGAAAGGGGAGAACATGAGTGTGTGCTCATGTGTGATTGCTATTATTATTTTTTATATATATTTTGTATGCATGGTGAACACAGAGCAATGATGTGAATCATGTTCTCCCCATATTACCCTTAGCGTAATGGATGCAATGAACCTAAATGAATGATATGGAATGATGTGAATCTAGATAAATGCAATAAATCTAAAATTCAAACCTAAATGAAATGCATGTGTGGATGAAAATAATGCTTCAAAAAGCCAAGGAAAAAGAAAAATAACCAAAACCCTATGAGGGTGTATGCTTGCAATATGGGTAAGGTGGATTTGAACCCTCTATGGGTGTAGTACCCATTGATATGGATAAAAGAGAAAGAGATGTATCCACTAGAATGTATGCTAAAAATGGTTGAATGGATGTTTCCCCTTGCTTGTGACGATGAAGCTATCCACTATGAGGTGTGTTGTGTGCAAGAAAGTGATGATCAAAGTGAGTACTACCTGATAGGGGTGTGGTGTGTGCAATAAAGTGTATGGACATGGTCAATGGAGCAAAATGAGAACCAAATCCCTTGACTTGGATAAATATAAGCAATTTAAATTTTCAAGGTCAAAGAATAATAACAATATGAGATGGGTGGATGAAATGATGAAAATGCATAAAGGTGGGTCCTAGTTTGGGCCTTCAGTAGGCATCAAAATCCTAGTGATAGTTCAATGCATATGAGCTAAGACCTAACTAGGTGTCATCACTTGTGATAATCATGAATTACCCAAAATCTATATGAATAAACAACCATGCAAATATGAGCAACCAAAAGTGCAGTTTATGACAAGTAAAAATGCAAATGGAATAGAATGTTAGGAATTCATGAAAAATATGACAAAAAACCATGCATAATTATCAAACAAACAAAATGCAATATGAAATTATTCTAAATACAATGTGTAATGCAGATGATGGATCATGCATAATATCTTTTTATATGCATTATGTTCATTGGTTCTTTAAGTTATTCAACATATAAAGAAGCTAAATGATAGGAACTTGAACCAAACTTATCCATTATGATAAAGGGCCCTAACCAATTGGCCTGAAACTTACCTTTAAGTTCAGATTGAGCATTGGTGTTCTAATTTTCCTCGAGGACAAGGTCCCTAGCCTAAAAAGAATGGTTGTGAACTTTATTAGAGTAAGATCACTTGAGCCTATTATGATAGACTTGCAAATGCTCTAAGGCATGAATGCACTTTTCATCCAACAACTCCAATTTGTGCAAATGATCTGAGTGATACTCATTGTCGACTAAGGCATCTTGCAACAAGATGCACAATGAGGGAACCTCAAGTTCGAAAGGAAACACTACCTCATAACCATATACCAAGACATAGGGTAAGACACTTATGGGTGTACGTACACTAGTACGATAGGCCCACAAGGTAGGATAAAGTTAGATATGCCAGTCTAATGGTCTTACAAACCAACTTCTTCAAAATATTGATCAAAGACTTATTGGATGCTTCAACTTGTCCATTACGCTAAGGGTAATATGGGGTTGACCACCTGTACTGAATCTTATACTTAGCATAAATTTTATGAACATCCTTATTATTGAAAGAAGTGTTGTTATCAGAAACAATCACTGAAGAAATCCTAAACCTACAAAGGATCTGGTTGAAGATGAACTTGAAAACCTGAGTTCCAATCATCATGGCTAGGGGCATGGCTTCAACATATTTAATGAAGTAGTATGTTGCTGTTATGATAAACTTGTGACCATCAGATGACACTGGGTTAATCTTCCCTAAAATTTCTAATATCCACATACAAAATGGCCAAGGGGAAGAAATAACTTGAAGGTTTTGAGAAGGAGCACGAACGAGATTATTGTGACATTGACACTTGTGTCAACATCAAACATGGTCACATGCATCTTTCTCCATGGAAGGCCAATAATACCCCATATGAAGGAGATTTTTTGGCAATAACATTGCTACTAAAATTACCTTCACATGATCCTTCATGAGCCTCACTAAGAGCAAGTTGCGCTTCATCGAAGTTAAGGTATTGTAAGAGGATGACTTCAAAAGAACATCGATACAAAGTATTACTAATTATAATGAATCAACACACTCTTTTGCATAAAATATTATGATAATTGTGATCTAAACCATCAGGCATTAAACCATCCTTAAGAAAATTAAATATGTCAATATACCATGGCTTAGATGGGCATCTTCGATGGTTAAAACATCTAATGGGACAAGACAAGAACCAAGCAACATAGGCTCCCAAAGTTGCCAAATGATAATCGATGCTTGATCATATTATAAATCCAAAGGAAACAAGGATGCAATAATGGTCATGGCATTTGCATGGCAGTTGGAGGATATAGGGATAAAATCTATGGTTACTCAATCAAACAAGGACAACAACTTGGTGACAATCTCCTTATAAGGCTTTAGTTTATCATCCTGAATTTGATAAACATCATTAATCTAATTGACCAAAAGTTAAGAGTCACCAAAGATAAAAAGGACTCTAACTTGCAAGGCTAAAGTTACTCCAAGGCCAAGGATAAAAGATTCATATTCTATAGTATTATTTGTGCAAGAGAAAAAAATCTTGAAGGACAGAGGGATGAGCTATTTTTGTGGGATAACTAGAATGACTTCAGCACTAGTGCCCTTCATGCAGTGGGTTCCATCAAAAAACAAAGTCTAAGACTTTGGCTCTTTAAATTCAATTTTGAAGTAGTCATCCTAGAACTCAACAACCAAACGATGGAAAACTTCTAGGGGAGTAGAGGCTAGCTGATCAGTAATTACTTGATCCTTGATAACCTTCTACCCTATGAAGGTTAGGTTAAACTCACCAAGGGCTAAAAACCACTTAGTAGCTAGATCTAAACTATGGGGTTTAGATATTAAATAGCACAAAGGATTAAAATTTACCACTACCAATATCTTATGGTTGAGCATGTAGTGTATTAGCTTTTGGGAAGTGAATACTACAATGAGGTAAAGCTTGTCTAAGGGTGTGTACCTAGTTTTATAGCTAACCAAAGTTCTACTTATATAGTAGATAGCTTGATCTTTGTTTTGATCATCATGTTGAGCCAATAAGGTCCCCAAAGCATAACTTGTGGCTATTATATAAAGCATCAAATGCTTACCAGGCATGGGAAAAACTAAAACATGTGAGGAAGTGAGATACTATTTGAGGTCATCAAAAGCCTTTTAACACTCATCATCCCACTAAAAATCATCTTTCTTAATAATATTAAGAAATGTCTAACACTTATCAAATATCTAGGCTATGAACTAACGAATAGCTTAAAGTTTATCTTGCAAGCTACGCAACTCAATTAGGGTACATAGAGGAGGTATGTTAGTAATAGCCACTATCTTAGTGAGGTCTACTTCAATACCTCACCTAGAGATGATGAAACCTAACAACTTGCCAGATGTGACTCCAAAGACACACTTAGGAGGCTTAAGGTAAACTTTGAAATGCTAAAGCCTTTCAAAGAATCACCTTAGATCATGAAAATAATCTTGTTTATGTATGGAGTGACCTAAAAGATTATCCACATAGTCCTGGAGAATTTCATGCATCATGTCATGAAAAATATAAGTTATAGCCTGTCGATAGGTGGCACCAGTAATTTTCAAGCTAAAAGGTATGAATTTCTTAGCTGAATCCTCATGGGAAATCATATTATAATTGGCCTAATCCTCATGGGCAATCATATTCTAAGGTACCCATGGAGTGATGAAAACCATCTTGGCCTAATCCTCATGGGTAATCATATTCTAATTGTATCACAAGAAACCATCCATGAGAGATAACATCTCATATTTGGCAGTGAAATCTATGATATGATCTATGTTTGATAGGATAAAATTGTCCTTGGGACATGCTAAATTGATGTTCCTAAAGTTAGTGCATATTTTGATTGTTCCTTAATTCTTAGCTATAGGAAAAATGTTGGAGATCCAATCAGAATAGTCAATGGTTTCTATAAAATTGACGTCAAGGAGTTATTGGAGCTCCTCCTTGATAAAAAAGGTGACCTTTGGAGGTCCAATAAAAAATGCTTGCAGTTCAAGGCTAATATTGGGAATCAAGGCAACATATCTCACTAGGGCTGTTTCTCACCAAAAATTCATCGATGATACCCTTCTATTGACTAAGGCATCGGTGGTTGAGGCCAAAATAATTAAATACATCCTGCAACTCTACGAGGACGCTGCTGGTCAGAAAGTTAATTTTAGTAAAAGCAAATTATATTTCTTGAACACCTCCATTCAGAGGTAAGGAAGGATTGCAAATTTTTTAGGGTGTGATATAGCAAACCTCCCCACTTCATATCTTGGTCTCCCTCTTTTCATTGGTTCTCCGAGAGAGTCAATGTGGGATAGGGTTACTGAAAGAATTAAAAAAAACTTGTTGGATGGAAATGTCATCTTCTATCTCAAGCAGGAAAGCTGACCCTCACTAAGGCTTCTCTTCAAAGCATTTCAGTTTATTTCCTCTCCGTTTTCAAAGCCCTTATGAAGGTTTTATAGAAAATTGAGAAACTCCAAAAAGAATTTTTATGAACTGGATCAGAGGAGAAAAAAAGGATACACCTTGTAGGATGGACCACAGTGTGCAGAACCAGGTAAAATGGGGGCTTAGGTCTAAGGAGAATTGCTGATATGAATTTAGCTTTACTAGCTAAGCAGGCATGGCACCTCATTTCTGGTGAAGAAAATGAATGGATAGCTATCATCAAATGAAAGTATCTTCAAAATATAGAATTTCTAAGTGACTCAGTTCCAATCAGAGGTTTTGCTTTTTGGAAAGCAATTCTCAATTGTAAGGAAATAATCAAAAAAGGTTTAAGATGGGTTTTAGGCAATGGTGAAAGGATAAATTACTGGAATGACATGTGGGCTATGGACGAACCACTGATGCAATATCTTAACTTAGCCCGAATCAGAGATATCACTAGAGAACTCATTGGCAGAAAAGTCTCCGATTATATGGTTGAGGACAGAGGCAGAATGAAGTGGAAACAAATAAGGATTCAAGGATTTCAAGTAGAATCAAATGATCTTTGTAACATTCTCGGGAAACAATTTATCCCCATGAGACCCAAGGAAGATCAAGTGACCTAGGATCCTACGAAAAATGAATAGTTCACTGTTAAATCAGTTTACAAGATTCTGCTTGATGACAAGGATTTTGTCCTCCAAAAGGAATTAATTTGGATAAAAAATTTAATTCCAAAAATTATAGTATTTTCATGGTTGGTTATCCAAGGAAGAATTCTAACCATTGATAATATGATGCGTAAAGGTATTTGTATCACTAATCACTATTATTTGTGCAGGGATAATTGGGAGACCATTTATCACATTTTCCTTGAGTGCCCTTTTTCCTTGATTGTCCTAAGTGGGGTTTTTCAAGCCTTCAATATTTCCTGGTGTAGACACCAAAATCCAGCCACTTGCAAGTCATCTATACCTTCCTGTCAGCCACGTGTCGGTCATCCACCTTCCCGCCATTATTTGGCCCAAATCCACACTTTCCCGCCATTATTTGGCCCAATTTCACCTTTCCCGCCATTTTTCATCCCCAAATTTATTTAAATTAATATTTATATATATTTTATATTTTAATATTTTAATATATATATTTAAATAATAGTTTAAGTGATTTAATCCGAGCCGTCCATCCTTCATTTAATCTCATCCGTCCATCCATCTTAATCCATTTCACAACCTAGATTTATTCTCTACCCTTGGATCCACTTTAATCTTAGCCACACGTTCAAAGTGTCGTTAAAACCCTAAAGTGTGCCCTAAGAGTGGATTATAAATTGAGTCACCTTGATGGCTCAAACCCTATGTCTTTTGCTACTTCTATCCTATCTTTTCTATATTCTAACTTCTTCTATCTCCTTTTCATCCCCTCTATCTCTCTTCTGCTACCCTTTCGTGCATCCATCGCCGCATCCATCCCGCTTCAGTCGTCGCTTTCACCGCCATCTCTTCTGCAGACATTCGCAGAATCCCCCATTCTTGTCGCAAGTGCCCGCGGGGGTTTACCCCTTTACCAAGTGCCCACGGGCGTTTACCAAGTGCCCACGGGCGTTACCAAGTGCCCACGCACATCCGCGAGCGTTTACCCACGACCACGGACTCAGACCGGCGTCTGAAACCTTAATCCAGAAGCACGCGGGCGTTCAGCGAGTGCACCAGGGCACCTTCCGCAGCCGATTTGACAACCACATTACTTCCAGGTGTCGCCTGGTCTAGCTGCGTTAACAGAGAACAGGTATAAATTAGTTTAAAGCAAGTAACTTCTTTTCTTTTATTGATCTGTTATTGAATTCCTGCATTTCATTTTTCTAGGGTTTTAGATTGTTTTCGAGGGCTCACACAGTGGAGCCCTCTTATTAATTTCTAACTCCTTGATAGTGTTAATGTGTGCAGGTTTTGACAGCAGATCCGGTTTATTGATGGCAGCTGATTAAGCTGGAGTGGTCCAAGCAAGGGATACAACAAAGCCCACTCACTCTGTTGGGATTGAAGATACATTCTTCGAAAGCGCCACCATTTGTGCCGACTAGGGTTTCGGAGAACCCTAGCATAACTTGTAACTGTGTATCACAAATAAAGGGTTACAGGCCCAGTTGTATTCAAAAAGGAGTTTTTAAACTCCATCGATTAATAGAAATCGTTTGTTTTGTGCAACTTTCCTGTATTCCATTATTGTGGTTTTATCTTTTGTTTGGCGTGTATTTTTAATCTACAAATGGCGATCACGGTGGGACCCCCTAGGGTTTCATATTTTTAATACTTGCTTTACTAATCTGTTCCTGTTTTTTGTTTTATTTTGCAGGTTCAGAAATCGTGAAATTTCTTGTTCCGACGAACTAGGGTTTACGAGTTTGCGAAAATGCGAGGACGAGAGGGGCGTGCGAAGTCCAATACGAAACGCAGAGGTGCGTTTCAGCCTGTGCAGACTCCCGTGGGCGTTTGAAGTCAGTTTTATAGAAAAGCGTAGGCTTCCAAGTCTTCCGAGGTCTTCATCGGTTTTCCCTTCCATTTCGCCCATCCTTTCTTCCATAAGTCGACAATGAATTTTGAAGACTTATTCACCCCGCTCCATAATCCATATGATCCGGATAAGCCAATCCCGATCAACCCAAGCTTGATTGACATGGATCGGATTTCATCCCCTCCATCTATTTCAGAGTTCATCCTTTTCGAGGAATTGTTAAGGGCTTCCGCCAACTACATTCCTCCTTCACCTCCACATTCACCTTCATCTTCTAAGCCAGAGGTCTTCCAGGCAGACATAGACGAGAGCAAGGCACAGGAGCTTGATGACATTTTAGATGACATAAATCTGATCCCTACTCCCCATCAGCTTGAGGAAGGTTCCCACATGTCTATTGAAGAAACTATCGATGTAGACCTTAGTCCGGACCAAGATGGCACCCAAATTGTGAAGCTGGCTAAAAGTCTATCATCGGAGGAACAAGAGCAAATGATTGCTCTACTCAAGCGGAAGAAGGAGATATTTGCATGGTCTTACAAAGACATGCCAGGCCTAGACCCTAATTTGGTTGTCCATAACCTCACCTTACAAAAAGATGCTAAACATTTCAAACAGAAACTTAGGAAAATGCATCCTACCGTGGCCCTCATAGTTAAATCGGAGATTCAAAAACTTCTGGATGTTAAATTTGTCGTCCCGATTGATTATCCTGAGTGGCTTTCTAACATGGTACCCGTTCGCAAGCCTAACGGGGGGATACGTGTTTGCACCGATTTTTGAGATCTAAATAAAGCGTGTCCTAAGGATGACTTTCCTCTTCCAAACATTGATACTCTTGTCGACACCTGTGCTGGTCATGAAATGCTTTCGTTCATGGATGGATTTTCAGGATACAACCAGATTCGAATAAACCCTGAAGATCAACACAAAACAACATTTACCACACCTTGGGGAACTTTTTGTTATAGGGTGATGCCCTTTGGCCTTAAGAACGCAGGTGCAACCTATCAACGAGCCATGACTTATATTTTCCATGATTATATGCATAAGATTATCGAAGATTATGTGGATGATTTATTGGCAAAATCTAAAACTCGACAAGAGCATTTTGATGTATTGGAAAAAGTTTTTGATAGACTTCTAGAGCATAAAGTAAGGTTGAACCCTAAGAAATGTGTCTTTGGTGTTACCTCAGGCAAACTCCTAGGTTTTATTATCTCTAAACGAGGTATTGAGGTGGACCCAAACAAGGTCAAAGCCATTATGGAAATGTGTCCCCCAACTAATTTGAAGGAGTTGCGTAGTTTGCAAGGAAAGATTAATTCAATCCGTCGCTTTATTGCACAACTTTCAGATAAATGTAGGCCATTTTGCCACCTACTACAAAAGGGGGTACAATTTTCATGGACGAGATGAATGTCGAGAAAGCCTTTGATGACATCAAGCGATACTTAGCATCTCCGCCGAGTCTTAGCTCCGCCTCGTCCGGGGGTCCCTTTCAACCTTTATATCTCAGACAACGGACTTTGCCTTAGGGACAATGCTTGCACAAAAGAATGAACAAAATCGTGAGCAAGCTATCTATTATATTAGTCGAACATTGGTAAGCTATGAAACCCGATATGCTTATGTGGAAAAGTTGTGCTTAGCAGTGGTTTTTGCCACTAAGAAACTTCGTCATTATATGCTTAGCCATACAACATATGTCATAGCTAGAGAAAACCCTCTGCGTTATATGATGTCTCGCACTTATAATAACACTCGTACCGCTAAATGGATAATGTTGCTTACCGAATTCGATCTTGAATTCATTAGCCAAAAATTCGTTAAAGGTCAAGTTATAGCCGATCAACTTGCGGAAGCTCCGCTACCTAGTGATCATCCTTTGATTATTGAGCTCCCAGATGATTCGGTATTTGCTATCATTGAACAAGAAGAGGACATCATTTCGGAGGAAGATGTTGACATCACGCTATTCTTTGATGGCTCTAAGTGCGCGAAAGGTCGGGGTCTTTGGAGTTGTGTTTCATACACCTCAAGGGATTCCCATCCCTTTATCATTCAAACTAGACTTCCAATGCACCAATAATACGACAGAGTATGAAGCCTTAATTTTAGGTCTTCAATCAGCCATAGCTATGAGTATTAAGCGTATTCGAATATTTGGTGATTCTCAACTCGTGGTTAAACAAATTACGGGAGAATACCAAGCCAAAGAACCTACCATTAAGCTTTATCATGATGTAGCAATGAAGTTGCTCTCTAAGTTTGATTGGTATGAGATCACTAGTTTGCCTCGTTCGACTAATAGATTTGCGGATGCCATGGCCTCTCTTGGATCATTGATTCCAAAGGACTCCCTTGGAGAGGTACAACCCCTAATCATTTCCACAATCTCTAAGTCTGCAATTGTCCATGCTGAGTCTAAAGATGAAAAAGATGTTTGCTTTATCCATTCGGATCCATATGAGCCTTGGTCTAGTGAGATAGTAGCCTTCCTCAAGTTTGGAACACTTCCACCTGATTTGTCTCGAACTGCCCGCCACTGTTTTAAGCAAAAGGCAGCTCGTTTTGTTCTTTTGGGGGATGTGTTGTATAAACGTGGATATGATGGAGTACTCCTCTGTTGTCTAGAAGCAGGTGAAACACATAGAGCTATTGTTGAAGCCCATGATGGTACTTGTGGTGGTCATTTTAGTGGAATGGCCATTGCGAAGCGTATTTTACGTATGGGGTATTATTGGCCCACTATGGAACAAGATTGTTGCAAGTATGTTAAACAATGTAAAAAGTGTCAAGAACACGCTAATTTAATCCATATACCATCACAAGCTTTACAGCCCATCCAAAGCCTTTGGCCCTTCTCACAATGGGGTCTCGATTTAATTGGCAAGATTTCACTGCCTCTTCGGGACAGACATACTTTCATCATTACGACCATTGAATACTTCACAAAGTGGGTTGAAGCTATTCCTCTAACCGATCTGACAGGACCTAGAATTGTGGAGTTTATACTTCGCCACATTATTTTTCGTTTTGGTATTCCCTCTAAAATCATTTTCGATAACGACAAGTCTTTTAAGAATAAGGATGTTCGAGCTCTTTGCGAAAAGTATAATATCCAACATAGTTTCTCAACTCCTTACTACCCACAAGCCAATGGACAAGCTGAAGCTTCAAATAAGACCATAATTGCTATTCTTAAGAAACTTGTTAAAGAAAATCATAAAGATTGGCATACACAAATCCCCTTGGCATTATGGGCTTACAGAACAAGCATCAGAACTCCCATTGGGGCAACGCCATTTTCTTTGGTCTATGGAGCTGAAGCAATCATGCCTCTTGAGCTCGAGATCCCTTCCTTGCGAATTTCTTTGCAGGAATTTATCGATGATGATATTGCTAGACAAGCACGTCTTGATCAACTCACACTCATAGATGAAAAACGAATCAATGCTTTAGAGCATTTGCGAGTTTATCAAGACCGATTGAAACGTGCTTACAATGCCAAAGTTCATCTAAGAGAATTTCAAGTAGGGGATCTTGTCCTTAAAGAGAATCAACAAAACACCAATGCATTGCCGCATCTTCGAGATAAATTCGCGGCTAATTGGTTAGGTCCATATATGGTCCATTGAAAGAGTGGGTAATGGAACTTATAGACTTGCCGAGTTTAGAGGGAGAGGAAGAACCCGAACCACTTAATATTATACACTTGAGGGCATTCTACGCATAGTTTGAATTTTATATGTACATATATACATGGCTTGTAAAAAAAAAAAAAAAAACAAATAAAATAAAAAGAATTTGCATTTCATTGTTAGTTGCATACATCTCATTCAAAAACATTGCATTTCATGTGCATACATCTCATTGAAAACCATAACATTTCATTTTCAGCCATAGTTGCATATCATGTTAGAGACCATTCTATCTTTTGGATATAAAATTTGGTCAAGCAAAAGTCATGTTGCCTTAATCGGGGGCACCTTCATAAAATCCATCAAACCGAATTGTCATTCGTACACCCATTTTCCATTTGCACATATTTACATTGCCAAAATGTTTTCGAGTCACTCAGCCATTTCTAGTGTTTTAAGCAAACTTCGAAATGCATGTCAAAGTTCTCTAGGGCCATATCACAAATTACACTAAATAAAATCTTGAGTATTGGGAAATGATTTCAAAAGCGGTCTTGAACCTATCACATTTTCACATCTTAAAAACATCTTGTGTCAAAGAGAGATAACACCATCCTTGGGTTGTGCCTCGAAGTGAAAAGGGTAATCCTCGTTTGTCCTATCATGCAAACATAGTCCATAAAACAGTGGTTCTTACCACTATCACAAGCAATCACAAAATATAAATATAAACAGAGTAGTAAGGATAGGGTAAAATTCTCATCATACTTCGGTTGAGAATCCGATTCCCCAAAGCTCTAAGGAAATGAACATTTTTCACACACCACTGATCCCAAATAAGTTGTAAGGATCGTACTACTTGTCCGATCAGACGGATAGGTAGTCATCCCCAAGGCTTACAAAGGTCAAAAACAACATGGACTATGGAGTTAACCTTCACCGGGGCTATAGACAGCTTGGTGGCGGTGGAGTATACTCATTTGCGTGGCGACATGTCTCTCCTCAAAAGAGACCTCCGAATGCTCATACGGACAAACTAGCTTTGGGGTCTTCTCCATAACGAGGGTTACCTAATTTGTGCAAGATGAGGTTAATGAACACACTTGCACACACACAGGTTTTTGATTGCCTAGAGTCACTACCATGCTTCGGATTTGGTTAATGAACTCGCATGCACACACATTTGGTCCTAGTTGAATTAGGCAGTATTAGTAAGTTTGTTTGATACCACTAGCATGTTTGAGTCTTTGTAAAACAGTCTTCCTCCATATTTTCTTCCATATCAACCTCCATATCTTCTTCCATATTCATGTCATTCCATACGTCATTCATTCACAAGCTACCAAGTTCGGTGCCCCTGATTAAACAATTATGATAACAGTTGGCTAAATCTAACTATCTAAAAGTATGAGTGCTTCTTAGTGCATATTTCATTTACTTAGTCTCGCATTAATCATCTATAACTTTGCATTCCATTCCATCACATATGCATTAAAACATATAAAAACATGCATCACAAAAACATAGGCATTCACACAAAAGAAAGTAAAACACTAAAAATAAAAGCCATGTATATATATGTATAAAGATCAAAACGTACAGTGAATGCCAAAAGGCTACAAAATACAATAGAGCACCAAGGCTCATAAAGAGTGCATCTAAGCACTAAGCTAACCATCAAAAGAGGATCCCTGTGACCTAGTAGGAGCCCTAGACCTAGTGGTGTGCCTAGACTCACTACGCCTAGAGACGGAGGAGGATGGAGGATCAGGCAACACAATGTGATGCCTAAACAATGTGTCCTCCAGAGCCTCAATATAACGAGTCCTAGACCTAAGTCTAGATATGTCTATCCCGTGTCGTCGCTCCCGCTCCGCTAGCTCTGCTTGGAGTCTCGTCACCCTGTCATCCTGGGGCACCCTAGTCGCTCCATCCAAGTCCGCCTGCATCTGGGCCATCCTCTCCTCCTGAACAGCTATCAGGGCATCCCGCTCTGCAACTTGTTGCTCCAATCGAGCTATCCTCTCATCCCGGACAGCTAGCATAGCATCGCGCTCTGCTATCTGCTGCTGTAGTTGTGCCAGATCATCCTCGTGCCCGCTAGGGGGTACCTCCCTAGTCTCTCCTGCGGCCTCTCCTAGGCCCTCGCCATCATCCTCCTCGTCATCTCCGCTCCCCGGTGCCTGCCGTGCCATCTTCCCCTTTCGCCTTCGACTGTCAGATCGAAGGCGGGGACCCTCCCTACGCTTGGGAACCTCTGCGGTTCCCTCGTCCTCTCCAGCTCCAACAGCCACCAATGGTGGCTCCCACCTCGGCTCTGCGGCCATCCATGCTGCATACTCAGCTGTCACCCCGACGTCGTCCATGTCGAGGATCTCCATGTCCTCATCGTCCTCTATCACCTCCCTCCATGGCTCGGCACATGGCAAATCCCCCTCTGATCTGTGCCTCCGGTAGCGCACTGGCTCACCGGGGACATCCTGTCTCAATCCGACCTGGCGGAGCACTCGAGACATCTGTATGTACTCCGCCTCGTTGTGGCCCCGACCCACTACCCATCTAGCCTGTCGCACCCGTCTCAGATGCTCTCCATCCCCGATCCACCTCACCTCCCGCCAGGGCCTCCAAATGACTTGGGCATCTGTCAAGTCTGCCCATAAACTCCTATACCATTGCCCCGATCTCACGGGGCGGCTCGGTTGTCTCTCCTCCGCCACTGGCCATCTCCTACCATAAGCCTGGCTCATGTCCCAGTAAGCACATGGCAACCCCTCCGGTCGGGCCACTCTGAAGTGCTCCCAGCCCCAAGCTTTGGAGAACCAAACTACAGCCTAGGCCCTTCGGCCCCGTCTCCGAACCTCATACAACTCCCGGTACACCTGCGCCAATAAAGCGGGCGCCCAGGCATACACTACCCTATTAGTGAGCATCTCGCTCACTACACCCATCGGGTTCCATGGAAACCTGCACCCGGTGTTGTTCGGGGCCACAATGTTGGCCAATACGAACATCATCGGAGCCTCCACCGCTACCAACTCCTTGGCCGTATACATGGCCAAGTAAGGAATCCCCCTGCTCTCCGTCCGGATCTCCCTCCAGTCATCCCCAAACAACTTGGCCATCTCCGTGGCCCTATCTCGTCCAACCTCCACCCGTGCCCCCTCCACGGGCACCTTGAGGATGCGGTATACATCCTCAAGCGTCACCGTCATCTCTCCAGTCGGGAGCTGGAACGTCCCCCGATCTGGATCCCACCTCTCGGCCAAAGCCGAGAGGTACCCCTCATCTGCCCGAACTACCTCCAACCGGGCTGCCTCCGCTAGCCCTACTGCCTCCAATATCTCCCAGTCTGCCTGGGACAATGACCTCCTCATCCCCGGAATGATAGGGGAGAATCGGTGTCGTGCCTCTAACACCCTAAGCTGCAAAACAACAAAACAAAAATTGGTTACAATTTTTTTTCAAAAAAAAAAAAAAAAAAAAAAAAAACAAATAAAAGTACTTGCTTAAATAAACAAATACCTCAGCTGGCTGCACTGGCGCGTCCGCTCCCATCTCCGCCATAGCTCCCGCGTGCTTCACTCTCCCACACAACCTTTCACTTCACTTCACTTCATTCCACTCCCTCAGACGCACTTCTCTCAAGCTCGAACGCACAAATGAGCGAAATTCTCGCTGAAACTATTTAAATAGCTGGTTTTGGCGCCCTGAAACGCAGTGGGGCATTTCATGGTGCATTCAGACGTAGTGGGGCATTTCATGATGCATTCAAACACCGGCGGGCATTTTTGCCACCTCCAAATGCATACCGGCGTTTGGTGTCAGTATTGAATAAAAGAACAAAACTTACAAAATTGAAGCTTACCTCCTCCAAATTTCATCAAATTGCATCCATCCATTCTTCTTATCATAATAAAACATTTTGTGAAGGTTACAACAGTTTTGGAAACAAATTTTGTCATTTTGCTCAAAAAGCGCATCATTCATCATTGATTTA
This sequence comes from Wollemia nobilis, assembly GCA_028583015.1. NCBI lineage: Eukaryota > Viridiplantae > Streptophyta > Pinopsida > Araucariales > Araucariaceae > Wollemia > Wollemia nobilis. The sequence goes on from JAQPPZ010016881.1 coordinate 23,133,729, forward strand.
CAAATTGGGTTAAAAACATTCAAAACCTTCACAAAATTAACAACATTCATCAATTCTTCTGATCTATCATCAATTTCATTCATTCTTCTTTCATCATGCATATTTTTGCCAAATTAAATTAAAGTAAACCTCGTATCTAGTGGTATATTCTATCACCTTGGCGATTGCGGCGATTTGCATCCATGCAATTCGGTAAGAGGATTAAACCACCATAAGGACACTTACCATTTATCATCATCAATTATTTCATTGTTTGAAAATTGGAAATCAATTTTGGGTATCCTACTTTTCAAGTGACCTCATACCAAGATTAATTTGCTCAACGAGTTGTCATTGATGGCCTAGTTCATGGGGCCTTAAACGTGGACAATCTTCAATATCATCATTATTTTGAGTCTTGCTAGAGATTAAGGCTACCTAGGTTGATTGGTTCCGACCCGAGGAATTATCCATACAGTCACTAGGAGCATCTCTGAAGTTATGGACTCTTTCATATTGCATCTCTGCATATCAATGGCGCCAACAAGGCAATTTCATCAATAGTATGGATTCACCCACAGGAGTTGGGGCATCCGTTATCAATTTTTAACTTTCCTAATAGTAGAATTCATCTTACATGATCATGGAATTTAAAATTTGGCAAAAATCCCTTTCTAACCGTTGGGGCAGAAAACGGTTCATCTTTCACATCACTCATATCGTCTTCAATCATATTATTTTTTGGTTTGTACACCAACCCCTTTTCTGTTGGGACATAAACAGATGGTTCATACACAAACCCCTTTTTCACCGTTGGGGCAAAAACGGTTCATTTTCTTCCGAATTTCTTCCAATTGGCTCGTGAGAACCATTCTCGCTCGCCAATTGAGGGAGTAAGCTGATAAAATTTTAAATATTCTTTTATTCTTTGGTCTTCAAAGTTGTGCTTTAGTCTTGAGAGAGAGTTGCGTCGATCCGACTTTTCGGGTGTCCTAAGTTTTTGTCTTTGCATTGTGTCTTCACACAAAGCGGCTCAAAAGAGGCATCTGTAGACACCAAAATCCAGCCACTTGCAAGTCATCTATACCTTCCTGTCGGCCACGTGTCGGTCACCCACCTTCCCGCCATTATTTGGCCCAAATCCACACTTTCCCGCCATTATTTGGCCCAATTTCACCTTTCCCGCCATTTTTCATCCCCAAATTTATTTAAATTAATATTTATATATATATATTTTAATATTTTAATATATATATTTAAATAATAGTTTAAGTGATTTAATCCGAGCCGTCCATCCTTCATTTAATCTCATCCAGTCCATCCATCTTAATCCATTTCACAACCTAGATTTATTCTCTACCCTTAGATCCACTTTAATCTTAGCCACACGTTCAAAGTGTCGTTAAAACCCTAAAGTGTGCCCTAAGAGTAGATTATAAATTGAGTCACCTTGATGGCTCAAACCCTATGTCTTTTGCTACTTCTATCCTGGATCTTTTCTATCTTCTTAACTTCTTCTATCTCCTTTTTTGATCCCCTCTATCTCTCTTCTGCTACCTTTTCGTCGCATCCATCCCGCATCCATCGTCGCTTTCGTCGCTGCTTTCACCGCCATCTCTTCTGCGACGTTCGCGAGAATCCCCCATTCTTGTCGCAAGTGCCCGCGGGCGTTTACCCCTTTACCAAGTGCCCACGGGCATTTACCAAGTGCCCACGGGCGTTTACCAAGTGCCGCGGGCGTTTACCTGACCACGAGACTCGGACCGGCGTACGAAACCTTAATCCGGAAGCACGCGGGCGTTCGGCGAGTGCACCGGGCGCCTTCCGTAGCCGATTTGATAACCACATTACTTCCAGGTGTCGCCTGGTCTAGCTGCGTTAACAGAGAACAGGTATAAATTAGTTTAAAGCAAGTAACTTCTTTTCTTTTATTGATCTGTTGTTGAATTCCTGCATTCTATTTTTCTAGGGTTTTAGATTGTTTACGAGGGCTCACACAGTGGAGCCCTCTTATTAATTTCTAACTCCTTGATAGTGTTAATGTGTGCGGGTTTTTGACAGCAGATCCGATTTATTGATGGCGGTGATTAAGGCTGGAGTGGTCCAAGCAAGGGATACAACAAAGCCCACTCACTCTGTTGGGATTGAAGATACATTCTTCGGAAGCGCCACCATTTGTGCCAGCTAGGGTTTCGGAGAACCCTAGCATAACTTATAACTGTGTATCACAAATAAAGGGTTACAGGCCCAGTTGTATTCAAAAAGGAGTTTTTAAACTCCATCGATTAATAGAAATCGTTTGTTTTGTGCAACTTTCCTGTATTCCATTATTGTGGTTTTATCTTTTGTTTGGCGTTGTATTTTTAATCTACACCTAGGTTAAACCAACCATCGTACTTGATTTGTTCATCCAGTGGCCTTGCTCCTTTTCAAGACAAAGACTTAGATACATGTGGAAAATTTGTCTCAATCACTATCTTTGGTAGGTGTGGTTAGAAAGGAAACATAGAGTCTTTAATGAGTCTATCCATGATCATCAAACTATCATTTCCAGGATCCTATCCTTTGCCAATGAGAATGTGAACCTTATTCCTTTTTATAGTCGTAAACCTCATTTGCAGGAGACTATGATTTCTCAATATTTAAGCTTAAACTTGTTAGATGAGTCTATGCCTAGGGTAGTCAACCCCAGAGCCAATGTTAATTGGTCTCCATCTCCTACGGGTTGGTTTAAGCTTAATTTTGATGGAGCGGCTAAGGACAATCCTGGCAGAGCAGGCACTGGCGGTATTGTGCAAGATCATAATGATAATATGATGCTTACATTTTTCAAATATTTGGGAACAAGGACGAACAACGAAGATGAATCTAGAGCTATGTGGAGAGGCCTTCAAATGACTCAAGACTTAGAAGGAAATTTTATCATAGAAGGAGACTCTATGCATGTTATAAATATCCTCAATAATTGGAAAACACCTCCATGGAGGATTAAAAAAATTGTTGAAGAGGCTAGGATCCTTTTCCAGGGAAGATAGGACTGAAAAGCCCAACATGTCTTTCGGGAAGCTAGCAAAATTTATGATAAGCTGGCCAATTTGAGTGTCGATGGTGATGAACTTTTCAAATGGGAACATGATGTCCCGATCAAAGTAGATGAGCTTATTCAACAAGAATGCAAAGAATGATAGTTGAATTTACCAATAGGGAAGGCATTGTAAGTTTGAAGGCTAGGAGTACTCCTGCCTCTTTTTTGAAATGGACTCACAATAAAAATTATCCGAGCCATCAGTATTCATGGATGCTGCTTGGAAATAACACAAAGACTAATGGGGATAGTCACATGTTAGATAACATAGCGCCTATTCGTATTAGTAATTTGAGGTTGGTTGATAATCATAGGACAATAAAGGAATGACAATATAAGACTTTGAACCAGATCCATGTGGACCACCAAATAGCCATCGCCATAAATCTAACCAGTAGGTTCACTTCTCCAAGGTTGATTGGCCAAGACAGGATGTGGTGCCAAAGCATGTCATATACGAAAGAAGTAATTACCAAAGAATTATTAAGAGTAACTGTCAATACAGATATTGTGGGAGTTTTTTAGTACTCTGCTATGTGTGTCTGTAGCTTTTTGTTTCTCCACTATTTCAAGGAAGGGATCCGTGTCTGTTTCTTTTTTTGTAATTATGATGCAGGTGTGTTTTCTCGGGGTATACCCAAAATGTTGTATGGTAAGTTTATTTTTGATAACAGACTATGTGCCTTACTATATGTAATGGATTTTGCGGCATGTAGGTTTTACATATATAGGATCCTTAGTAAGGACATGTTCATCAACAACCCTAGGCTTATTTTTGTAAAAGGTTTTGGGTCAACCTATAAAACCCGGCATTAATGCTATAGTATCTTATCTACCAAAAAAAAAGGTGACCTTAGGATGCAGATTCCTAAGTTTTTATTTAACAATATTAGCAATAGGTCCAAATACCAAATGATGCATAACAAGGGAGGGATAAAGCCCTAGCATGTTGATATATAATCAAGAAAAAACATCATGGAATTATTTCAACAAACTGGTCAATTATCCCTGCTCATCCATGGACAAGGCTTTACCTAACTTAACTATTCTAGGGATTTCCTTAGAACCTATATTAACATCTATGGTCTCCTTAATGAGAATGGATGACTCATCCTCAAGAGGAGGTAGGGAAGGAATCACTCATAGTTGCTCAAGGTCCTCGAGAGACATAGAACCAAAGTCCTCTTGAGAACTAGAAGACTCAACCTACATAGTGCAAGGGAATGACCCATAAAAGGATATGCAATAATGAAGGACACCCTCACTGTATCATGAAGAATCTCATATTAAAAATACTCCCTTGGGGTTACAACTAATAAAGAGGGAGAGGGTGGGTCCTCATCCTCAACACTCCACTCCAAACCTTGATGAGATGTCCTCAGAAGAGGCTCCTAATGAGAAGGATTGACTTGATCTTGTGATGAGATATTAATTAATGATTTCTCTCTCATGTTTAGATTCTCAAATTTCTTAGTTGTGTGATATGAGGGATCTAATGGGTGAAAATTATATTGACCTTGTTCAACTAGTGAGCAATATTTTTTTTGTTAAGTAAATTTTTTTTATTAAAATAGGTTTTGAAAGGATCCTATAATATTGTTACAAAAATAGCACTAAGTCATATTGGGTAGAGGAAATAAAAAAAAAGGGTAAAGTGTCTAGACAAGCAGAAATCCACCAAAAAACCACCATATTCCTAAGACCCATCCTAAAGCACATCCACAAAACCGTCCCCAATCGCAGCAACTACTCTACGTCCTTGAAGCCATACTTGACCGTATCCTTGCATCCATGTTTCACCATAGTAGCATACTTAGGTTTGTCAAAAATATTAGGTTCTTTTGTAGTAGTACCCATGAACGTATTCTAACAATAAACCAAGTTTAGAGCAATACGCATCTCCTTCAAGTGAACCTGGGTTATGAAGGATAGAGGCTTTGTTCATATTAACCACATTGGATATTTTTGGGGGGAGAGAGTCATACCACATGACAAGGCTATTGGATGTGTCTCATCCTTTGCAAAGGAAGCATAGTAAAATAAGCCCATGCCTCAATGGTCCCACTCACTTGTGAGTAGGCCAGGGGGTTTCAGGGGGGTAGAGCCCCCTAGACGGGGGTCCCAGGGCAATGTCCCTAAAAATTGTTTTTGGGCCCCCTTTTTCCAAAGTGATTTTTAGAGCGATTTTTAGGATTCTCATGATTGCTGGGTATGGGTGGTTTTAGCCCATGGTATTGTGCCCACAGTATTCTAATACCATGTTGTGGTTTAGGGTTGTAAGAGTTTCCTTTATATTGATTGTAATGTCCCATTATGGAAAAGTGTGAATAATAATAGAAAAGGAAGTGTGGCTCTTTTTTCTAGAGTAGCCCATATTGGGTGAACCAGGGTAAATCTTGTGTGTTATATGTGCATGATTTTTTGTGAGTTGTTATATTATTTTTGATTTATTTAATTCTGCATTATTATTCTGGAATAAGTTTGGGTAAAAATCTTCATATGGTATTAGAGCCAAATTGTTAGCCACAGAGGGATGCCTTTATTGCTAGGGTTTCATTTCATTTGATGAGGATCTAGGGTTTCTAGGAGTTATAGAAAACCTATTTCGGAGTGGGATTTTTATGTAGAAGGATCTTGAAGAAAAATGACAGGAAATTAATCAAGGATAGAGATTGAGAAATTTGATCGAAAAAATTTTGAGCTATGGAAGTTAAATATGGAGAATCTGCTTGTGGATAGAGATCAATGGTCTGTTATTTCAAAAAAAATAAAACCTACCAATACATTCGATGAATATTAGGAAATATTGAGTTGAAAATAAAGGAGTCTAATTCGACTGTGTCTTGCAGATCTATCCTAATCAATGTTTCTGGATAAGCTACTGCAAAGGATCTCTAGGAGAAGTTAGAGGCTTCGTATCAATCTAAGTCCCTGGTGAACAAGTTATTCCTCTGAAAGAAATTGTATAATATTAGGATGAATGAAGGGGATTCAGTAGCAAATCATCTTAATGCATTCAATATGGTAGTAAGTCAACTTACATCTATTGAAATTAAGTTGAGTGAGGAAGATAAATGTATTACTTTGCTATTCTCTTTACCAGATTCGTGGGATAACCTAGTTGTAGCAATTGGTAGTACAACTTCATCCACATTAAAGTTTGAAGATGTTGTGGCATCTCTATTATTAGAGGATATGAGGAGAAAATCCATGGAAGGCACATCAAAGGATACCCTAATAGTGAGAGGGCATGCCAAGGAAAAAGATAAAATGAGATCTGGTGATAAATCTAAGTCTAAAGGTAGATCTAAGTCTCAAGGAAGGTTTGAGAGAAAATGCTAGAAATGTGGTAAGCATGGACATATGAAGAAGGTTTGTAGATAAAAGAATGTTGATTTTGAAAATAGATCTGATGAATCCACTTCCATAGAGATAAATAAATCGACTAAGTAATTCAGATAGAAATGATTGGTTGATCGATATTGGTGCCTCTATTCATATGACTCCTCATAGGGGGTGGTTCAATGAATATGAAAGAAATTTTTGAGCAAGGAGGTGCAAGAAGTTTGTCATTGTTGTCAACACAGGAAGCTAGATATAATGATGCAGTGGCCAGACAGTTCAGGAGTCATTCAGATGCAGAAGACAGAAAAAATTCGAAGAAAAAGACAAGTTAGAAAACTGTCACGATATCGCGACATGTTTTCTGTCGTGATTTCACGACAAGTCGGAGGAGAGAGAAGGCACAGCCGAAAATGTCACGATTTCATGACAAGTCGGAGGAGAGAGAAGGCGCAGTCGAAAATGTCATGATTTCATGACAAGTCGAAGGAAAGAGAAGGCGCAAGGCAAAATGTCACGATTTCGCGACAAGTCGGAGGAAAGAGAAGGCGCAAGCCAAAATGTCACGATTTCGCGACAAGTCGGAGGAAAGAGAAGGCGCAAGGCAAACTATCATGATTTCGTGACATGTTGGAGGCCAAGAAGCTAAGTCAAGAAACTGTAGCGATTTCGCTACATGTTGTTTCGCTGGCCGAAGCAAGGAAAAAGCGTTAAGTGGAAAAGTTGTAGCGATTTCACTACATGTCAAAATTTCGTTGGCCGAAGCAAGGAGAAAACGTTGAGTTGAAAAGCTATAGCGATTTCACTACAAGTCAAAAGTGCACAAAGCAAAGGTGTAGCGATTTCGCTACGGGTCAAAATTGCACAAAACAAAGGTGTAGCGATTTCGCTACGAGTTGAAAAAGCACAACAAGAAGGTGTAGCGATTTCGCTACAAGTTGAAAAAGCACAACACGAAGGTGTAGCGATTTCGCTACAAGTCCAAAAATGCACAACGTGGAGGTGTAGCGATTTCGCTACCGATCAAAAGAGCAGAATTCAAAATTGAAGCAAGTCGAAAGCACAAGGCACAAAGTTGTAGCGATTTCGCTACCGCATGAAGCAAGAATTGTACGGATGCCGAAAGCGTCGCGATTTCACGACAAAGATGAGGATGACATCAGCAAAATTGAAAGTGTCATGATTTCGTGACAGGGTGAAAGAAAAGCCGTTGGAAGCCGGAAGCGTCGCGATTTCATGACAAAGCCGAGGATGACATCGACAAAACTGAAAGTGTCACGATTTCGCGACAGGGTGAAAGAAAAGCCGTTGGAAGCCGAAAGCGTCATGATTTCGTGACAAAGCCAAGGATGACGTCAGCAAAACTGAAAGTGTCACGATTTCATGACAGGGTGAAAGAAAAGCCGTTGGAAGCCGAAAGCGTCACGATTTCACGACAAGAATGAGGATGACGTAAGCAAGAGTTCGAAGTGTCACGATTTCGTGACAAGAACGATGGCAAAGCTACCAAAGGCCAAAATGGTCGTGATTTCATGACAGCAAGGATATGAAGGCGTACGGCTACAAATAGCGTCATGATATCGCGACATGTTTGTGTTTCACGACAACAGTTACAAAAAGGTAACAGAGGTGGCAGTAGCGGTTGAGGCCGACAAAGTTGAATCGAGGCCGATGATTTTTAGGGTTTTGAAGCCGACATTTTCTAGGGTTTTTCAACGGACGTCTTTAGGGTTTGCAGCCGACAATCACTAGGTTTTAGCAACCAAAAAATTCTAGGGTTTGAAGCCGACAATCTTTAGGGTTTTAAGCCGACATTCATTAGGGTTTGAAGTCGATATTCATAAGGGTTTGAAGCAGACAATCATTAGGGTTTTAAGCCGACACTCTTTAGGGTTTTAAGCCGACACTCTTTAGGGTTTGAAGCCAATATTCATAAGGGTTTGACAGTTGACGCTCCTTAGGGTTTAAGCCGACTACAGTCTCAATATTGTTTTTGAAGATTTCTTCTATAAAAGGAGGGACTAATTCAAGATGGAGTGTGATGTGTGCGAAGATAAGGTGTGTATGCAAAATTTGCAGTGCACAGAGAGTGAGTCGTTTCGATTTGAGCTAAGGCTGAAGCGATATATCTTTAGTGACGAAGTGAAGAGTGCATATCGAATCTTCGAGAATTAAGAGCGCGATGTGTAGAGGGTGTGTTTCAAGTCTAAAGTAATAATGCATAGACTATAGAAGTGATCGATCTTTTGATTGTAGCAGAGAGTGCGAAGAAGTACAGAGAAGCGGTCGGATAGTGCGAATCGTGTTGCATAGAAGCAACAGAATGCAAAAAAATAGCAGACTGTGAGAAATGAGGTGAAAGTTTTATTACGTAATCTTTATTATTGTCTTCCAAGTTGTAGCTTGGCATAAGGGGTTGGTGCCTCTTTCCAGTAGGTGTTGGTAAATTAGGAGTCGGTGCTCCATTCTACCTGAAACAGATAAAGCAAAGGGGTTGGTGCTCCTTCCAGTTGGTGCTGGTAAAAGATATTGTAAAGTTGTAGCTTTGCATTGGCTGGATTTGGATGGTAGTCCAAGCAGTCATTTTGAGGAGTAGCCACATTGGTGAACCTCGTTAAATTACTGTGTTGTGTGTCATGCTTTCTTACTGCATTTTTGATATTTCTTTTATCAGTTTAAACTACTGCTGGATTTAAAACTATATGTTTTAGAATTTTTAAAGATAACACTGATTCACCCCCCCTCTCAGTGTCATTGTGATTACAACAATTGGTATCCGAGCCAAGTACCTGAACAGGCTTAAACAGCTAAGGTGATCTTGGAAGTTACGCAATGGCAAGTGGTGAAGGTTTCTCCTCGAACAAAGCACCATTGTTTGATGGGACTAATTATGCGTTCTGGAAAATTAGAATGCAGACATATCTCAGTGCTTTGGGTTTTGACATACGGGGTGCGGTAGTTAATGGTTACAAAGCTCCTGCCATCGCTCCAACAGACACTCTTTGGTAAAAAGGCATTTGAATATGATTCAAAAGCAAAAAATGCCATCATGTGTGGACTAGTGGACAGTGAGCTAGTCAAGGTCATAAATTGTGAATCAGCAAAAGATATATGGGATAAACTAGAGAACATTCATGAAGGAGATGATAGGATCAAGGAGGCCAAGCTTCAAGCACATCGAGCTCAATACGAATCGTTAAAGATGGACAATGATGAGAACATAGAGACTTTCATGCAAAGAGTCAATGGGATCACCAATTCAATCAGAGGTCTCGGCGAAGAATTAACCGATGCTGCTATCGTGAAAAAGGTATTAAGATCGCTCCCCCCTAGATTTGATTCTAAAGTCTCTGCCATAGAAGAAGCCAAAGATCTAAATCATTTTAGTATGGATGAGATGCATGGTTCTTTGACTGCTTTTGAAATGAGAATAGGAAGGTCTAATCCCACAGATAGAGAAGCCGCTTTCAAAGCCCTAAAAGGCAAAAGCACAAAACAAGAATGCGAAGAAGAGGATGCTTCAGATGAAATGGAAGCAAACTTTGTAAGAAAGCTGAGAAAAGGAAAAGGAAAATACAAAGGAAAGCTACCTTTTAAATGTTTCAATTGTGGAGGCATTGGACACTTTGCTACCAAATGTCCTCTCAATGACAAGAACAAAGGTGAAGAAACTCAGCATCAAGAAAGAGGTGAATGGAGGAAGAAAACAAACTTCAGAAAAGGCAATTTCAAAAAGAAAAGCTTTATCTCCCGAAATGCGAGAATCTTCGAGAGGACAGTTCTAGTGAAGACTCTGAAGAAGGAACAGGTGAGGCTCTCTTTATGGCGTTTGAAATAGACGAATCAGAAGAGGCAAAAAACACAGAAAAGAGAGAAGGAATGAACTCTGAAGTATCTATTGAAAAAGGTGAGGCTGAAGTTGATTTAGAAGGTGAGCTGGTGTCTGCTCTTATGGAATGGAAATCTGAGAAAAGAAAGAATAAAAAATTGTTAAGGAAACTTGAGGATGCAAATGACATTATAGCCAGTCTAAAAACACAGACAGAAGAGTACAAGAAAATGTTCGAAGATCTTGAAGTACAGGTAACCATGAAGATAGATTATTGTTGCAAATTGGAAGAAGAAAATGTTAGTCTTCGAATACAGATACAAGAGCTGGATCAAAAAATTAGTTGTCATTTAAAACGTGAAGAAAGTTCAATGAAGCTGGACAAAATTCTAAGCGATCAAAGATCCACAGGTATCAAATTCGGTCTGGGTTTTACTGAAGGAGAATCATCAAACAAGCAAAAGGCAAGCAATGTTGAATATGAAAAAGGTAAAGACAAGAAACAGGCTGTTGAAAGAAAAATAAATCAGGCAAAAGAAAGCAGTAATGCCAGTCCTGAAATAGGAACTGACAATGACGGCTTTACCAAGGTCACACATCAAAAGAAAAGAAGATCTAAGGCTCCTGCAACAACTTGGCAAAAACCATCTTTCAGGTTCAATCATTATTTCCATGGTTTCTGTTTTAAATGTAATGGTTATGGGCATAAAATTGTTGACTGCAAGTACAATATAGGTCCAAGAAGTTTTACTAGTAGAAATGCTTTTGCTCCTCTAATGAGTTATGCAGTAGAATGCTTTAATTGTCACAACTTTGGGCATATTGCTAGAAACTGTCGTAGTATTTCTGTTTCAAATCAATCTCAAAAAAGAAGAATTCAACCATATAGGGCAAAACAAAATAGAATTTCTTCGAAGGATATGTGCAAGACTACGAAAAGGGGAAATCCAAGCTAGAACCCAACACCACGGTTAAAATAGAATGGAAACAAAAAGAACAGCTCGGGAAAGAACAAGAATCCTTAATAGTGCGAGACGACTTTTAGAGCTCGAGAATAAATGTGTACCAGTGGATCCTTGACGGTGGTTGCTCAAGTCATATGACAGGTGATAAACAAAAATTTGAAAAACTATAGAAATATGAGGGTGGTTACGTGAAGTTTGGCAATAATGATGGAGCCAAAATAATAGGTAAAGGATCTGTCAAAATTAGTGAAGGGAAAATCAAGTCAGAAGAAGTTTTATTTGTGGATGGTTTGAAACATAACCTGCTAAGTGTGAGTCAAATCTGTGATAAGGGACATGAAGTAGTTTTCAAGAAGCAGGGGTGTGAAGTCAGAAAAATAAACAGCGGAAAATTAATTGCAACCGGCTCAAGGACGTCTGGCAACCTGTACACACTCTCAGAATCTTTAGAAGGTATGTGCTTCATTGGACAAGAAGAAGAGAACTGGTTGTGGCATAAGAGGCTTGGACACATAAGTTTTGATAATTTGGTGAAAATCAGCACTAAACAAGCAGTGAGAGATATTCCAACCATTAAGAAACCTTCAAACGAGTGTTTGTGCTTCATGTCGAAGGGAAAGCAAACCAGAGTTTCATTTAAAACAAAAGAATACCACACTAGCAGGCCTTTGGAACTCATTCATACAGACTTATGTGGTCCCATGAGAACTCAAAGCATAAATGGCGACAAATACTTTATGCTGTGTATCGATGATTATTCCAGAATGACATGGATATTCTTCTTAAAAGAAAAAATAGAAGCTTTTGAAATGTTCAGAACTTTCAAACAGCTAGTTGAAAATGAAACAGGAAAAAGGGTCAAATGCTTGCGATCAGACAGAGGAGGAGAATTCATTTCGAATGAATTTACAGAATACTGCAAAAAATACGGTATCAGGAGACAATATTCAGCAGCTAGAACTCCCCAGCAGAATGGTGTAGTAGAGAGAAAGAACAGAACTATATAGGAAATGGCACGCACCATGCTGGCAGAAAACAAAATAGCAGATAGATTCTGGAAAGAAGCAGTTCACACAACAGTATACATTCAAAACAGGTATATGTTAAGAACTCATGAATGCAAAACACCTTATGAGTTGTGGTTTGGTAGAAAAGCAACAACAAAACATCTCAAAGTATTTGGCTGTAAGTGCTACATCAGAAAAACTGATGACAACCTTGGAAAGTTTGAAGATAGAGCGAGATGAAGGTGTTTTTGTTGGTTATTCTCCAAATAGCAAAGCTTACAAATGCTACAACAAGAGACTCAAGAAAATTGTGGACGGTGCGAGATGTTAAATTCGATGAAGGGAGGAAACAAACAGTTAACTTTGAAGAAAACTACCCAATCTACGAAGAAGTCATTGAAGGAGATGAAGTGCATGGAACAGAAAATACGTCTACGGTTGATGCAGATAACTTATCAGATGACTCAGAGATGCAAGAAAACAGAAAATTCAAAATGGGCAGCTGGCAAAAAAATCATCCTAGAGACCAAATAATTGGAGATCCCACAGCTGGCATTCAGACAAGAAAGAAAGTAATAAGTAATTACTCTCTCTTATCCAGCATTGAGCCCAAAAACATAGATGAAGCAAGCAAAGATGACAAGCTGGATGAAGGCAATAAATGAAGAGTTAGATCAGATTGAAAAGAACAGAACTTGGGAATTAGTTCCTAGACCTGCAAACAAGAATGTAATCGACACCAAATGGATATTTCGAAACAAATTAAATGAAGACGGACGGGTCATTAGGAACAAAGCAAGGCTGGTTTGTAAAGGATATGCACAGGTCGAAGGCATTGATTTTGAAGAGACTTTTGCTCCAGTGGCCAGATTAGAAGCAATTAGAATGTTTTTGGCCTTAGTAGTTCACAAAAACTTTAGGGTGTATCAGATGGATGTAAAATCTGCCTTTTTAAATGGGAAACTCGAAGAAGAGGTCTATATTGAACAACCGGATGGATTTCAAATTAGTGAGGATCCTAACCTTGTCTACAAATTAAAGAAAGCAATTGTATGGATTAAAGCAAGCACCACGGGCTTGGTATGCTAGGCTAGATAACTATCTCTCTCAACAGGGATTCAAGAAAGGTTTAGTGGACAGTAATCTATATGTAAAAACAGAAGGTGGGCATCTCATTGTTTTAGTTGTCTATGTAGATGATATCATATTTGGCAGCAACAAAGATGAATCTTGTAAAGACCTAGCAAATAAGATGCAGAATGAATTTGAAATGTCTATGATTGGTGAACTTGTCTTACTTTCTTGGGCTACAAGTTAATCAAAATGAGAAAGGCATATTCATTTCCCAAATCAAATATGTGAAAGAAATGCTAAAAAGGTTCACTATGGAGGACTGTAAGCCAGTCAGCACTCCCATGACAACAGGCTGCAAGTTGAGTAAAGAAGACAAATCTCCACCTGTAGATCAAACCATGTATAGATCAATGATAGGAAGCTTACTATATTTAACAACAACCAGACCTGATATTCTATGAGGCGGTTTGCATGGTAGCAGATTTCGAGCCGGTCCCAAAGAGACTCATGTAACAACGAGTTAAAAGGATTTTTCGGTATCTCAAAGGCACCATGGAGTATGGGTTGTGGTATCCAAAAGGCAAAGATTTCACTCTTATATCATATTCAGACGCAGATTGGGCTGGATGTGTTGATGACAGAAAGAGTACCAGTGGAGGAGCATTCTATTTGGGGGACAGATTGGTTGCATGGCACAGTAAGAAGCAAGAGTCAGTTTCTTTATCTACGGTTGAGGCGGAATATATTGCAGCAGCAACATGTTGCACACAAGTCTTATGGATGAAACAAACTTTGAAAGATCTAGGTATTAATTTTAGTGAACCAATATCAGTAAAGTGTGACAACACCAGTGCAATTAACATCTCTAAGAATCCAGTAATGCACTCACGGACAAAGCACATTGCTATAAGGTATCATTTCTTGAAAGAGAAAGTTGCAGAAGGAGAAGTTAAATTGGACTATGTCCCAACTACAGAACAAGTAGCAGATATTTTTACAAAACCCTTGCCCAAGGAAGTATTTGAATACCTTCGAAGCAAATTAGGAGTAGTCACACTTCCTAAGAAGTGACTAGCTACGGGGATCACTTTCTCAGGGGGAGCCTTTGAGTATTTGACTATTCTTTTGCTCATGATCATAATTTGTGCCAGTTGCAACAAATTGTGCACGAGAAGTGTGAGGATGGACTCGGGGGAGTCTACGGCAGCCCTTTGGTATTATTGACAAAGGGGGAGAAGAGTTACGAGGAATGTACACAGGTGTTGCCAACAATTCCAAAGGGGGAGATTGTTGAGCAAGGAGGTGCAAGAAGTTTGTCATTGTTGTCAACACGAGCGGCTAGATCTAATGATGCAGTGGCCAGACAGTTCAGGAGTCATTCAGATGCAGAAGACAGAAAAAATTCGAAGAAAAAGACAAGTTAGAAAACTGTCGCGATATCGCGACATGTTTTCTGTCGCGATTTCGCGACAAGTCGGAGGAGAGAGAAGGCGCAGCCGAAAATGTCACGATTTCGTGACAAGTCGGAGGAGAGAGAAGGCGTAGTCGAAAATGTCATGATTTCATGACAAGTCGGAGGAAAGAGAAGGCGCAAGGCAAAATGTCACGATTTCGTGACAAGTCGGAGGAAAGAGAAGGCGCAAGGCAAAATGTCGTGATTTCACGACAAGTCGGAGGAAAGAGAAGGCGCAAGGCAAACTGTCACGATTTCGTGACATGTTGGAGGCCAAGAAGCTAAGTCAAGAAAGCGTAGCGATTTCGCTACATGTTGTTTTGCTGGCCGAAGCAAGGAAAAAGCGTTAAGTGGAAAAGTTGTAGCGATTTCGCTACATGTCGAAATTTCGTTGGCCGAAGCAAGGAGAAAACGTTGAGTTGAAAAGCTGTAGCGATTTCGCTACAAGTCAAAAGTGCACAAAGCAAAGGTGTAGCGATTTCGCTACGGGTCAAAATTGCACAAAACAAAGGTGTAGCGATTTCGCTACGAGTTGAAAAAGCACAACAAGAAGGTGTAGCGATTTCGCTACAAGTTGAAAAAGCACAACACGAAGGTGTAGCGATTTCGCTACAAGTCCAAAAATGCACAACGTGGAGGTGTAGCGATTTCGCTACCAATCAAAAGAGCAGAATTCAAAATTGAAGCAAGTCGAAAGCACAAGGCACAAAGTTGTAGCGATTTCGCTATCGCATGAAGCAAGAATTGTACGGATGCCGAAAGCATCGTGATTTCGTGACAAAGATGAGGATGACGTCAGCAAAATTGAAAGTGTCACGATTTCACGACAAGGTGAAAGAAAAGCCGCTGGAAGCCGGAAGCGTCGTGATTTCGCAACAAAGCTGAGGATGACGTCAGCAAAACTGAAAGTGTCACGATTTCGCGACAGGGTGAAAGAAAAGCCGCTGGAAGCCGAAAGCGTCGTGATTTCGCGACAAAGCCGAGGATGACATCAGCAAAACTGAAAGTGTCACGATTTCATGACAGGGTGAAAGAAAAGCCGCTGGAAGCCGAAAGCGTCGCGATTTCATGACAAGAATGAGGATGACGTAAGCAAGAGTTCGAAGTGTCGTGATTTTGCGACAAGAACGATGGCAAAGCTACCAAAGGCCAAAATGGTCGTGATTTCATGATAGCAAGGATATGAAGGCGTACGGCTACAAATACGTCGCGATATCATGACATGTTTGTGTTTCACGGCAACAGTTACAAAAAGGTAACAGAGGTGGCAGTAGCGGTTGAGGCCGACAAAGTTGAATCGAGGCTGACAATTTTTAGGGTTTTGAAGCCGACATTTTCTAGGGTTTTTCAGTGGACGTCTTTAGGGTTTGCAGTCGACAATCACCAGGTTTTAGCAGCCAAAAAATTCTAGGGTTTGAAGCCGACAATCTTTAGGGTTTTAAGCCGACATTCATTAGGGTTTGAAGCCGATATTCATAAGGGTTTGAAGCCGACAATCATTAGGGTTTTAAGCCGACACTCTTTAGGGTTTGAAGCCAATATTCATAAGGGTTTGACAGTTGACGCTCCTTAGGGTTTAAGCCGACTACAGTCTCAATATTGTTTTTGAAGATTTCTTCTATAAAAGGAGGGACTAATTCAAGATGGAGTGCGAGGTGTGCGAAGATAAGGTGTGTATGCGAAATTTGCAGTGCGTAGAGAGTGAGTCGTTTTGATTTGAGCTAAGGCTGAAGCGATATATCTTTAGTGACGAAGTGAAGAGTGCATATCGAATCTTCGAGAATTAAGAGCGCGATGTGCAGAGGGTGTGTTTCAAGTCCAAAGTAATAATGCGTAGACTACAGAAGTGATCGATCTTTGATTGCAGCAGAGAGTGCGAAGAAGTACAGAGAAGCGGTCGGATAGTGCGAATCGTGTTGCGCAGAAGCAACAGAATGCAAAAAATAGCAGATCTGTGAGAAATGAGGTGAAAGTTTTATTCTGTAATCTTTATTATTGTCTTCCAAGTTGTAGCTTGGCACAAGGGGTTGGTGCCTCTTTCCAGTAGGTGATGGTAAATTAGGAGTCGGTGCTCCATTCTGCCTAAAATAGATAAAGCAAAGGGGTTGGTGCTCCTTCCAGTTGGTGCTGGTAAAAGATATTGTAAAGTTGTAGCTTTGCATTGGCTGGATTTGGATGGTAGTCCAAGCAGTCATTTTGAGGAGTAGCCACATTGGTGAACCTCGTTAAATTACTATGTTGTGTGTCATGCTTTCTTACTGCATTTTTTATATTTCTTTTATCAGTTTAAACTGCTGCTGGATTTAAAACTATATGTTTTAGAATTTTTAAAGATCACACTGATTCACCCCCCCTCTCAGTGTCACTGTGATTACAACATAAATGATGGAGGGGAGGTACTTTTGGGAGATGATTCAACACTTAGAATCATTGGTTATGGAAGAGAGAATATATTGTTGCAGGATGGTAGGGTTAAAACCCTCCCAAGTGTGATGCATATTCCTGGCCTTGCTAGAAATTTAATTTCTGTAAGCAAATGCTTGATGCAGTAGTAAACATCAGTTTTAGTAAGGATTCATAAAAAATGGTTCATGGATATATGGTTTTAGCTAGAGGATTTCAGATTGGAACCTTGTATAAGCTATTGGGAAGCACCATGAAAAATGAGTGCAATAGCTCAACTATTTCTGAGGCTGAATTAGATAAAAGTTCAATGCTTTGGCATCAAAGAATGGGATATATTTGAGAAAAGGGATTGTGTACCCTGTACACAAAAGGTATGGTTCAAGGTATCCCTAATTGCTCAATGTATATTTTTGTGAACATTGTATTTATGGCAAGCAAAATCGTGTGAGTTTCCCATCTGGTATTGCAAGATCAAAAGGGGCCTTAGATCCGATTCACACTGATATATTTGGACATGTTCCTATTCCATATCTTCGAAAATCATGATACTATGCTTCTTTCATTGATGACTTTTCAAGGTATGCATGGATTTATTTTCTTAAAAGTAAATATGAAGTGTTTGATAAGTTTAGAGAATTTAAAGCACTTGTTGAAAATCAAACTGAGAAAAATATTAAGGTGTTGAGGTCTGATAATGGAGGAGAGTATTGTTCAAATATATTTGAGGATTTTGTAAGCAATGTGGTATTCCAAGATAGAAGACTACTCCATATACACCTCAATAAAATGGAGTTGTTGAGAGATTGAACATATCACTAATGGAAAAGACTAGAAGTATGCTCAGTGGTGCTGGTATAGCACAAGAATTATGGGTAGAGGCAGTGAGTGTGGCTTGTTACTTACGAAATCAATCTCCTACATCAACATTACCAAATCAAACTCCATTTGAAGCATGGTTTGGTAAGAAACCCTCTCCTTCATATCTTAGAGTTTTTATGTGATGCATACATGCATATTACAAAGGAGAAAAGAAGTAAGCTTGATAATATAGCTATTAAATGTATCTTTATTGGTTATAAAGATGGTGTTAAAGGATATAAAATTTGGAATCCAAAAACTAAAAGTATATTTTATAATAAATATGTGGTGTTTAGATAAATGAAAACTGATCACAGGAAATAAGTAACAGAAGAATAACCCGAAAAGGTGCAATTTGATCTCATGGAAGAAGAATCCTACTCAACAAAAGAGGATGCCTATGGTAAGGAGATCAACACGAGAAAGAAGACAAACTGAAAGGTATAGTCCATATGCTTTTACTTATTATTTTGTTTTATTTGTTACTGATGAAGATCTTAGAACAATTAGAGAAACTATTAATTTTGAAGAGGTAAACCTTTGGGAAGAGGCCATGAATGAGGAAATGATGTCCCCAAAAAATAACAAAACACGGGATCTAGTAAAATTACCTGGTGAAAGAAAAGCAATAGGTTGCAAATGGATCTTCAAGAAGAAGCAAAATGTTGAAGGTAAAGTGGAGAAATATAAAACTCGCTTGGTTGCTAAATGCTATTCTTAGGTAGAGGGAATTGATTATGGTGAAGTATTTTCTCCTGTTGTAAAGCTAACCTCAATAAGATTTCTTTTATCTGTGGCTACTGCATTTGATCTTGAAATAGAGAAAATGGATGTAAAAACTACATTCCTTCATGGATATTTGGAGGAAGAAATCTATAGGAGACAACCTGAAGGGTTAATTGTTGAAGGAAAGGAGGATTTTGTATGTAATTTAAAGAAATATATGTACGGACTGAAACAATCACCTAGAATGTGGTATCAAAAATTTAATACTTATGTTTTAGGACTTGATTTTGTTCGTAGCAATGCTGATCATTATGTATACTCAAAGCAAATTGGTAATGAACTTGTCATTATAGTTTTGTATGTTGATGATATTTTACTAATTGGAAATAGTAAGAAAATGATTAGGGAAGTGAAGTCTCAGTTAGCATCACAATTTGACATGAAAGATCTTGGTCCTGAAAATTTTATTTTGGGTATGTAAATAAATAGAGATTGTTCAAATAGAAAGTTGTGGCTGAATAAGAAAAAATATGTTGAGAAAATATTGAAGAGATTCAGTATGTAGGATTGCAAACCAGTAAAGGTACCTATTCCTTTAGGTGAAAAATTATCTATTGAACAATGTCCAAAAATAGAAGAAGAGGTAGAAGAAATGTCCCATGTTCCTTATGCAAGAATTGTTGGGAGTTTAATGTATGCCATGGTATGTACTAGACCAAACATTTCCCATGCAGTGGGAGTTTTGAGCAGATATATGTCTAAACCTGGTAAAGATCATTGGACTGTTGTAAAAAGGGTTTTCAAATGTTTGCATGGTACATATGATTTTTCAATCTGTTATGAAGATATAGGTAAAGAAAAAAATTCTTGGATATACAAGGTTTTTTTTATGTAGATTGGGCTAGAGATCAGGACAATAGAATATCTACTAGTGCATATGTATTCAATTTGTTTGGAGGGGTTATTAGTTGGATGAGCAAAATGTAAACTATTGTTGCTATTTCAACCACTGAACCTAAGTACATGGCAACCACTAATGCAATTAAGGAAGTAGTTTGGCTACAGAGACTATGTTATGATATTGGGTTCTTTCAAGGAGCTATGAAGATAAATTGTAATAGCCAGAGTGCTAAATTTCTAGAAAAGAACCTTGCTTACCATTCCAGAATAAAGCACATTGATACAAAGTACCACTTCAGTAGGGACATGATTGAACAAAAGAAAGTGTTGTTGGAAAAAGTGGATACGAAGGAAAATGTTATAGATGCTTTAACCAATGTAGTTAGCACATAAAAGTTCATGTTTTGTACAATTAAAATGGGTCTGGAAAGTTTAAGTGTTGGAACTAACATGTGTTACAACCTTTCTGCAAAGTATTCAACAAGCGGGAGAATGTTGGATGTGTCTCATCCTTTACAGAGGAAGTACAGTACAACAGACCCCTACCTCGATGGTCCCACTCACTTGTGAGTGGGCTGAGAGGGTTTAGGGGGGCAGAGCCCCCAATGAGGATCCAAGGGCAGTATCCTCAGAAAATTATTTTGGGCAGCCTTTTTCCAGAGCAATTTTTGAAATTCTCATGATTGGTGGGTATGGGTGGTTTTAGCCCATGGTATTGTACCCACGGTATTCTAATACCACATTGTCGTTTAGGGTTGTAAGAGTTTCCTTTAAATTTATTTTAATGTCCCATTACGAAAAAGTGTGAACAATAATAGAAAAGGAGTTGTGGCTCTTGTTTGTTGGAGTAGCCCATATTGGGTGAACCAGGGTAAATCTTGTGTGTTCTATGTGCATGATTTCTTGTGAGCTGTTATATTATTTCTGATTTATTTAATTCTACATTATTATTCTAGAATAAGTTTGGGTAAAAATCTTCAAAGGCCATCGATGATGGCACCATGATTGACCAAGATATCTGTCACCTTGTTCGCTTCCCTGAAAGCATATTGAATGATGGGATATTGCATATGTTCTATGATTTTCTTGGATTCTTCAATACAATTCTTCACCTTCCAAGAGGGATTTTTGTTATTCCTCAAATAATTTATGATGTTGAGAGAATCCCCTTCAATGATCACCCTATTGGAATTTTGTGGGAGTAAGGACAACCCTCTCCAAAGAGCTTTGGCTTCAACAAGATGATTGGATTGAAAACCAAGACATTCAACAAAGGCCATGACAATGTCCTCATTATGATCTCTAAGAATACCACCAGCTCCTGCCAAACTTGGATTTCATTTGGCTACACCATAAAAGTTTAAATTCAACCATCCCATCGATAGAGAGATACACTTTGTATTGATACTGACCTTGGGAGGGGTGGTAGATAAGGCATCCTAAATGGGAATGTTTAAGGAAGTGAATAAAGAAGCTTCAAAGCTAGATATGGTGGGTTTGGCAGAAGGAGAAAGTTGGGCATGTTATTTGGCATAAGAAATAATTCTATTTCTTAAAGAGGTAGGATCCTTGCAAACATTGGAATACATCCTATTATTTATTTCAAGCTAAAATTACCACAAAAATGATGGAGGCAGAATTTCCAAGTGGACCTAAGGTAGGAATTGAAAAAGGGTGAAGGCCTTTGGGTGAAAAGATCTAAAATAGATTGTAGTTTGGCCCAAAGAATATTAAAGAACTAAAAACAATTATCAAGGATGAAAGAATAAAAGGAGCAATCCAAGAAAATATGATGAATAGATTCCTAATTAGATAGGCATAAGTGACAATGATTGGGAATCAAGAGGTCTCTTTTGATCAGATTATCGAAGGTGAGAATTCTATCTTGAATGACCAACCAAGAAAAGAAATTTTTTAGAAGTAATATGTTTGGCCAAAGAAGATGATAGGGTAAATAAGCTTCAAAGGGTTGCACTTGGAGATGATAGACAAACTTGAAAGAAAAAACCTCACTTTCAAAATGCTCCCAAATAAGATGATATGAAGAATTACCAAAAGGGATGACCACAAAATTGAGGAGAGAAACCAAGGATGCAGACTCAACAGGATAAGATTCACAAGTGAACAATTTCTAGGATGGCCTAAAATGGGAATGGGTTATAAAATCAAAAACTTTTCATCCCAACAAAGCATCAGTGAGGTTTTTGAGGATAGAAATGCTAGGATATTCAATAAGTGGTACTCCTATGATCCACTTGTCATACCAAAAGTCAATACTCTCACCATTTCCTAGCTACCATATTAAACCTTTACAAAATAGAGGTCTGGTGTGAATCATGGATTTCCAGAAAGTTGATCCATTGGTCAAAACCAACTCATCAAAGAAAGTAGTAGCCTACAGATACTTCCTCTTGACTATGGTGACCCATTCTGAGTTGTCATTACAGATGATTCTCCAAGCCTGTTTAGCCATCAAGTAAATATTTAGTTTTTGTATTCTTATAATCCCAATTCATCCTTGGGCTTTGGATCTACAAAATTTGTCCCAGGAAACAAGATGAAATATTTCTTTATTTTCAAATCCTGACCAAAGAAATATTTTTTGGATTTGCTCAATTTTATACTGGACAAAAGCATGAGCTTTAAAAATAGAAAGGAAGTAAACCAAGATGCTTTGTAGGTAAGCAATAGTAAGAGTGGCTTTGGCTATATGGGATAAAAAATTTCCTTTCCACCCTGCTAATTTCTTTTGAATCCTTTCAATTACATTATTCCACATTGAATCAATAGGATTTCCCACAAACAATGGGAGACC
This sequence comes from Wollemia nobilis, assembly GCA_028583015.1. NCBI lineage: Eukaryota > Viridiplantae > Streptophyta > Pinopsida > Araucariales > Araucariaceae > Wollemia > Wollemia nobilis. The sequence continues at coordinate 23,156,168 of JAQPPZ010016881.1, forward strand.
TAAATAGGTGGTAGGCAAGGAAGCAACTGCACACTCAAGGATTTGGGCTATTTTAACTTGACACTGGAGTGTTGAGAAAGTATACCTTGATTTTGTGGAAGTTTATCTTTTGATATGTAGCTTGTTCATAAAGGAGTAGGATGTGTTTTATGAATTTATCCTAAAAAACCAAAGCATGAGTCACCACTAACGTATCATCCGTAAATTGTTGGTGTGTCACTAGGTTAAGCTATGAAGCCATTCTAATACTAGATATGAGATCTGTTTCACAAGTCACTTTTAGAGTTCTACCAAGAGATTCAGATGCAATAATGAAGAGAAGAGGGGATAAGGGATCTCCTTGTATTAATACTCCAACACTAAAAATATCCAGTAGCAGATCCATTGACAAGGACTAAAAACCAAGGAGTAGAAATACATCCTTTGATGAGATCAACCCAATCCAAATGAAAATCAAACTTCAAAAGGATAGCAATGAGGAAGTCCTAGTTGACTCTTTCATAAGCCTTGTTCATGTCCAGTTTGAGAATAAAAGCATGTTTCTTGGTTTGGGATGAAGAATGTAAAGTTTCATGGATGGTTATTATTCCATAAAAAATGGATCTACCTTTGATTGAACTTCCTTGACATAGATCAATGATGTTGGGAAGAATGTCCTTCATTCTGTTAGCCATCACTTTAGTAAGGATTTTATACACCATGTTGCAAAGGCTTATAGATCTAAAATCAGCCATTGATTTTGAAATGGGTCCTTTTGGAATCAAAGCAATGAAAGTAGAATTAAACCTGCGAGGGATGGATTTGGACTCCTAGAACTCCTTGATAGCTGAAAATATATCAAGACCTACAATGTCCCAACAGGGTTAGAAAAAGTTTTGTGGGAAACCATCCGATCCAAGAGCTTTATCAGGATGCATGGAGAAAAGGGCTTGCTTGATTTCATCATGAGAAAAAGGGTAAATTAATCAAGAATTGACCTCAAGACCAATAGAATTAGAAATTTTCTAAAGGAGGGAATCTTTGGCCAGGGCTGAGTGAGGATTAGAATTATCTAGGAGAGAACTGTGTTGGAAGTTGTCATTGATGTCAAAGGCAGAATTATATTCAAGGTTGAAATAATAAGGCACAAGGCAGAAATATGTTGATGAGAAAAATTGAAATGGTTATCAAGGCAATATACATCTCCAAGTTATTTTTACTAAGAAAAATGTTATAATATTTAAATGAAAATTTAAATATTACAAAGGAGGCAAAAGTTTCAAAGACAAAATTATTTCCAATACACCAAGGTTTCAAAGGTTTCAAATATATTAACATTATAATATTTTAATATTATAATGCAAAGGTTTCAAAGTTAAAAGAAGTGCCAAAGGAAATATTATTTAAATTTATTTTAAGCACCAACATCAATGCATTATAGGGAAAGCATATTTAAAGGGGGCAAATTATTTCATTTGCCAAAGGTTGATACCAAGAAAAAATCGTGAGATCCTCTCGATCATTCGATTAATTGAGGGAAAAGTAGAAGGAAAGGATAGGAGCATGATTTCTAAAGCAGATTTCAAAAGTCAAAAGGGGAAGTAGCAAGTTTGAAGTCTCATCTGGGTGGCTAGCCCAGACGGTAGGGAGGCCCTGCACTAGATCATTGGTAGAGAGGAGGTCTTGAGTTCAAAGCATGACAGGGATAGTTTTGCTAAAGTTTTGGTTGATAAAGATATCGCATCATGTGGCAGTTGAAATAGGAGCATGCACGTTTTGGTTTTTGTGTGGGCAACTAGCCCACGTGGTGTCCTAGCTTTCGCTAGGGTGCGTTCTAGCTAGAGGTGGTAGGTTTGGATTGTGGCGACAACGTTAGGAAAGGTACAAATTTTTGAATTAAAAAATATTTTGAATGTCTAAGGTATGCGCTTTAATTCTTGGCATTAGGGGAGACATAAGGTTTGATTTTTGCATAAATGATTGGGGTCAACATACATCATTATAAATCAAAATTTTGTGTGTATTATTAGACAACGAGTGCATTGAAAATTATTATTTTTACTAGGAGGTATAAGGTGTATGAAGTTCATTTAAAAGTTGTAATTTGTGCCTTGGGTCATTAAGTGTGTTGGTAATTATTTTATGAAAGTAAGGAGGTATAAGGTGTATATGGATGATTTAAATATTGTAATTTTTACTTTGAGTTATTTAGTGCTATAAGAAACTTTGTGGTGTGGTGAAAATTATTTCTTGCAAAAGTAGGAGTTATAAGGTGTTATTGTGGTTTGATTTTTGGTTGTAATTTTTGTATGGTGAAAAGAAAGTTTGAGGGGTTTTGATAATTTTTAATGCCCTATATTTTGAGAACAAAAGGAGAGTCATTGAGCATCATTTTTAGATTCCATTGTGCACATCTTTTTGAGAAGAAATTTAATGTGGGTGATTTGAAAGTGAGATGTACTAACCAATTTTGAAGTGGCACTTTGAAAAGGAAAATTCTTTTGAGGCAGGTTTTTGAGGGCACACCTTCATCAAAGCAAGTTAAGAGGTATGGTGATATTATTCTTTCTTTAAAATGTTTTGTTGAGCAAACATTTCTGAATCATAAGGTGGATAAATAAGGATTATAAATGTGCATTGTTGGAAATATCTGAGCTAGGGTTTATGAAACAAATCGTGCATCCTTGTTGAAAGAAATTGGAAACACTTATGCTAGAGTTTAAGGATAAAATTATGCATCATTGATTAGTGAAATTGGAACTACATGTGCTAAGTTTTGAGAACCAATTGTGCAACATTGTTGAATGAATTTGTGAAGCATTTGGGTATTGACGTGAGTGACATTGAATGAGAATGCGTAAGTTTTGTGAAGCAAATTTATGCACTAGCTTTGATTGATATTGAGATAAATTTCCAAAGTTTATAGGGTAGTTTTGTGAAGTAATTTTTACATTGGCCTTAAGTAATATTTGAAAAGAATATATTGTGAAATTGTAGTACATATCATTCTCTATATGTTCAAGAGGTTCAACGAATTATGGATAGAATATGTCTAAATTACTTTAGTCAAGGAAAGAACTTTAGGGAATTATTTGTATGCAAGAATTGGGAATGTTTGAGGTAGATTTGAGCAAGTATTGTAAGAAGACTTGAAGTAGGTTTAAAGCAAATTTTTGAGTAGCTTTAAGCAAGCCTTGTGAGAAGGCTTGGTGCAGTTTTGGGTAGATTTGAGAGTAGGGTTAGGAGCTGATTTGAGTAAGTCTTGTGAGAAGGCTTGAGGTATATTTGGGAAGATTTAAGAGCAAGTTTGTTGCTGATTTGAGAAAGCCTTGTGTGAAGTCTTGGAGCATATTTGAGCAAGTATTGTAAGAAGACTTGAAGTAGATTTGAGATAGATTTGTGCATGTAATGTGTGCAGATTTGGGATAGAGTTGAGATAGATTTGTGCATGTAATGTGTGCAAATTTGAGGAAGAGAGGAGATAGATTTGTGCATGTAATGTGTGTATATTTAGGGCAGAGTTGAGATAGATTTGTGCATATAACGTGTGCAAATTTGGAGTAGAGTTGAAACAAATTTATGAATGTAATATATGCAGATATTGGGCAGAGTTGAGATAGATTTGTGCATGTAATGTATGTAGATTTGGGGCAGAGTTGAGAAAAAATTATACATGTAATGTGTGTAGATTAGGGATAGAGTTGAAATAGATTTGTGCATGTAATGTGTACAGATTTGGAATAGGTTTGAGACCAGATTTATGAGTAGACTTGAGTAAGCCTCGTAGGCTTGGAGTAGAGCTAAGTAGAGGTGTGTACCAGCTTTGGACATGACCATATCAAAGTGGAGAGGTATCTCCTATGGATAGAGTTCCATGAACTAGAGCTAAGAGGAGAGGTATCTCCTATTAATAGAGTTCCATGAACCAGAGTAGAGAGGAGAGGTGTCTTTTATGGATAGAGTTCCATGAACCAGAGCAAAAGAGAGGTGTCTCCTATGGATAGAGTTCCATGAACTAGACCAGTAAGGGGATAGAGTTCTCTTGTGGATAGAGTTCCATGAAACATATTTAAGGGGATAGAGTTCTCCTATGGATAAAGGTCCATAAAATTGAGCATAGGGGATTGAGATCTACTTTGGATAGAGGTCCATAAACATTGTAATAGGGAATTGGTTACCAATAGATTTTTTGAGAAAATTTAGAAGAAATATTTTCTTCGTGGATGTAACCCACATTGGGTGAACCACGTTAAATTTATGTCTCTCATGTGTGTGATGATTTGTGCATTACCTTGTTACTACTATTGATGAGATTGGTTAATACTAATATGAAAATATATTGCAATTGATAACATTAGATAATATTTTTTGGGAAAGAAAAGTAAAAGTTTATGTTATACTATTCACCTCCCCATCTCAGTATAATCTTGTGTTCTTCAATTGGTATCAAAGCGTGTTCCTTCGAAAAAGTCTAATAACTTGAAGGAAGATCTTATAGGAACATCGATGGCTTCTCAGAATGGATCCTCAATAAATAAGGTTCCAATATTTGATGGGAATAATTATGCTTTCTTGAGTATGAAGATGAAGAATTATTTTATGGCACAAGGATATGAAACATGGCAATCTATTGAGGATGGGTTCAAACCTACAACTACTCCTCCCATAGATAAGGATGACAAGAAACTATATGTAAATAATGCCAAGGATATGAATGAAATCTTAAGTGGATTATGTGAATCAGAGTTTGTGAAAGTTATGCAATGCAAATCAATAAAATAAATATGAGTCAAATTGAAGCAAACATATGAAGGAGATAGCAAGGTTAAGTTGGCAAAAATTTAAACTCACAGGAGGAAGTTTGAAAATTTGAAGATGAAAGATGAGGAAGATATTACTAAATACTTACTCCATGTTGATGAAGTTGTTAATAGCATGCATGAACTTGGATCAAAAATTGAGGACTCTAGTGTTGCTTAGAAAGTATTAATATCACTCCCCATGAGGTATGATGCAAAGGTTTCAGCAATAGAAGAGATGAATAATCTCGATAGGTTGACAATGGATGAGTTACATGAAATTATCACAACTTATGAGATGAGGATAGAAAAAGATCAAAATTCCAATAAAGAGGCAACATTCAAAGTTTCAAAGAAAATAAAAGATAAGAAACCAGAATCAAGTGATGAGTCAAGCAGTAATGAAGAAGCTAACTTTTTGAGAAGAAATAATAAGGGCTTAAGAAAATAGAAATATATGAAGACTATAAATTTTTTTAATTGTGGTAACTTTGGTCACTATGCATCTAATTTTCCACAAGCTGGAAGTAGTAGTAGTGAAGAGAAACAAGATTATAAGAAAAAGGAAGAAAGAAAATTTAGGTATGAAAAGAAAAATAGGTATGGTCAAGGCAAGCATGAAAAGAAGATTTTTCAAAGGCACAAGAAGAGTTTCTATGTTGAAGAAGCAAGTAGTGCTTCAAGTGACAGTGATGAAAGTTTCTCAGATAGTGAAAAAGAAGAGATTCTATTTTTGGCAATAGAAGAGGAAGAGGACACTCCTATTGAAGAACAAGTAAAATATGTTTCTAACCAAGTAGAAGAAAAAGAAGATGCTCCTATTATTGAAGACCTAAATGAAGGTTCAAAAAAAGAAGAAACCATAGTTTACCTAGAAGAGGAACTTATTGTTGCTTTTAGATTGTTGAAAAGAGTTAGAAAGAACTACTCAATATTGAAGGCTCAAGTTTGAGAAGATGAGGAAATAAAGGAAAAGCTTCTACAAGATCTCAAAAACTTAAAAGTTAAGGTAAGGAGATTTGAAGAAGTTATGGTTGAAAAGTTAGAGGTAAAAGAGTTAGAATGTGAAATATTGGAACATGAAGTGGTTTCTCTAAGTATGGAAGTGAAAGATTCAAAGGATAAGCTACACAGGTTTGGGAAAAGTTCAAATTATTTGGATAACATTATCAAAGCATAAAGATCTTAATTTATCAAAATAGGACTTGGCTATGAAGAAGGTCAAGAGGTACAAAAAGAAGAGTCTAGCTCAAAAGAAAAGGAAGTTTCAGAGGAAGAGATTGAAGAAAAACCTAAGACCTATGTTGATAAGTTGAGGAGTGGAAGCATCATTGAGAAAGAAAACAATGCACAAACAAGGAGCATAGGGATCATCATAGAGAAGGCAATGATAGGACCAAGAGATTAGATTTTTCAAGACAAGATGAATATTTATTCCAAGGGCATTGTTTCTCATGTAATAATTTTGGTCACAAAGCTATACATTGTAGGATTCATGGCAAAAGTTATTATGGCTTCATCGAAAGAAATTTTAGGTAATTTGCACCATTTAGAAACTACAACATCAAGTGTTACAATTGCAATAATTTTGGGTATAAAGAAAATGGCGTAGAACAAAGTTTCCAGAACATTCAAAGACAAGCAAGGACAGAAATGGCCAAAAGGTTCAAAGAGGTATGAATACAAAAATATGGAAGAAAGTTGAGAAAGGAGAAGAGCATTGTAAGTTGGAAGTAGTCTTACTCCTACCCTAAAATTGATCACCTCAAGGAGAGGAGGTGGTGAGGGGGCTGAGCTAAGAGTCTTATTTTTAGCCCCAAAGGAGCCATTTGCCATTGATGTCAAATGGGGAGAGTTTTATTAAGAGGAAGAGAAATAAATAAGGGGGAGAAGCTTCTTAGGGAGAGCATATTTGGAATTCAGTGGTTGTAAAATAAATTTTTAGAAAGGGTTGCCATCAATGACAAAGGGGGAGATTGTTGGAAATATTAAGTATTTTGGTTTTCATTGATGTCAAAGGTAAAATTATCTTCAAGGTTGAAATAATAAGGCACAAGGCAAAAATATGTTGAGAAAAATTGAAATGGTTATCAAGGCAATATACATCTCCAAGTATTTTTTACTAATAAAAAGGTTATAATATTTAAATAAAAATTTAAATATTACAAAGGAGGCAAAAGTTTCAAATACAAAATTATTTCCAATACACCAAGGTTTCAAATATATTAACATTATAATATTTTGATATTATAATGCAAATTATTTATTGTAAATGTAGGAGTTATAAGGTGTTATTGTGGTTTGATTTTTGGTTGTAATTTTTGTATGGTGAAAAGAAAGTTTGAGGGGTTTTGATAATTGTTAATGTCCTATATTTTGAGAACAAAAGGAAAGTCATTGAGCATCATTTTTAGATTCCATTGTGCACATATTTTTGAGAAGAAATTTAATGTGGGTGATTTGAAAGAGAGATCTACTAACCAGTTTTGAAGTGGCACTTTGAAAGGGAAATTCTTTTGAGGTAGGTTTTTGAGGGCACACCTTCATCAAAGCAAGTTAAGAGGTATGGTGATATTATTATTTATTTAAGGTGTTTGGTTGAGAAAATATTTCTAAATCATAAGGTGGAGAAATAAAGATTATATATGTGCATTTTTGGAAGTATTTGAGCTAGGGTTTGTGAAACAAATCATGCATCCTTGTTGAAATAAATTGGAAACACTTGTGCTACAGTTTGAGGATAAAATTGTGCATCATTGATTAGTGAAATTGGAACTACATGTGCTAAGGTTTGAGAACCAATCATGCAACATTGTTGAATGAATTTGTGAAGCATTTGGGCATTGATGTGAATGACATTGAATGATAATGGGAATGTTTTGTGAGGTAAATTTATGCACTAGCTTTGATTGATATTGAGATAAATTTGCAAAGGTTATAGGGCAATTTTGTGAAGTAATTTTTGCATTGGCCTTAAGTGATATTTGAAAAGAACATATTGTGAAATTATAGTACATATCATTCTCTGTATGTATAAGAGGTTAAATAAATTCTAAGTAGAATATGTCTAAATTGCTTTAGTCAAGGAAAGCACTTTAGGGAATTGTTTGTATGCAAGAATTGGGAATGTTTGAGATAGATTTGAGCAAGTCTTGTAAGAAGACTTGAAGCAGGTTTAAAGCATATTTTTGAGAAGGTTTGAGAAAGCATTTTGAGAAGGTTTGGTGTAGTTTTGGGCAGATTTAAGAGCAGGTTTATTACTGATTTGAGCAAGCCTTGTGTGAAGGCTTGGATTAAATTTTAACAAGTCTTGTAAGAAAAATTGAAGAATATTTGAGATAAATTTATGCATGTAATGTGTGCAAATTTAAGAAGAGTTGAGACAAATTTGTGCATGTAATGTGTGTAAATTTGAGGTAGAGTTGAGACAAATTTGTGCATGTAATGTGTGCAAATTTGAGGTAGAGTTGAGATAGATTTGTGCATGTAATATGTACAGATTTGGGGTAGAGTTGAGACAAATTTGTGCATATAATATGTGTAGATTTGGGGTAGAGTTGAGACATATTTATGCATGTAATGTATGTAGATTTGGGGCAGATTCAAGATAGATTTTTTCATGTAATGTATGTAGATTTGGGATAGATTTGAGACAGATTTGTGCATGTAATGTGTGCAAATTTGGGGTAGATTTGAGACAAATTTGTGCATGTAATGTGTGTAGATTTGGGATAGAGTTGAGATAGATTTGTGCATGTAGTGTGTGTATATTTGAGGTAGATTTGATAGTAGATTTATGAGTAGACTTGAGTAATCCTCGTGAGTAGGCTTGAAACAAAGTTAAGCAGAGGTGTGTACCAGCTTTGGAGGTGACCATATTAGAGAGAAGATGTGTCTTCTATGGATAGAGTTACATGAACTAGAACAGAGAAGAAAGGTGTCTCCTATGGATAGAGTTCCATGAACCAGAGCAGAGAGGAGAGGTGTCTCCTATGGATATATTTCCATGAACTAGAGTAAAGGAGAGGTGTCTCCTATGGATAGAGTTCCATGAACTAGACCAATAAGGGGATATAGTTCTCCTATGGATAGAGTTCCACAAACAAGATTTAAGGGGATGGAGTTATACTGTGGATAAAGGTCCAGGAAATTGAGCATAGGTATTGAGATCTTCTTTGGACAGAGGTCCATAAACATTGTAATAAAGAATTGGTTCCTAAGATATTTTTTGAGAAAATTTAGAAGAAATATTTTCTTTGTGGATGTAATCCACATTGGGTGAACCATGTTAAATTTGTGTCTCTCATGTGTGTGATGATTTAAGTATTATCTTGTTATTGCTATTGATGAGATTGGTTAACACTGCTATGAAAATATATTGCAATTGATAACATTGGATAATTTTGTTTGGAAAAGAAAAGTAAAAATTTGTCTTATATTGTTCATCCCCCCTTAATATAAGCTTATGTTACTCAAATTAAAATATGAAACAACCATCGATCCGATTTCAAATATATCCTTAGTGGAAGAACCATCATCTTTCCAAAGTTTTTTTATTATGTTTGAGCTCCTGTTATACAAGGTAGAAACATAAAAAACTTTGTATTGAAATATCCTTCTGTAAGCCAAATTGCTCTGGATTTTTGTTGCTAAAAAGTTTCTTAAAAGGTTATGGAAATTATATAGTATATGTCTTTCCTTCTCCCTAGTTTTATCATTAGCTTGCCCATTTTGAAATTTGGTTTCAATTGCTGCCAATCTATCCTTTATAAATTGCTTGTTTTCAAATAGGTTACCAAAGACTTCCTTGTTCTAAATCCTAAGTTTCTCCTTAATGATGCTGAGTTTTTGGCCTAGCTTGAAAGAATGAGTTCCTTGAATATCTTGTTGCCACCATTCAAAGATTCTATTTTTGAGGTCAGGATGATGAAGCCACATGCTTTCAAATCTAAATGGGGTTTTAAAAGGGTGTTTCCTCTCAGCTTCCAAGATAAGAGGATTATGATCAAAATCAATTTTGAGCAGGGCCTCAAGGCTTGCATCCCCAAACAACATAGTAGCTTTCTTAGAAAAGAAAAATCTATCCAATTTTACTTGGATGAGATGGTGGCTGCTTTTTCTATTACTCCATGTGAATTTGGTCCCATTGAGATTAACATTTATAAGTTTGTTGGAGTTGATGAAGTCATCTATCCAATTATACTAGTGAGCAATATTCAAATAGGTGAGGATCACCCAAAATAGTGATAATTTAATTCTTAAATTCAAACTTCAAACATTGGTGAAAGGTAGAAGGGACAATATACATCACATGGATCCAAGGAAATCCAAGGATTAGATTAAAATATGTAGGGCAAGGTACCACATAGAAAATAGTATCTAATATCTTGGGTCCAACCTTAAGTTGGAGGGATATAATATCGCAAGCTTATTGGGACTCATTGTTGAAGGTTCTTATGTTGTATTTAGATTTAGTTAAATATTCCTTTTTTAATATAAAATTTTGGAAAAATTGATAAGTCCATAAATTTAGGGAAGAACTATTATCAATTATAACCCTTTTGATAAAAGTTTTCCCAATAAATGTAGTAATCTAGAGGGAAGAATCCCCCTGTAAGTCTGAGGAAGAAATATCATCATTCGAGAACATGATATGATGTATCCCAAGATATCTTAAAATATTAGCCATAAAACTAGGAGAAATATTTGTAGGGACATATTGTTGTCTTAGAAGTTTCAACAAGGCTTCCCCATGAATAGGAGAAGTTTGCAAAAGTTCTAAGAAATAAATATTGGCTGAAGAAATTGTCTCCTATAGAAAGCATTGGGTCTGATGATTTTGTGCTAGTTTCCTTGTAGATACTACAATCATACCAACCATATTATCATAATGAGGTGGCACATTTTAATATAAAACTTGATTATATGCCTGCTACCCATGCTTAGGTAGGGGATATTGGAAGATTTCCATATCTTGATTAGTTGTGGGTGCTTGTTGAGTAGGAGGTTGGTTGTTTGGTGGACAAGAACCTTCTATGATAAGGTGACCTTCATAAATAAAATATTGAACCACATGTTTCAACCTATTATAAGGGTTTATCCAATGCCCCTCCACTCTATGATATTCACAATGCTGACTAGCCTTATACCAATTAGTTGTGGTATTAGGTTACCTTATGGGAGGCAACTCAATAATATTAGCTTCCAAAAGCTACTTTAGAACCACTATCATAGGCACATTAAGCCTTGTGAAATTCCTTTATGGAGGTTTTGGAGGTTGGCTAAGCACCATATTTTATAGGTTGTTAACAATACTATTAATAGGCCTACTATTCGTAACTCCATCACCTACCACATGCTTGTTCTTATACTAATTTTTAGTGGCATTATCTTCTTTCAATTTAATATATCCTCTTACGATAAGAGCTTGCTCTAGCTTTCTTGCTAGGTCAATTGCTTGATCAAAATATGTGCTAGTTGTCGTTTCCAATACATAAGACAATTACTCTTGCAAATTTCCAATAAATATCTCAAGCATGTCTTGAGGAGGTAAGGTATATCTCAAGCATCCAAATAGACTCCTCCAATGAGACAAAAATTCTAAAAAAAATTCTTCTTTACCTTGTTTTAACATGTAAACATCTTTCATGGTCACATTATTTTCAACATAAGCACCAAATTGTTGCATAAATAATTCAGTTGTTTCTTCAAAATTTCTCAAAGAATGGTTGGGTAATTGATAATACCATTCTAATGCCATGCCACCAAGGCTCTTAGTAAAAATTTTTAGCAACAACATGCCATCATATATGATATCATGGTAAGCTATTCTAAACATTATAAAATGGTCAAATGGATTTTTCATTCCCTTATATAGGCAAAACTAACATGGAAAAATGATTAGGATAGGGCTTAGCGACTATGATAGGGTCTAAGGGCTGATTGCACATTTATCTATAGCTATAGGTGAAACTATGGAGTTAAATCATATCCAATCAAGAAACCAGTTATTTAACCATATTAGTTAAACTTTGCACCTTTTGATTGTTGTTGTGCAATACCCATAGATTCCCTTAGGGAGGGGTATAGGTAGGCCGTTGAAAGAATACTTGGATCATGTTGGAGACATTGATACTATTGTGATATGTGGTATATTTATAGAGAGGATAACTAATAGTTGGTGGAACCAAATTGAGAATGTTGATTTTAGCAGAATGAGGAGGAAATTGAAAATAATCTTTATATTCACTATCGGTTGGAAGAACTTGCAAACTTATTCCAACGTTGATGGTCACAATAGTAGCATATGTTGGGTTATAAACAAGATTACCATGATGCAAATATTCAGTAAATAAGTTGTTATAAACATATCAAGGGAAATTTGGTTTGATGATAAGATGTTCCAACTTCCTTGAGTCAGGCTTCCTCTTCGATAGCTTTATTCAATTTATCCTTTTGATGCTTGTAGAAATTCTAAACATGTTAAAATGACTTAAAGATAAGGTTCCCATTGGGTACCTTAGTAGGATGAAGGTCATTCTAAATCTCTTCATTTTTATCCTCTTCTAGATTGTGATTTTCTCTATCAATTTGATCATATTCTTGGAAAATATCATCTAACTCTAAAGTCTTCATCCACTCCTAAGTTTGGGATCCATTATGAGGGAGAGAAAGTATAGAGTAGAGAATGAGGATAACTAAAACTAGAAAAAGCACACAAAATATTTTAAAGATGTTTGTTAATGTTATTGATATACACAAACAAAATTAGTGGTCTTGTTTAAAGTTTTCAAGAAGAACAAAGGAAGAGGCTTTGTATTTTGGCCACTAAGATGCGTGTTCACATTGGTTTCACCAAATATATAGAGGGGGTAAAATACCTTGAAGAACACATGCTTATACTGAGAGGGGGGTGAACAGTATAAGATCAACTTTTACTTTTCTTTCCCAAATAATATTATCCAATATTATCAATGGCAATATCAATGGTAGTAATCAAAGCAATGCACAAATCATCACACACAAGAGAGACACAAATTTAACGTGGTTCACCCAATGTGGGCTACTCCACGGAGAAAATATTTCTTCTAAATTTTCTCAACAAATCTCTTGGGAATCAATTCCCTATTACAATGTTTATGGACCTCTATCCAAAGGAGACACCAATCCCCTATGCTCTGATTTGTGGATCTCTCTCCATAGGAGAACTCTTTCCCTTTTCTCTAGTTTATGGATATCTCTCCATAGGAGAACTCTATCCCCTTTCTATGGTTCGTGGATCTCTCTCCATAGGAGAACTCTATCCCCTTGCTCTGGTTCATGGAACTTGATCCAGGAGAACTCTATCTCCTCAACTGGTTCATGGATCTCTCTCCATAGAAGAACTCTATCTTCCCAGATGGTTCATGGATCTCACTCCATAGGAGAACTCTTTCCCTTGCTCTAGTTTGTGGATCTCTCTCCATAGGAGAACTCTATCCCCTCTACTTTGGCTGGTGATCTTCTAGAAGACTTCTACCCCCACTGCTCTGGCTTGTGGATCTCTCTCCACAGGAGACCTCTATCCCCACTACACTAGCTGATGGATCTCTATCCACTAGAGACTACTATCCTCTTTGCTCTGTCACCTCCAAAGCCTACTCTCAACTCTATCTCAAATCTGCACCAAACTCTATCCCAAGTCTAGCACAAATTTTCTCATAAATCTACACCAAACTCTATCTCAAATATGCACCAAAATTTATCTCAAGTCTAGCACAAATCTACTTTAACTTTGCTCACAAATATACTCTTAATTCTATCTCAAATCTATCCTCAAGCCTTAACAAAAGACTTGCTCAAATCTGCCTTCAAGCCTTCTCAAAGACTTGCTCAAATCTATCCTCAAGCCTTCTCAAAGACTTGCTCAAATCTACCCTCAAGCCTTCTCAAATACTTGCTCAAATCTATCCTCAAGCCTTCTCAAAGACTTGCTCAAATATACCTTAATGTTGCTCACTTAACCTGCTCAAATATTTCCAAAATTTTCACATAAACCAAGCTTATATATTTTTAGAAAAATCTTTCTTCAAACAAATATATTCTACTCAGAATTTGTTTAACCTCTAGAACATATAGAGAATGATATGCTCTATCAAAAACTCAATATGTTTCACACTCACAAATCTTGTACTCAATTAACCACTCTCTATCTCTTGCAAAATCCCTTTCAAATAAAATCAAAATAATGTATAACAAAACTGGTTTATTCTTCTTGCAAATTTTCTCTCAAAGATCAATCACACCAATGCACAATTTCCCTTATAAAATTGATCTCAAACACCTTCACAATTGCTATCAATATCTCTCAAATCAATGTTCAAAATATTTCACAAAGATACACTAACTTGTCTTCAACCCTAGCACAAGTAGTTCACAATCTCTAGCTCAAATGTCTCAAACCCTTTCAACAATTAGAAGCACAGATTGTTCTCAAATTCTATCCCAAATGTTTCCAAAACATTCAACAATGAAGCATAAAACCTCACTCAAATATTTCCAACAATGCTTATCAAACAATCCTTTTCACTCCACCTTATGTTCCAAAACATTCATTCCAACAAACACTTTAAACAAAGGATGATGTGCCCATACCTCTTAATTTCTCTTGTGGAGATATGTCTTCAAAAATATGTCTCATAAACAATTGATCTTTCTAGTGCCACTTCAAGAGTTAGATATCAAAATACTCTCTCAATACATCCATATGAATTTTCTTCTCAAAAGATATTTCACCATACAAAAATTACAATAAAATATCAAACCACTTTTACACCTTATTTCTCCTATTATTTCATGCAAAATAATGCTCAACAAAACAACCAGAAATTACACACATGAATTTCACATATACACCTTATACCTCCTTCTTATGAAACAAAAAATAATGCACTTCAAATTTCAATAAGACCAAAGAAATTTTCACTTTATCTCATGCATCAACCAAGCATTAATAATCTGAAATTTCACCTTTCATCCCTTTCTAAAATAAAAATCAAATCACTTTACTAACCTTATAGCTCCCTAACCATATCATATCACAATGATAAAATTTATTAACCCTTATAACTCCTTAACCAAGCACAACATGCATACCTTTATCAAAAAATTAATTCTGCCTTCAAGCGTTGCCGTCATTGCTCGAACCTGTGACCTCGCTGGCCTCTGCGCCCTAGCACAAGGGCAAACACCACGTGGGCTAGCCACCCACACAAACCCAAGGAGCACATGCTCCTTTTTGTCCTCTACCACTGGCGCAAAATGCAAAACATCAAGCAAAACCTTGTCACCTGCCTCCGTCGCATCTCGAACCCGAGACCTGTTTGCTACCATGACCTAGCATCGTGGATGCTACCGTCTGGGCTACCTACCTAGATGGAATAGAAGTTTAGAGCCCCTACTCCTTGTCCTTTCCTCTACCTTGACTTCCAAAAACTAATGTCTTCTTCCTCTCCATCGTGAATCGAACGATGATCGAATGGGTGCACAAATTTCTCAACACACAAACACACCTTATCAACCACTTTAGCATGCAATATTTATATGCAATGGTTTGCATTAACTTTGATGTCGACGCTCAAATTTTCAAACCTTTTGGCACCAATAAAATATTATATTTTAATTATAATAATTTAAATCCAAGGGATTTAAATATTATAATTTCTCTTAGGGCCTTTTCTTAGGTTAAAACTTTTGCCACCATAGTTAATCAATTTAACCTTTTTCTTTTGCAAAATTACCACCAAGGTAAATCAAATAGACCTTTTTATTTTTCCTTTTTCAAATGCCACCATGATAAATCAACTTGACCCTTTTATTTTTCTTTTTCAAATACCACCATGGTAAATCAACTTGACCCTTTTATTTTTCAATACCATCATGGAGAAGGCTTTTCTTTCTTCTTGCTGCCTCATGCCTCATGTGCCCTTTGAAGAATATTCTCACAAATATTTCCATCAACTTAGGACATCAAACCTTTTGACATCAATGACAACACAACATGCTCAAATTTCCAACAATCTCCCCCTTTGTCATTGATGGCAACCCTTTTCTAAAATTCCTTTTTCCAAACCATTTGATTCCAAATATGCTCCCCCTGAGAAACTGAATGCTCTCCCCTTACTCAAATCTCTCCCCCTTTGTCATCAATGGCAAAGGGACTCCTTTGGGGCTAAATATAAGACTCTTAGCTCAGCCCCCTCCCCACCTCCTCTCCTTGAGGTGATTAATTTTGGGGTGGGAGTATTTCTACTCCCAGCATACAATGCTCTTTTTCTTTGTCAACTTTCTTCCTCAACATACCCTTTTGATCCTTTTGAGTGTCCCTGTTCTTGCTTGTCTCTGGAAGCTCTGGAAACTCTGTTCTGCACCACTTGGCCTTATGCCCTAGATTATTGCACTTGTAACACTTAATGTTGTAGTTCTTAGAAGGTGCAAATATCTTGAAGTTCCTCCTGGTGAAGCCATACTCATTTCTGTCATGAACCCTGCAGTGGATTGCTTTATGACCAAATCGATTACAAGAGTAGCAATACCCTTGAAAGAGATGTCCATATTTGAAGTTCCTCTTAGTAAAACCATATTCCTTCTTTTCATGAACCCTGCAATGCATAGCCTTGTGACCAAACCGATTACATGAAAAACAATGTCCTTTGAAGAAATCTTATCTTGAGCCCACTGGTCTCTTAGTCCTTTCTTCTTTGTGATGATCCATGTTCCTTGTTTGTGCATTGTTTCCTTTCTTAGTGAAGCTTCTATTCTTCAACTTATCCTCATAAGTCTCAATTTCTCCTTCACTCTCTTCCTCTGAAACTTCTTCCTCTTTTGAGCTTGAGCTTGACCCTTCTTCTTGTTTCCCTTGTCCTTCTTCAAAACCAAGTCATGTTTTGATAGATGAAGATCTTTGTGCATTGATAATCTTATCCAAGGTTTTTGAACTTTTCCCAAACCTATGTAGCTTGTCCTTAGAATATTTTACTTCCATCCTTAGTGAAACTACCTCATGTTCTAATATTTCACATTCTAACTCTTTTGCTTCTAACTTTTCACTCATGACCTCTTTAATTCTCCTTGCCTTAGCTATTGAGTTTGTCAGGTCTTGTATAAGATTTCCTTTTTCTTCCTCACATTCTTGAACTTGAGCCTTTAGTCTTGAATTCTAATTTCTAACATTTTTCAATTCTCTAAGAGTAGCAATAAGTTCTGCTTCTAGATCTACTATGCCTTCCTCTTCATTTTCTGAATCTTGTTCTACTTCTTGGTCTTCAAGAGCATCTTCACACTTTTCAACTTTATCTTCAACAGAAGCATTTTCTTCCTCTTCTAATACCAAAAATAGAATTTCTTCTTCTTCACTATCTGAGGGTCTTTCATCACTGTCACTTGAAGCCTTGCTTCCATTATCAACATAGAAACTCTTCTTGTGCCTTTGAAAGAACTTCTTTTCATGCTTGTTTTGACCATACCTATTTTTCTTTTCATACCTAGATTTTCCTCCTTCCTTTTTCTTATGATCCTATTTCTCTTCACTACTATTGCTTCCAGCTTCTGGACAATTAGATGCATAGTGACCAAAATTTCCACAATTGAAATATTTCACTATTTTCATACCTTTGTGCTTTCTTGAGTCCTTGTTTCTTCTACCATAGTTAGCTTCTTCATCACTGCTTGACTCACCACTTGATTCTGGTTTCTTATCCTTTGTCTTCTTTGATGCTTTGAAAGCTACCTCTTTCTTGGAGTTAGGATCCTTTACTATTCTCATCTCATAAGCTGTGAGAATTCCATGTAACTCATCCATAGTCAACTGATCAATATCTTTCATCTCTTCTATAGCTGAAACTTTTCCATCATACCTTGTAGGAAGTGACCTTAAAATTTTTTGAGCAACATTGGAGTCTTCAATTTCAAATCCAAGTCCATGCATGGTATTAACAATCTCATCCACATGAAGTAAGTATGTAGCAATGTCTTCCTCATCTTCCATATTCAAATCTTCAAACCTTTTCTTATGATTTTGTAGTTTTGCCATCTTGACCTTTTTATTTCCCTCATAGGTTTGCTTCAATTTATCCCATATCTCTTTTGCTGATTTGCAATGCATAACTTTCACAAATTTTGCTTCACGTAATCCACTCAAGATTCCATTCATAGCCTTGGCATTACTCACATGTAATAGCTTACCATATTTATCTATGGGAGGATTAGTTGTAGGTGTGAACCCATCCTCAACTGATTGCCATGTCTCATATCCTTGTGCCATCAAGTAAGTCTTCATTCTTATGCTCCAGAAAGCATAATTGTTCCCATCAAACAATGGTGCCTTATTTGATGAAGATCCATTCTGAGATGCCATCTATGTTCCTGTAATATCTTCCTTCAAGTTGTTAGACTCTTCCAAAGGAACCCGCTCTAATACCAATTGAAGAACACAAGCTTATACTGAGAGGGGGGTGAACAGTATAAGATCAACTTTTACTTTTCTTTCCCAAACAATATTATCCAATATTATCAATGGCAATATCAATAGTAGTAATCAAAGCAATGCACAAATCATCACACACAAGAGAGACACAAATTTAACGTGGTTCACCCAATGTGGGCTACTCCACGGAGAAAATATTTCTTCTAAATTTTCTCAACAAATCTCTTGGGAATCAATTCCCTATTACAATGTTTATGGACCTCTATCCAAAGGAGACACCAATCCCCTATGCTCTGATTTGTGGATCTCTCTCCAGAGGAGAACTCTTTCCCCATTTCTTCTGGTTCATGGATATCTCTCCACAAGAGAACTCTATCCCCTTGCTCTAGTTCATGGATCTCTCTCCATAGGAGAACTCTATCCCCTTGCTCTAGTTCATGGAACTTGATCCAAGAGAACTCTATCTCCTCAACTGGTTCATGGATCTCTCTCCATAGAAGAACTCTATCTTCCTAGTTGGTTCATGGATCTCACTCCATAGGAGAACTCTATCTCCTTACTCTAGTTCATGGATCTCTCTCCATAGGAGAAATCTATCCCCTCTACTCTAGTTGATGATCTTCTAGAAGACTTCTACCCCAAATACTCTAGCTTGTGGATCTCTCTCCATAGGAGACCTCTATCCCCACTACACTAGCTGATGGATCTCTATCCACTAGAGACTACTATCCTCTTTTCTCTATCACCTCCAAAGTCTTCTCTTAACTCTATCTCAAATCTACACCAAACTCTATCCCAAGTCTAGCACAAATCTACTCTAACTCTACTCACAAATACACCAAAATATATCTCAAATCTACCCCAAGCTTTAAATCCTCAAATACTCTTAATTCTATCTCAAATATATCCTCAAGCCTTAACAAAATACTTGCTCAAAACTACCTTCAAGCCTTCTCAAAGACTTTCTCAAATCTACCTTCAAGCCTTCTCAAAGACTTTCTCAAATTTATCCTCAAGCCTTCTCAAAGACTTGCTCAAATATACCCTCAAGCCTTCTCAAAGACTTGCTCAAATCTACCTTAATGCTACTCACTTAACCTATTTAAAATATTTCCAAACTTTGCACACAAACCAAGCTTATATATTTTTCAGAAAATCTTTCTTCAAATAAATATATTCTACTCAAAATTTGTTTAACCTCTGGAACATATAGAGAATGATATGCTCTATCAAAAACTCAATATGTTTCACACTCACAAATCTTGTACTCAATTAACCACTCTCTATCTCTTGCAAAATCCCTTTCAAATCAAATCAAAATAATGTATAACAAAATTGGTTTATTCTTCTTGCAAATTTTCTCTCAAAGATCAATCACACCAATGCACAATTTCCCTTATAAAATTGATCTCAAACACCTTCACAATTGCTATCAATATCTCTCAAATCAATGTTCAAAAGATTTCACAAAGATACACTAACTTGTCTTCAACCCTAGCACAAGTAGTTCACAATATCTAGCTCAAATGTCTCAAACCCTTTCAACAATTAGAAGCACAGATTGTTTTCAAATTCTATCCCAAATATTTCCAAAACATTCAACAATGAAGCATAAAAACCTCACTCAAATATTTCCAACAATGCTTATCAAACAATCCTTTTCACTCCACCTTATGTTCCAAAACATTCACTTCAACAAAACACTTTAAACAAAGGATGATGTGCCCATACCTCTTAATTGCTCTTGTGGAGATATGTCTTCAAAAATCTCTCTCATAAACAATTGATCTTTCTAGTGCCACTTCAAGAGTTAGATATCAAAATACTCTCTCAATACATCCATATGAATTTTCTTCTCAAAAGATATTTCACCATACAAAAATTACAATAAAATATCAAACCACTTTTACACCTTATTTCTCCTATTCTTTCATGCAAAATAATGCTCAACAAAACAACTAGAAATTACACACATGAATTTCACATATACACCTTATACCTCCTTCTTATGAAACCAAAAATAATGCACTTCAAATTTCAATAAGACCAAAGAAATTTTCACTTTATCTCATGCATCAACCAAGCATTAATAATCTGAAATTTCACCTTTCATCCCTTTCTAAAATAAAAATCAAATCACTTTACTAACCTTATAGCTCCCTAACCATATCATATCACAATGATAAAATTTATTAACCCTTATAACTCCTTAACCAAACACAACATGCATACCTTTATAAAAAAATTAATTCTGCCTTCAAGCACTATCGCCGCTACTCGAAACTGCGACCTCGCTGGCCTTCGTGCCCTAGCACAAGGGAAAACACCACATGGGCTAGCCACCCATACAAACCCAAGGAGCACGCACTCCTTTTTGTCCTCTAACGTCTAGTGCAAAACACAAAACATCAAGCAAAACCTTATCACCTACCTCCATCGCGTCTCAAACCCGAGACCTATCTGTTGCCATGACCTAGCACCGTGAATGCTATCGTATGGGCTACCTACCCGGATGGAATAGAATTTTGGAGCCCTTGCTCCTTGTCCTTTCCTCTACCTTGACTTCTAAAAATAGATGTCTTCTTCCTCTCCATCGTGAATCGAACGATGATCGAATGGGTGCACGAATTTCAACACATGAACACACCTTATCAACCACTTTAGCATGCAATATTTATATGCAATGGTTGCATTAAATTTGATGTCGGCGCTCGAGTTTTCAAACCTTTTGGCACCAATAAAATATTATATTTTAATTATAATAATTTAAATCCAAGGGATTTAAATATTATAATTTCTCTTAGGGCCTTTTCTTAGGTTAAAACTTTTGCCACCATAGTTAATCAATTTAACCTTTTTCTTTTGCAAAATTACCACCAAGGTAAATCAAATAGACCTTTTTATTTTTCCTTTTTCAAATGCCACCATGATAAATCAACTTGACCCTTTTATTTTTCTTTTTCAAATACCACCATGGTAAATCAACTTGACCCTTTTATTTTTCAATACCATCATGGAGAAGGCTTTTCTTTCTTCTTGCTGCCTCATGCCTCATGTGCCCTTTGAAGAATATTCTCACAAATATTTCCATCAACTTAGGACATCAAACCTTTTGACATCAATGACAACACAACATGCTCAAATTTCCAACATACCCTACCACATATGATTCTTGGTTGGATCCGCTAGGAGGCGAGGTGACTGCAGGGGTATGTTATAAATCTACACTCAGTGGGCAACCACGGGAAGGGTTCACTAGGAATAATTTTAGAACTTGCTCCAATTATAGGGTTTGAAAGTGTTAATTTAAGCATGCACCTATGATTAGCCTTTCTAAAACTACACTATTACAAGGAAAAGAACAATACAATATGCAAGATGCGAGAAGACAAGAGCTAACCCTAGAATGATTCTTTTATTGAATGATTACTAACCCTAGGATTTCAAAACAAAAGCCTTTAAGCAAGGGTCTAAGAGAAATGCACAAACAATGTTAAAACCCTAAATGTAAACTAAATACCTAGAAATTTAATAAAATTCCTCTCTTTACTTGTGATCTATATTTTAAACAAAAATGAATAAAAAGAAATCAACAAATATCCTAGAGGTCTACTAGGGAACTTATATAATTTAGTTGTTGTTCCAAGATTTATCTTGCATCCAACAATATCCCACAACTTCAATCATGCAAAATAACTTCACAAAACCCTCAAAATATATGATCAGTATTAGGGGGCATGTTTAGACTGTGATATGGCTATACTTGGAGGTGCAAAAATCAAGCCCCCTAGGTCCTTTTAGTTGAAGTTTAGAATGCAAAAGTGAAAGTTGAACTTTTTGTAAGATGATTAAACAAAGTACAATGCAACAAAAAAATATGATTATCAGAGTGCAAATTGTGCAATTATTCTCTAAATGTAACACGAAATACAGATCTAGGGTTTGGTTGCAAACTTCTTAATGCACATTATTGGGGCCTTAAATTTTGCTTTGAGTGTCCATTTTACCCCATTATTTTTTTAAAACATTTAGAATTGCATGGAGTACTTAAGAAGACCGTTCCATTTATTTTCCAGACAAAAAATACCTCTAGGAGGCCCAAAATTAGATTTTAATATAATTGTCAGTTTTCACAATTGAAAAAGTTATCATGACAATTAGTGTAGAACTAGAGTGGGGTTTCTATTTTGGGATAGTGGTTATTATTGAATAACGGATGCATGATTCCATTTTGGATGCCATCTGAGCTCTTTTTTTGGATTACTAAAAATAACAAGTGAGTTGCTAAAAATAGAAAGTGACTAAAAATAGTAAGGGGGTAGCATAGGCTAGGGTTTTTTTTGGGGAGTATAAGGAGTGGGAGACTCTATTGTAATGGGGATGTGAATTTAGATAATGAAAAGAAGCATTTGCAGGTTTCTTTTTACTGGTGTATTTTGTCTAATTTCTTGTCTTGCAATTTACCCTTGGAGTCCATTGTTGGTCTCTTGCAGTGAATTTACATCACTTCTACCCCCAAGCTTAACGTCAATGAAATCACACCTTGCATAGGGCAGCCACAATTTTATTTCTGATGAAATGATACCCTATAATTATCGGGTGCAATTTCACAACAAAGATAAAAAGAAACAAAACAATGCAAATAAATTAACAACAAATGCAAAATTAGCGATGTATGAATGTAAATGAGAGAAAACAACCTAGTGGTAGAAAAAAAGCAAAAAAAAATATGAAGACCTACCAGATAGTAGAATCCTCCTTAAGGCTTCCACACTTGTCCACCAAGGGTAGCAACACACAATCAATGCAATAGAAGAGAACTCCACAAGATTAACAACTTTCAACAGATCGCTTGGCATTTCTTAGCTTGCTTCTTGGATTGGGGAGAGTGGTATCTCTAAAAAGATAGCATCAAGACCTCTATTTATAAGATATTTTAAATAAGACTAGGTAGGAAAACAAAGGGAAATTTGATGTCACAAGAAACTGGTTTTAAAAAATTAGGGTTTTCTAAGAGAAAATCCTAGCCAGGTGAAATCGCTCTCCATAAGGGTCGATCATGATTTCAAAAAAACTAGGAAAAAAAGGGGGAAAAAAAGGGGGAGAGAGGCCTAAACTTGTTTTGGGCAAGTTTGAGGGTCTCTCTAAGAGTCTAGGGAAAATTATTACTTAAGTGGGTCATTTTTTTACATCTACATTATTCCCCCACTTTGATGCATTTATGGCCTAATAAATGCATCAAAGAAACATGTAGACACCTATGGGTAGATGAAAACAACAAAAAAGGAGTGGCTTGTTTAGAATAAAGGAGTGGTGCAAAAACTGTCATTTTGGACACTTTATTTTTTTACATGCAAATTGAGGCATTAGGGACATTAATGCCTCTCAGGCTAGGGTGCCCCCTCAAGTTTCAAAAGGAATGCAAAATTCCTAATGAAACTCAAAATGGCAAACATAGAAGAAATAAGAGTGAAAAGGAATAGAAAAGAGATAAGGGAGGAAAAGAAAAATAGAAAACAAGAACAAGAGAGTAAGAAATGAGGAGAATGTGAGTGTGTGCTTATGTGTGATTGTTATTTTGTATTCATGGTGAACATAGACATAATGGATGCAATGAACCTAAATTAATGAGATTAAATGATGTGAATCTATATAAATGCAATGCATCTAAAATACAAACCTAAATAAAATGCATGGGTGAATGAAAATAAAGCTCTGAAAAGTCATGGAAAAAAGAAAACAACCAAAACCTTGTGAAGGCATATGCTTGCAATATGGAAAATATGGAGCTAAACTTGCTATGGGTGTAGTGCCCATTGAGATGAACAAAATATAAAGAGATATAACCTCTAGGATGTATGCTCAAAAATGGTTGAATGGAATTAGCCTCTCACTTCTGACCATGAAGCTATCCGTTATAAGGTGTTTTGTGTGCAAGAAAGTGATGATCAATGTGATTACTATCCAATAGGGGTGTGGTGTGTGCAATAAAGTGTATGAACATGGCCAATGGAGAAAAATGAGAACCAAATTCATTGACTTGGAGAAATATAAGCAATGAAAAATTCAAGGTCAAGGAATAAGGAAAATATGAGATGGGCGGATGAAATGATGAAAATGCATAAAGGTGGGCCCTAGTTTGGGGGTTTTTTAGACATAAAAACCCTAGTGAGAGTGCAATGCATGTGATATATGACCTAACTAAGTGTCATAACTTGCCATTGTCATGAATTTCCCAAAATATATATGAATAAGCAACCATGAAAATATGAGAAACCATAAGTGCAGTTTATGACAAGAAAAAATGAAAATAGAACGAAATGTTAGGCAATCATGAAAATTATGACACACAACCATGCATAATGATCAAGCAAACAAAATGTAATAAAATTATTCTAAATACAATCTACAATGTAGATGATAGATCATGCATGATATATTTTTAGATGCATTATGTTCATTGGTTATTTAAGTTCTTCACCATCTAAAGAAGCTAAATGATAGGCACTTGAGCCAAACATAGCCATTATGATAAATGGTCCTAACCAATTGGTTTGGAACTTGCCTTTAATATTGTAACAAGCATTGGTGTTCTTTTGGTTTTCCTTGAGGACAAGGTCCCCAACCTCAAAAGAATGATTGTGAATTTTTCTTTGAGTAAGATTGCTTGAGCCTATTCTAATAGGCTTGCAAATGATCTAAGGCATGAATGCAATTTTTATCCAACAACTCCAATTGGTGCAAATAATCTGAGTGATACTCATCATTGATCGAGGCATGTTGCAACAAGATGCACAATGAGGGAACCTCAAGTTCAAAAGGAAACACTGCCTCAACTCCATTTACCAATATATAGGATGAGGTACTTGTGGGTGTACGCACACTATTATGATAGGACCACAAGGTAGGATAAATTTGCATATGCCAGTCATGACTGGCCTTACAAAATAAATTCTTTAATATCTTGATCAAAGACTTATTTGATGCTTTGACTTGTTCATTACCCTAAGGGTAATATGGGATTGACCACCTGTGCTGAATCTTGTACTTAGAATTTTTTTTACAAACATTATTGTTCTTGAAAGGAGTGTCATTATAAAAAACAATCACCAAAGGAATCTTGAACCTACAAAGGATCTAGTTGAAGATGAAATTAGAAACCTGAATTCCAATCATCGTGGCTAGGGATATGGATTTGAACCATTTAGTGAAGTACTATTTCATTGTTATGATAAACTTATCATCATCAGATGTCATTGGGTTAATCTTCCCTATAATGTCCAGTACCCACATAGAGAATGGTCAAGAGGAAGAAATAACTTGAAGGTTTTGAGAAGGAGCATGGACAATATTGTCATGTCGTTGACACTTGTTGTAGCCTCAAACATGGTCACATGCATATTTATCCATGGAAGGCCAATCGTACCCCACCCAAAGGAGATTTTTAGCAATATCATTATCACTAAAATGGCCTCCATATGATCCTTCATGAGCCTCATTAAGAGAAAGTCAAGCATCATCAAAGTTAAGGTATCGTAAGAGGATACTTTCAAAAGAATGTCGATACAAAGTATTGCCAATTATAACGAATCAACACACTCTTTTGCATAAAATCTTACGCTAATTGTTCTTAAACCATTAGGCATAGAACCATCCTTAAGAAAATTAAATATGTTGGTATACTATGGCTTATATGGGGAATCTTTTATGGTGAACACATCTAACAGGACAAGAAAAGAACCAAGTGACGCTGGCTCCCATAGTTGTCAAATGATAATCAATGCTTGATCATCTTCTAACTCCAAAGTAAACAAGGATGGAACATTGGCCATAGCATTCACATGGTGGTTGGAGGATCTAGGGACAGAATCTATGGTTACTTAATAAAATGAGGACAATATCTTGGTGATAATATTCTTATAAGGCTTTAGTTTATCATCTTGAGTTTGATAAACATCATTAATTTGATTGACCATAGTTTGAGAGTCACCAAATATTGAAAGAACTCTAACCTATAAGGATAAAGTTTCTCTAAGGCCAAGGATCAAAGCTTCATATTTTGCAGTATTGTTTGTGCAAGAGAAACAAAGCTTGAAGGACAAAGGGATGAGTTATTTTTATGGGGTAACTAGAACGACTCTAGCACTAGCACCCTTCATGCAATGGGTTCCATCAAAAAATAAAGTCCAATACTCTGGCTCTTTAATTTCAATTCTGAAGCATTTATTTGAGAACTCAATAACCAAAGTATGGGCAACTTATAGGGGAGTATAGGCTAGCTAATTAGAAATTACCTGACCCTTGATAACCTTCTAACCTATGAAGGTCAGGTCAAACTCACTAAGAGCTAAAACCCACTTAGCAAATTGACCTGAAATGTGGGGTTTAGAAATTAAGTAGCACAAAGGATCAAAATTTTCCACTACCAATATCTTATGGTTGAGAATGTAGTGTCTTAGCTTTTGGAAAGCAAAAACTACAATAAGGTAAAGCTTATCTAAGAGGGTGTAACTAGTTTCATAGCTAAAAATAGTTCTACTGATATAGTAGATAGCTTGCTCTTTGTTTTTATCATCATGTTGATCCAATAAGACCCCTAAAGCATGAGTTGTGGTTGCTATATAAAGCATCAAATTCTTACCTATTACGAGTACAAGTAAAATAGACAAGTAAGTGATACCATTTGAGGTCATTAAAATCCTTTTAACACTCATCATCCCACTAAAAGATAACATATTTTTTAAGAAGCTTAATAAAAGGCTAAAACTTATCAACTAACTGGGCTATGAATCGATGAATAAACTAAAGTTTACCTTGCAAGCTATGCAACTCGGTTAGGGTATGGGTAGGAGGTCAGTAATAACCACTATCTTAGCTTTTGGAAAGCAAAAACTACAATAAGGTAAAGCTTATCTAAGAGGGTGTAACTAGTTTCATAGCTAAAAATAGTTCTACTGATATAGTAGATAGCTTGCTCTTTGTTTTTATCATCATTTTGAGCCAATAAGACCCCTAAAGCATGAGTTGTGGTTGCTATATAAAGCATAAAATTCTTACCAAGTACGAGTAGAACTAAAATAGAGAAGTAAGTGAGATACCATTTGAGGTCCTTAAAATCCTTTTAACACTCATCATCCCACTAAAAGATAACATATTTTTTAAGAAGCTTAATAAAATGCTAAAACTTATCAACTAACTGGGCTATGAATCGATGAATAAACTTAAGTTTACCTTGCAAGCTATGCAACTTGGTTAGGGTATGGGGAGGAGGTATGTTAGTAATAGCCACTATCTTAGTGGGGTCTACTTCAATACCTCACCTAGAGATGTTGAAACCTAACAACATGCCCTATGTGATTCCAAAGACACACTTAGTAGGCTTAAGGTAAAATTTGAAATGTTGAAGCCTTTCAAAGATTCACCTTAGATCAAGAACATGATCTTGTCAATGTATGTAACAACCTAAAATATTATCCAAATAGTCTTGGAGAATATAATGCATCATGTCATGAAAAATATAAATCATATCCCGTTGATAGGTGGCACCAACATTTTTCAAGCCAAAAGGTATGAATTTCCAATAGAAGGTACCCCATGGAGTAATGAAAGTTGTCTTGGCCTAATCCTCAGGGGTAATCATAATATAATAATATCTTGAGAAACCATCCATGAGAGATAACATCCCACATTTGGTAGTGAAATATATGATCTGATCTATGTTGTGTAGGGGAAAATCATCCTTGGGACATGCTAAGTTGATGTCCCTAAAGTCGGTATATATTCTAATTGCTCCTCCTTAATAAAAAGGTGACCTTAGGATGCATCTTCCTAATTTTTTTCTTAACAAGATTAGAACTAGGGCAAACTACCAAATGATGCATAACAAGGGAGGTATCAAGCCATGGCATATCGATATATGACCAAGAAAAAACATCATAAAATTATTTCAATAAATTGGTGAATTACTCCTACTCATCCATGGACAAGGCTTTACCTAACTTAAGGATTTTAAGGGTCTCCTCAAAAACCTATGTTAACATATATGGTCTCCTCAATGTGAATGGATGACTCATCCTAAAGAGGAGGCAGGGCAAAAATCAAACCTAGTTGCTCAAGGTACTTGAAAGACATAGAACCAAAGTCCTCTTGAGAACTAGAAGACTCAACCTGCACATTGTAAGGTACTGACCCATCAAAAGATATGCCATCACAAAGGACATCCTCATGAACCATATCATGAATAATACCACCTTCAACATAATACCTTGGGGTTATGACTAATAGAGAGGGAGAGGGTGAGCCCTCATCCTCAACACTCCACTCCAAACCTCGATGATATATCCTTAAAAGAGGCTCTTGATGAGAAGAATTGACTTGATCTTGTGATGAGTTATTAATTAATGATTTCTCTCTCATGTTTAGATTTTAAAATTTCTTAGTTGTGTGAGATGAGGGATATAATGGGTGAAAATTAGATTGACCTTGTTCAACTAGTGAGCAATATTCAAATGGGTGAGGATTGCCCAAAATAGTGACAAATTGATTCTTAAATTCAAACTTCAAACATTGGTGAAAGGTAGAAGGTGTTAGGATTAAAGCTTAAAATACGAGCAATAAAATGTGGAAATAAAACACAGAAGAAAAATAATACAATACACAATAGACATAGATTTATGTGGTTCACCCAATGTGGGCTATGTCCACAGAGAAAATAACCAGACCTTTTATTCCATCTAAAAAACCCCTTTGTACATAGCTACACATATAATATTACAATTAATCGCCATACAACATCCTCTTATAAAAGCGCATTATAATTTTAGGGCAAAAACCCACCTAAAATCTACCGTTCAATCTATGACCTAATATCAAACAGTCCAAATTTACATAGGAAAAAGCATCTATTTTTGGCTTTAGGGGTGCTACCCTCGAAATTCCCACCAAGGGGGCCTCCCACTGGACCCCCTTGGTGGACACAAGTAGGGGGGCTAATTCCCCCCCTAAACCCCCCTCTTTCATGTAGTGGGTCCATGTGTGGCTGAAACAAAGGCCTTCGAATTAATTAGGCTCCACAATCAATAGTAGGGATAGCCTACATCACATGAATCTAGGGACGTCTAAGGAGCATATTAAAATATGTAGGTCAAAATACCACATAGAACACAATATCTAAGATCTTGGGTCTAACCTTAAGGGGGAGGGGTATAATGTGACAAGCTTCTTAGGACTCATTGTTGAAGGTTTTTATGATGTATTCAGATTTAGTTAAATCTTACTCTTTTAATCCAAAATTTTGGAAAATTTGATAACTGCATAAATTTAGGGAAGAACTATTATCAGTTAGAAACCTTTTGATAAAATTTTCCCAATAAATTTAATAATGTAGAGGGAAGAATCCTCCTGTAATTTCAAGGAAGAAATATTATCATCCGAGAACGTGATATGATGTATCCCAAGAGAGCTTACAACATTAGCCATAACACTAGGGTAAATATTTGTAGGGACAAATTGTTATATTAGAAGTTTCAACAAGTCTTCCCCATGAATAGGAGAAGTTTGTGAAAGTCCTAAGAAAGAAATATTGGCTAAAGAACTTATCTCCTATCAAGAGCATTGGATCTGATGATTCTGTGCTAGTTGCCTTGTATCTGTTATGATCATACCATTCATATTATCATAAGGAGGTGGCACATTCTAATATAACACTTGATTAACTTCTTGCTACCCATGCTTAGGTAGGGGATCTTGGAAGATTCCCATATCTTGATTAGTTGTGTATTATTTTTGAGTAGGAGGTTGGTTATTTGGTGGATGAGAACCTTCTATGATAAGGCAACCTTTATTTTATCAGATCATGAACCACATGTTTCAACATTTTAAAATAGTTGGTCCAATGCCCCTCCACTATATGATATTGATAGTGTTGACTAGCCTTATACCAATTAGTTATGGTACCAGGTTGCCTTATGGGAGGTATCTCAATCATATTATCTTCCAAAAGCTACTTTAGAACCACTGTTATAGGCACATTAAGCCTTATGAAATTCCTTTATGGAGGTTTTAAAGGTTGGATAAGCACCATATTTTGTAGGTTGTTAACAATACTATTAATAGGTCTGCTATATGTAACTCCATAACCTACCACATGCTTGTTCTTATACTAAATTTTAGTGGCCTTATCTTCTTTCACTTTAAGATATCCTCTTATGATAAGAGCTTGCTCTACCTTTCTTGCTAGGTCAATTTCTTGATCAAAAGATATGATAGTTATAGTTTCCAATGCATAAGACAATTGTTCTTGCAAATTTCCAATAAATATCTCAAGGATGTCTCGATAAGTTAAGGTATATCTCAAGCATCCAACTAGACTCCTCTAATGGGACAATTTTTTTTTTAAATTCCTCTTTACCTTGTTTTAACATGTAAACATATTTCATGGTCATGTTCTTTTCAAAATAAGCACCAAACTATTGCACAAATAATTCAACCGTTTCTTTAAAATTCCTCAAAGAATGGTTGGGAAACCGATATTACCAATATAATGGCATGCCACCAAGGATATTAGGGAATTTTTTTTAGCAACAACATGTCATCATATATGATATCATGGCAAGCTATTGTAAATGAAGAGACAAAAATGCAAAACTAAATAATGCTATATAAATTAAACATAAGGAAACCAGAATTGCACAATAGATATTCTTATATTAACAGGGGAGCCTAAAAACTCCATTGTTACAATGTGGATCCTTGAATCCTTTTTTATACAATTTTACAATGGTTAGGGTTCTTCAAAACCCTAACAAACAAGGTTGTGGTGTCTTCAGGCACATCTTGCTCCCAAAATAATTGAGTGGGCTTCTTGATATCCGATGTCGAGCCACTCCAACTTAAATAGTTTTCCAATGTTGATGTAGCACCTTAAGATCTGCACACAATGACACAAAAAAATAGTTAGTAATATCTATGAGGGCTCCACAGTGTGAGGCCCTCTATAATAAATGATAAAACCCTAACTAAATGTAATAAATGGAGTGAATAGACATGAAAATGCATAAAATAAAATAAATAACCAGTAACTTTACCTTAATTTGCTTTTTGTATTCCGATCTATGAAATTTTGTTACAGGTGGTAGGTGCATTGATGCCCTAACATTTATCAAATGCTATGAGGTGTTTAGAACACTTATGTAAAACACCCATGGGCACTTTGTGACTATAGGAAATGCTCATGGGTGATCAAAACTAGTAGGGATGTACCCAAAGGTGCTTGGCGATGTAAGAGAGGCACCAAAGGCACTTGATGATGATAGAAAGTGCCTTGAGGTGCTTGGCGGCTGAGGAAAGATGCTATAGAAGGACATCTGGCAAGGGGAAACATATGGCGATGACTAAGGGAATTATGGTGAGTGAGAATGGAGGAATAGGTTCTCGGATACACCAAGGGAAGATGAAATTCAAGGGATATCAGGGTATGAGTTGCTCAAGGCTCCAAAACATAGGTTGCTTCAGGAACTCAGACAAAGGATTTAGGAAACAAACACTTAGGGGTTGAGCCATTGAAATGGCTTCTATTTATAATCCAACCTAGGGCATGCTAGGGTTTTAACAACACTAATTATGTGGCTGAGATAATAGCACATCAAAGGGTAGATATTAAATCTAGGGAGTGGCATGGATTGATGTGGATGGATGGACATGATTAAATAAAATCAGATGGTTGGGATTAATTCACTTATATAAATATATATTTATTATATATAATATATATAAATGTATATGAATAATAGGTAAAAATGGTAGGAAAGTTAGGATGAATGACAAATGACTAGGTTTTGGTGGTGGAAATGGTGAGAAAGCATGGATGGAGGACAAGTGGCTAGGTTTTGGTTTCTACAGATGTCCCTTTTTGTAATACATTGCATGAAACACAATGCAGTGCAAAAAAAATATGAGACACCTATTTTGGCCAAGTGTAGAAGCAACTTCTCTTGGGATGTGGAACATGAGCTTGAAGAAAAAATAATAAAAGAATTTGAGTTTTGCATAGCTTACCCCCTCAATTGGCAAATGAGGTTGTGGATGAATATCATGAGCCAATTGAATAATCTGTGCAAATGAATGATGCAAATGTGATACCATTTTTGCCCCAATGGTGGGAAGGGGAGTGGTGAAAAATGTGGTATGATGCATCTATTTGTGCCCCAATAGATGAAGGGATTTGTGAAAATGTGATGCAAGATGTGTCTATTTGTGCCCTAACATATGAAGGGATGTGTGAAAAATTTGCATCTATTTTTGCCCCAATAGATGAAGGGATTTGTGAAACATGTGATGAGAAATGCATCTATTTTTGCCAAGTGTGGAAGTCATTATCATGTAATATGTATCCCACTATGGGAAAAGTTGAAACCAGATGTGGTTACCCCAAATTTGGGGTGATTTGATGCTGTTGAAACACTTTGTCTTTTGATGCCATTAATATGCAAAGATGAAAAATACAAAGAGTAAACGTAGTCAACTTTGGAGGGTCAACTAGTGACTGCCAGATAATTCCTAGGATAAGAACCAATCACCCTAGCTAAAGCTAGTCACTGTGATGACTGTCAAGTAAATGTGTAATGATGAAATCTGATTTTGTCCATGTTTTAAGCCCCATGAACTAGGCCATCAATGACAACTTTTGTATAAATTATTCTTGGTAAGGTTTCACACAAAATGTGAAGTACCAAATATGGCTATGCTTTTGAGCAAGAAGATATGTGATGATGAAAATTACCAAGTGTTCTTATGGTAGATATTTCATCTTATTGAATTGCATGGATGCAAATCGCTACAATCACCAAGTATATAGAAAAACCCACTATATACAAGATTCACTTGAATGTCATTTGGAACTTGGCAAATGTGTGAATGATGATGTGATGATGTATGAATGATGAAAATGATGATGATTATCATTTTTTAAATATTTGGACCATTTTGGGATGCTTTTGTAACTTGTTTGGTGAATTTGCAATATGTGGTCGTAAATTAAAATTATGCATTCATATCAATTGGAATATTCATAAAACCTAAGAAAATGATGAAATGAACACATGGATGACATTTTTAGTGATTTGGTTGGGATAAGCCACTATTTTGTGAAAATTTGGTCTTTTGTGCAGTTTAATACCAAATTCTCGTTGGCGCTTTTGGTTTGTAGAAATGCCCATCGGTGTTTGGGCGCTCTACAAACACCCATGGGTGCTTAAATGTTCCAAGAAATGTCCATGGGCATCTCAAGGCACCTAAAGCAACTATAAATAGCTTCCAGGATGAGAAACCAAGCTCATTTGTGCATTTGGGAGTTTGAGAAGTTGCATCTGGGAGAGTGGAGTGAAGTGAGGTGAGGCGTTTGGAGCATGGAAGATATGGTGGAAGAGGGAGCTGATGTGGGTGCTAGGGCTATGGTTGGGGCATGGGTTGCTGAGGTAACACCTGTTTATTATGTATTGTGTAAATATTTTGTGATTTTGTTTTACAAAATTATTGACAAATATTTTGTGCTATGTTGCACCTTAGTATTTTGAAGGCTAGACACCGATTCTCACCTTACATCCTTGGGATGAGGAAGGTAGTTTCTAATAAGGAGTGGGAGTTATTGGAGGATATGGGGCTAGCAAAGGTAGCCTAATTATATGTAGTGAGGGTCGATGAGGGGTACCTCTCTACCTTGTTAGAGAGATGGGATGCAGATAGAAGGACTTTTTAGCTCCCCACAAGCGAGATGATGGTTACCTTGGAGGATGCATATCACATCCTCAAGGTTCCAATAGAGGGGATCCAAGTTGAGGTTAGGCTTAACCAAAATATAGATATGATGAGGATGTTTGGGGATGTATGGCAGAGGGTGAAGGTGGAGTGTGGAGGTATTCCTTACTTATCCATGTACATGGAAAAGGAGTTGGACCCCATTCATGCCTTGGTTATGTTTGTGTTGGCCAACATCGTGGCCCCAAACAACACTGGTTGTAGGTTCCCTTGGAACCTGATAGGGGTAGTGAATGATATGCTCACTAGGCAATAGGTATATGCATGGGCTCTTGCCTTGTTGGTGTAGGTGTACCAGGAGCTATATGATGTGATAAGGCAGGGGAGGAAGAGATTGAGGTGTAGCCTACTACTATAGTACTGGGCATGGGATCACTTTGGTGTGGCTCGGTTAGAGGGTTTACCTATGGTAGACTTGGATAGGGAGCAGCCCTATGCTAGGTGATGGGCATTGGATGAGGAGGTCCAACCGAGTTGACTAGTGAGGATGAGCTAGTGGTACCAAGATTTATGGGCTAAACTAACATCCACCCAAGTTATACGGAGTCTGTGGTGGGGTTGCAGGTGTACCAGGGATAAAGAGCACTTGCAGTGAGTGTGGTAGACTCGATGGATGATTGGGAGACATCAAATTGAGGCAAAGTACTTCTAGTTCTCATGAGAGCTCCACCAATTTGGGCTAATGTAGGATGCCGCTAATGAGCCATTGTACTATAGAAGACATTGAGAGGAGATAGGGATACCATTCACAAAGTTGTGGAGAGTGGTCTTAGAGGATGATGAGGATATGGATATCCTAGATGTGGAGGATGTGGGGACTACCATGGAGTATTATACATGGTTCACGACTCAGCCACCATGGGCACTACCTCGAGGAGTGATCTATGGGGATGGAGGTGGAGAGACTAGGTATGGGTGTACATAGGAGGCCAGGGATAAGGGGACCCAAGAGGCCCCCAAGTAGTAGTGGTACCAATGATCTGATAGTCAAAGGTGGAGGGCTAAGGGTGCAGTGTATTAGGCTCTCGATATTGGAGGAGATGGTGGAGATAGGGAAGATGTGGATGAGGTTCTAGATGGACCTTTGGGTTGGAGTGAGGAGTACCGGACGTAGATGGAGTAGTAGTTGGTAGAGCGAAATATGAGGATTGCAAGGTTCCAAGAAGAGCTAGTAGAGAGAGAGTGTCAAAATAATGTCGATATAGAATACCTTTGGTCTTGACACAAATATATTGAGGCATTGGAGGATATATTGATGGAACATCATATTCCATTTATTGATCCTCCAACCTTGTCTGTGTCTAGGGGTACTAGGCATAGCGAGTCTAGGCATAGCTCTAGGTCTAGGGCTCCTCCTAGGTTGGAGGCTCTTGCTAGGTCACATGGGTCCTCTTAGAGGGTATAGCTAGTACTTAGATGCACTTTTGTATATGATCCTTGGTTCTCTATTGTATTTAACCATTTTGTATTCATTGTAAATGTGATATTTATACATATATACACATGGATTTTACCTTTTGTGTTATTTGTTTTTGTGTGAATGTTTTTTTGTGGAATGCTTTTGTGTAATGCATGTTTATATGGATGATTAATGCATATGATATGTTATGGATGATATATACAATATGGCATGTATAGATGATTAGCGTAAGGTAGCATGTATGGAATGCAAATGTGCTAATGATCATTTATAGTTTAGATCTTTGCTTAGCCATTTTATAGCATTGTTGTTTAATCAGGAGCACCAAACTTGGTGGTGTATGATATGGATGGCTTTTTGATGTGACATGGATGTTGACACGAAAGAAGATATGGATTTTGATATGGAAGAAGATATGGATGTTGATATGGAAAATTTATAGTTTTGTAAAGACTCAAACATACTAGTGGCATCAAACAAACCCACTAAAACTGCCTAATACCTCTAGGACCAAATGTGTGTACAATGGATTCGTTTACCGAATCAAGAGTATGGTAATGACTCAATACAATCAAGAACTAGTGTGTGTGCAAGTGAGTTCATTAACTCATCTTGAGTAAATTGGGTAAACCTATTATGGATAAAACTAAGAAGCCAACTTGTTCGTATGAGCGGTCAGAGGTCTCCTTTAAAAGACACATGTTGCCACACATGAGTGTACTCCACTACCAGTCAAGTGTCTATAGCTCTAATGGAGGCTAACTCCATAGTCCATGATTTTTGTTGTTGATATCTTAAGTTTTAGGGATGACTACCTAACTATATGATTGGAAATATAGTACGATCCTTACAATCCAATTGATAAGTGGTGTATGATGTAAAATATTTAGAGTTTTTGTTAGGTATTTTTCCCTACTCTTTATTTTATTTTTTAAATTATGATAGTGGTGAAAACCACTATTTTTATGAACTATGTTGCATTATGGAACTAGAAAGGATGACCCTTTTCACTTCGAGGTTCATACCAAGTATGGTGTTATCCCCTCTTTGACACAATATGTTTTTAAGATGTGAAAATTGTGTTTGGTTCAAGAATGTTTTGGAATCAATTCCTAAAACTCAAGATTTTCTTAGTGTATATGTGCAATGGTCCTAAGAAGAACTCGATATGTATTCTGGAGGTTTCTTAAAACACTAGGAGTGGATGTGTAATTGATAAAACCTAGGAATTGTGAATGTGTGGTTTATGTTAATGGTAGTATGACGTAGTGGAACTGTGTGGATGACTTTGTGTGGTAACATGATTTTTTTTGTTGGACCAATTAAGACCTTAAAATTAATAAATTATCCCTATATGAAATGCAAAATATGAATGTGAATGCAATGTATGACATGCAATTTTTGTGAAATATTGAATGCAATATGAAATGTGGGTGAATGCATTATTTTTGGAATGTGAATGCGAGTGAAATGTAATTTTATGAATGAAGTGTATGCAAATGTTTTTGTGTATTATCCATGTGTATATATACATATATAGTAACAAATTCATGCATAGAATTCTCTCAAGTGTATAACATTAAGTGGTTCGGGTTCTTCCTCTCCCTCTAGACTAGCAAGCCTATAAGTACCATTATCCACTATTTATGTAATAATTTATGGACCTAACAAATTAGCTGTAATTTTATCATGAAGATGTGGTAATGCATTGGTGTTTTATTGGTTCTCTTTAAGGACAAGATCTCCTACTTGAAATTCACGTAGATGAAATTTGGCATTGTAAGCACATTTGAGGTAGTCTTGATAAACTCGTAAATTCTCTAAAGCATTGACTCACCTCTCATAAAGAAGTGTAAGTTGATCAAGATGTGCTTGTCTAGAAGTGTTGTCATCTATGAATTCCTACAAAGAAATTTGCAAGGAAGGGATCTCGAGCTCAAGAGGCATGATTGCTTCGGCTCCATAGACCAATGAAAATGGTGTTGTCCCTATAGGCATGTGTATGCTTGTTCGATAAGCCCATAATGCAAATTTGTGTATGCTAATATCTATGATTTTATTTGACAAGTTTCTTGATAATAGCAACTAAGGTCTTGTTGGAAGCTTCAGCTTGTCCATTTGCTTGTGGGTAATAAGGATTCGAGAAACTATGTTGAATGTTGTATTTCTCACAAAGTGCTCAAACATACTTATTCTTGAAAGATTTGCCATTGTATGAAATGATTTTAGAGGGGATACCAAAAAAAAACTGATATTATGGAGTATAAAATCCATGATTCTAGGTCCAATCATGCTGGTTAGAGGAATTGCCTCAACCCACTTTGTGAAGTATTCAATGGTTGTGATAATAAATGTATGTTGTACCAAAGAAGGAGGTGAAATATTTCCAATTAGATCTAGGTACCATTGTGAAAATGGCCAAAGGCTTTGAATAGGCTATAAGGCTTGTGATGGTACATGAGTTAGATTAGCATGTTCTTGGCACTTTGTGCAATGTTTAACATATGTGCAACAATCACGTTCCATTGTGGGTCAATAATAACCCATGCGTAAAATACACTTTGCAATGGCATTCCACTAAAATTACCACCACAAGTAACATCATGGGTTTAAGCTATAGCTCTTTGAGCCGCACTAGCCTCGATACAATGAAGAAGAACTTTATCATAACCACATTTATACAATACGTCCTCCAAAAGAACAAAATAGGATGTCTTTTTATTGAAAGTGCATTTGGTAGTTCAAGACATATCAAATGGGAGTGTTCCAAACTTGATAAAGGATACTATTTGGCTTGAACAAGACTCATATGAATCTAATTGGATAAAGCAAACATCCTTTTCATCTTTAGATTCAGCACGGGTGATTGCATATTTAGAGACTATTGAAATGATAAGGGGTTGTACCTCTCCAAAGGAGTCTTTTGGAATAAATGATCCAAGGGAGGCCATTGCATATACAAATATATTAGTAAAAATGTGGTAAGCTATTGATTTCTTTGCATTGATATTCTCCATTTATTTTCTTGAAAAAAAGTTGAGAATCACCAAATATCCTAATATGCTTAATGCTCATAGATATGGTTGATTTAAGACCTAAGATTAAGGCTTCATACTATGCAATGTTGTTTGTGCATTGAAATTTGAGTTTAAATTATAAGGGTATAGGTACCTCCTATGGTGTATAAAACATGACTCCAACACCTTGACCTTTCATGCACTTAGAGCCATCAAAGAATAATGTGATATCGACATATTCCTTTGAAATGACATCTTCTTCTTGCTCAACGACAACAAATACTAAATCATGTAGGATCTCAATAATCAAAGGATGATCACTAGGTAGTGGAGCTTCCGTAAGTTGATCGGCTATTACCTGATATTTAATGTATTTTTGGCTAATGAATTCTAGGTCAAATTCAGTGAGGAGCATTATTCATTTAGTCGTGCAGGTATTATTGTAAGTGCAAGACATCATATAATGCAGAGTATTTTCTTTAGCTATGACATACATTGTGTGGCTAAGCATGTAATGTCAAAGTTTCATAGACATCATATAATTCACATTTTTTCTACATAAGAGTATCTAGTTTCATAGCTTACCAATGTTCGACTAATATAGTAGACAACTTGATATCGATGTTGTTCATTCTTTTGTGCAAGAATTATCCCTAATGCAAAGTCTATTGCTAAGATATAAAGATAAAATGGGACCCTCGGATGAGGTAGAGCTAAGATTGGAGGAGAATCTAGGTATTTATTAATGTCATCGAAGACTTTTGACATTTATCTATCCAAGAGAATGACACCCCCTTTTGTAGTAGGTGATTGAATGACCTACATTTTTTAGAAAGTTGCATGATAAAATGACGAATAAATTGGATATTTCTTTGTAAACTATGCAATTCCTTTAAGTTAGTTGGGGGAGGCATCTCCATGATAGCCTTGACCTTGTTAGGGTCCACCTCAATACCTCTTTTGGAGACAATGAATCCTAGAAGTTTTCATGAGGTAACACCAAAGACACATTTCTTGGGATTCAACCTTACATTATACTCTAGGAGTTGGTCAAAAGCTTTCTCCAGTACACCAATATGTTCTTGTCGAGTTTTAAATTTAGCCAAGAGATCATCCACATATTCTTTGATAATATTATGCATGTAGTCATGGAAAATGTATGTCATGGCACGTTGATAAGTGGCACCTGTATTTTTGAGGCCAAAGGGCATCACCTTGCAACAAAAAGTTTCGCAAGGTGTAGTGAATATTTTTTTGTGTTGGTCATCAAAATTTATTCAAATTTGGTTGTATCCTAAGAAACTATCCATGAGTAAAAGCATTTCATGGCCAATGCATATATTGATAAGAGTATCGATGTTTGAGAGAGGGAAGTCATATTTAGGACATGCTTTGTTAATATCTCAAAAGTCAATGCATACGTGTATCGCCCTGTTAGGCTTACGAACAGGTACCATGTTTGAGAGACACTTAGGATAGTCAATAGGAACTATGAAGTTCACGTCTAAGAGTTTTTGAAGCTCTATTTTTACCAAGAGGGCCACGGTAGGATGCATTCTCCTAAGTTTTTGTTTTACTAGCTTAGCATTAAGCTATAAGGTGAGATTATGGACAACCAAACTAGGGTCAAGACCGGGCATGTCCTTGTATGACCATGCAAATATGCCCTTTTTCCTCTTGAGGAGAGCAATAAATTACTCTTGTTCATCGGGTGATAAATTTTTTCCAAGTTTGATAATTTGAGGATTGTCTTTGTATAAACTAGTGTCCACATTGATAGTATATTCAATAAACATGTGGGAGCCTTCCTCAAGTTGATGTGGTGTAGGGATAAAATGAATTCCATCTAAGATGTCATCAAACTCTTCTATCTTATCTTCATCTATTTTTTCTTGGAAAACCTTAGGATTCGAAGGTGAAGGTGAAGGGGATGACGGAATGTAGTTGGTGAAAGCCCTTAACAATTCCTAAGATAAGATAAATTCAGCAAAGAGTGGAGGCACATTGTAAGGGACTAACCCATCAAACCTAGTTGCTCAAGGTACTTGAAAGACATAGAACCAAAGTCCTCTTGAGAACTAGAAGACTCAACCTGCACATTGTAAGGGACTGACCCATCAAAAGATATGCCATCACAAAGGACATCCTCATGAACCATATCATGAATAATACCACCTTCAACATAATAACTTGGGGTTATGACTAATAGAGAGGGAGAGGGTGAGCCCTCATCCTCAACACTCCACTCCAAACCTCGATGATATATCCTTAAAAGAGGCTCTTGATGAGAAGAATTGACTTGATCTTGTGATGAGTTATTAATTAATGATTTCTCTCTCATGTTTAGATTTTAAAATTTCTTAGTTGTGTGAGATGAGGGATATAATGGGTGAAAATTAGATTGACCTTGTTCAACTAGTGAGCAATATTCAAATGGGTGAGGATTGCCCAAAATAGTGACAAATTGATTCTTAAATTCAAACTTCAAACATTGGTGAAAGGTAGAAGGTGTTAGGATTAAAGCTTAAAATACGAGCAATAAAATGTGGAAATAAAACACAAAAGAAAAATAATACAATACACAATAGACATATATTTACGTGGTTCACCCAATGTGGGCTATGTCCACTGAGAAAATAACCAGATCTTTTATTCCATCTAGAAAACCCCTCTGTACATAGCTACACATAGAATATTACAATTAGTCACCATTCACCATACAACATCCTATTATAAAAGTGCATTATAATTTTAGGGCAAAAACCCACCTAAAATATACCATTTGATCTATGACCTAATATCAAATGGTCCAGATTTACATAGAGAAAAAAACATCTATTTTTGGCTTTAGGGGTGCTACCCTCGAAATCCCCACTAGGGGGGCCTCCCCCTGGACCCCCTTGGTGGACACAAGTAGGGGGGCTAATGCCCCCCCTACACCCCCCTCTTTCATGTAGTGGGTCCAAGTGTGGTTGAAACAAAGCCCTTTGAATGAATTAGGCTCCACAATCAATAGTAGGGATAACCGACATCGCATGAATCTAGGGACGTCTAAGGAGCATATTAAAATATGTAGGGCAAAATACCACATAGAACACAATATCTAATATCTTGGGTCTAACCATAAGGGGGAGGGGTATAATGTGACAAGCTTCTTAGGACTCATTGTTGAAGGTTTTTATGATGTATTTAGATGTAGTTAAATCTTACTCTTTTAATCCAAAATTTTGGAAAAATTGATAAGTGCATAAATTGAGGGAAGAACTATTGTCAGTTAGAAACCTTTTGATAAAATTTCCCCAATAAATTCAATAATGTAGAGGGAAGAATCCTCCTGTAAGTTCGAGGAAGAAATATTATCATCCGAGAATGTGATATGATGTATCCCAAGAGAGCTTACAACATTAGCCATAACTCTAGGGTAAATATTTGTAGGGACAAATTGTTATCTTAGAAGTTTCAACAAGGCTTCCCCATGAAGAGGAGAAGTTTGTGAAAGTCCTAAGAAAGAAATATTGGCTAAAGAACTTATCTCCTATCAAGAGCATTGGATCTGATGATTCTGTGCTAGTTGCCTTGTAGCTGTTATGATCATACCATTCATATTATCATAAGGAGGTGGCACATTCTAATATAACACTTGATTAACTTCTTGCTACCCATGCTTAGGTAGGGGATCTTGGAAGATTCTCATATCTTAATTAGTTGTGTATTATTTTTTAGTAGGAGGTTGGTTTTTTGGTGGATGATAACCTTCTATGATAAGGCAACCTTCATTTTATCAAATCATGAACCACATGTTTCAACCTTTTAAAAGAGTTGGTCAAATGCCCCTCCACTATATGATATTGATAGTGTTGACTAGCCTTATACCAATTAGTTATGGTATCAGGTTGCCTTATGGGAGGTAACTCAATCATATTAGCTTCCAAAATCTACTTTAGAACCACTGTCATAGGCACATTAAGCCTTGTGAAATTCCTTTATGGAGGTTTTGGAGGTTGGCTAAGCACCATATTTTGTAGGTTGTTAACAATACTATTAATAGGTCTACTATTTGTAACTCCATAACCTACCACATGCTTGTTCTTATACTAAATTTTAGTGGTCTTATCTTATTTCACTTTAAGATATCCTCTTATGATAAGATCTTGCTCTACCTTTCTTGCTAGGTCAATTTCTTGATCAAAATATATGATAGTTATAGTTTCCAATGCATAAGACAATTGCTCGTGCAAATTTCCAATAAATATCTCAAGTATGTCTCGAGAAGTTAAGGTATATCTCAAGCATCCAACTAGACTCCTCCAATGAGACAATTTTTTTTTTAAATTCCTCTTTACCTTGTTTTAACATGTAAACATATTTCATGGTCACGTTCTTTTCAACATAAGCACCAAACCGTTGCACAAATAATTCAACCGTTTCTTTAAAATTCCTCAAATAATGGTTGGAAAACTGATATTACCACTCTAATGCCATGCCACCAAGGATCTAAGGGAATGTTTTTTAGCAACAACATGTCATCATATATGATATCATGGCAAGCTATTGTAAATGAAGAGACAAAAATGCAACACCAAACAATGCTATATAAATGAAACACAAGGAAACCAAAATTGCACAATAGATATTCTTATATTAATAGGGGAGCCTAAAAACTCCATTGTTACAATGTGGATCCTTGAATCCTTTTTGATACAATTTTACAATGGTTAGGGTTCTTCAAAACCCTGACAAACAAGGTTTTTGTGTCTTTAGACACATCTTGCTCCCAAAATAATTGAGTGGGCTTCTTGATATCTGATGCTGAGCCACTCCAACTTAAATAGTTGTCCAATATTGATGTAGCACCTTAATATTTGCACACAATGGCACAAAAAAATAGTTAGTAATATCTATGAGGGCTGCACAGTGTGAGGCCCTCTATAATAAATGATAAAATCCTAACTAAATGCTATAAATGGAGTGAATAGACATGAAAATGCATAAAATAAAATCAATAACCAGTAGCTTTACCTTACTTTGCTTGTTGTCTTATGATCTGTAAAATTTTGTTGCAGGTGGTAGGCGCATTGATGCCCTAAAATTTTTCAAAGGCTAGGAGGTGTTTAGAAATCTTATGTAAAACTCCCATGGGCACTTTGTGACTATAGGAAATGCTCGTGGGTGATTGAAACTAGTAGGGAGGCACCCAGAGGTGCTTGGTGATGGAAGAGAGGCACCCAGAGGCACTTGATGATGATTGAAAGTGCCTGGAGGTGCTTTGCGACTGAGGAAATATGTTGTAGAATGATATCTAGCAAGGGGAAACATATGGCGATGACTAAGGGAATTACGATGAGTTAGAATGGAGGTAGAGGTACTCGGATACACCAAGGGAAGATGAAATTCAAGGGATATCAGGGTATGAGTTGCTCAAGGCTCCAAAACTTAGGTTGCTTTAGGAACTCAGACAAAGGATTTAGGAAACAAACACTTAGGGTTTGAGCCATCAAAATGACTTCTATTTATAATCCAACCTAGGGCATGCTAGGGTTTCAACAACACTAATTTTGTGGCTGAAATAAAAGCACATCAAAGGGTGGATATTAAATTTAGGGTGTGGCATGGATTTATGTGTATGGATGGACATGATTAAATAAAATCGAATGGCTAGGATTAATTCACTTATATAAATATATATTTATTATATATAATATATATAAATATATATTTATTATATATAATATATATAAATATATATGAATAATAGGCAAAAATGGTAGGAAAGTTAGGATGGATGACAAATGACTATGTTTTGGTGGTGGAAATGGCAAGAAATCATGTATGGAGGACAAGTGGCTAGGTTTTGGTTTCTACAGATGCCCATTTTTGTAATACGTTGCATGAAACACAATGCAATGCAAAAAAAACATGAGACAACTATTTTTGCCAAGTGTAGAAGCAACTTCTCTTGGGATGTGGAACATGAGCTTGAAGACAAAAGAATAAAAGAATTTGAGTTGTGCATAGCTTACCCCCTCAATTGGTGAATGAGGTTGTGGATGAATATCATGAGCCAATTGAATAATCTGTGCAAATGAATGATGCGAATGTGATACCATTTTT
This sequence comes from Wollemia nobilis, assembly GCA_028583015.1. Taxonomy (NCBI): domain Eukaryota; kingdom Viridiplantae; phylum Streptophyta; class Pinopsida; order Araucariales; family Araucariaceae; genus Wollemia; species Wollemia nobilis. The sequence continues at coordinate 23,200,769 of JAQPPZ010016881.1, forward strand.
GCCCCAATGGTGGGAAGGGGAGTGGCAAAAAATGTGGTATGATGCATCTATTTGTGTCTCAATAGATGAAGAGATTTGTGAAATTGTGATGCAAGATGTGTCTATTTGTGCCCTAACATATGAAGGGATGTGCAAAAAATTTGCATCTATTTTTACCCCAACAGATGAAGGGATTTGTGAAACATGTTATGAGAAATGCATCTATTTTTGCCAAGTGTGGAAGTCATTATCATGTAAGATGTATCCCATTGTGGGAAAATTTGAAACCAGATGTGGTTACCCCAAATTTGGGGTGATTTGATGTTGTTGAAACACTTTGTCTTTCGATGTCATTGATATGCAAAGATGAAAAATGCAAAGAGTAAAAGTAGTCAACTTTGGAGGGCCAACTAGTGACTGTCAGATAATTCCTAGGATAAGAACCAATCACCCTAGCCAAAGCTAGTCACTATGATGAATTTCAAGTAAATGTGTAATGATGAAATCTGATTTTGTCCATGTTTTAAGCCCCATGAACTAGGCCATCAATGACAGCTTTTGTACGAATTATTCTTGGTAAGGTTTCACGCAAAATGTGAAGTACCAAATATGGCTATGCTTTTGAGCAAGGAGATATGTGATGATGAAAATTACCAAGTGTTCTTATGGTATATATTTCATCTTACCAAATTGCATGGATGTAAATTGCTGCAATCGCCAAGTATATAGAAAAACCCACTATATATGAGATTCACTTGAATGTCATTTGGCACTTGGAAAATATGTGAATGATGATGTGAAATGATGATGTATGAATGATGAAAATGATGATGATTATCGTTTTTTAAATATTTGGACCATTTTGGGATGCTTTTGTAACTTGTTTTGTGAATTTGCAATATGTGGTCGTAAATGAAAATTATGCATTCAAATCAATTGGAATATTCATAAAACCTAAGAAAATGATGAAATGAATACATGGATGAAATTTTTAGTGATTTGGTTGGGATAAGCCACTATTTTGTGAAAATTTGGTCTTTTGTGCAGTTTAATACCAAATGCCCGTTGGCACTTTTGGTCTACAAAAATGCCCACTGGTGTTTGGGCGCTCTACAAACACCCATGGGTGCTTCAATGTTCCAATAAATGCCCATGGGCATCTCAAGGCACCTGAATCAACTATAAGTATCTTCCAGGATGAGAAACCAAGCTCATTTGTGCATTTGGGAGTTTGAGAAGTTGCATCTGGGAGAGTGGAGTGAAGTACCTTAAGCAACTAGGTTTGATTTTGATATGGTTCACGAAGATATGGATGTTGATATGGAAGAAGATATGGATGTTAATATGGAAAACTGGTTGTTTTACAAAGACTCAAACATACTAGTGGCATCAAACAAACCCACTAAAACTTCCTAATCCCTCTAGGACCAAATGTGTGTGCAGTGGATTTGTTTACCGAATCAAGAGCATGGTAATGACTCAAGACAATCAAGAACCAATGTGTGGGCAAGTGAGTTCATTAACTCATATTGAGTAAATTGGGTAAACCTATTATGGATAAAACCAAGAAGCCAACTTGTTTGTATGAGCGGTCAGAGGTCTCCTTTAAAAGAGACATGTTGCCACGCATTAGTGTACTTAACTACCAATCAAGTTTCTATAGCTCTAATGGAGGCTAACTCCATAGTCCATGATTTTTTTTGTTGATATCTTAAGTTTTAGGGATGACTACCTAACTATATGATTGGAAATGTAGTATAATCCTTACAATCCAATTGATAAGTCGTGTATGATGTAAAATATGTAGAGTTTTTGATAGGTATTTTTCCCTACTCTTTATTTTATTTTTGGAATTGTGATAGTGGTGAAAACCACTATTTTTATGGACTATGTTGCATTATGGAACTAGAAAGGATGACCCTTTTCACTTCGAGGTTCATACCAAGTATGGTGTTATCCCTCTTTGACACAATATGTTTTTAAGATGTGAAAATTGTGTTTGGTTCAAGAATGTTTTGGAATCAATTCCTAAAACTCAAGATTTTCTTAGTGTATATGTGCAATGGTCCTAAGAATAACTCGATATGTATTCTGGAGGTTGCTTAAAACACCAGGAGTGGTTGTGTAATCAAAAAACATAGGAATTGTGAATGTGTGGTTTATGCTAATGGTAGTATGACTTAGTGGAATTGTGTGGATGACTTTGTGTGGCAACATGATTTTTTTGTTGGACCAATTAAGACCTTAAAATTAATAAATGATCCCTATATGAAATGCAAAATGTGAATGTGAATGCAATGTATGACATGCAATTTTTGTGAAATGTGGAATGCAATATGAAATGTGGGTGAATGCATTATTTTTGGAATGTGAATGCAAGTGAAATACAATTTTATGAATGAAGTGTATGCAAATGTTTTTGTGTATTAGCCATGTATATATATATATATATATAGTAATAAATTCATGCATAGAATACTCTCAAGTGTATAACATTAAGTGGTTCGGTTTCTTCCTCTCCCTCTAGACTAGCAAGCCTATAAGTACCATTATCCACTATTTATGTAACAATTTATGGACATAACCAATTAGCCATAAATTTATCATGAAGATGTGGTAATGCATTGGTGTTTTGTTGGTTCTATTTAAGGACAAGATCTCCTACTTGGAATTCACATAGATGAACTTTGGTATTGTAAGCACATTTGAGGTAGTCTTGATAAACTCGTAAATTCTCTAAAGCATTGACTTACCTCTCATAAATAAGTGTAAGTTGATCAAGATGTGCTTGTCTAGAAGTGTTGTCATCTATGAATTCCTACAAAGAAATTTGCAAGGAAGGGATCTTGAGCTCAAGAGGCATGATTGCTTTGGCTCCATAGACCAATGAAAATGGTGTTGCCCCTATAGGCGTGTGTATGCTTGTTCGATAAGCCCATAATGCCAAGGGAATTTGTGTATGCTAATATCTATGATTTTATTTGACAAGTTTATTGAGAATAGCAACTAAGGTCTTGTTGGAAGCTTCATCTTGTCCATTTGCTTGTGGGTAATAAGGAGTTGAGAAACTATGTTGAATGTTGTATTTCTCACAAAGTGCTCGAACATCCTTATTCTTGAAAGATTTGCCATTGTATGAAATTATTTTCGAGGGGATACCAAAATAAAAAACGATATTATGGAGTATAAACTCCACAATTCTAGGTCCAATCATGCTGGTTAGAGGAATTGCCTCAACCCACTTTGTGAAGTATTCAGTGGTTGTGATCACAAATGTATTTTGTCCCGAAGAAGGAGGTGAAATATTTCCAATTAGATCTAGGTACCATTGTGAAAAGGACCAAAGGCTTCGAATAGGCTATAAGGCTTGTGATGGTACATGAGTTAGATTAGCATGTTCTTGGCACTTTGTGCAATGTTTAACATATGTGCAACAATCACATTCCATTGTGGGTCAATAATAACCCATGCGTAAAATACACTTTGCAATGGCCATTCCACTAAAATTACCACCACAAGTACCATCATGGGTTTAAGCTATAGATCTTTGAGCCTCACTAGCCTCGATACAATGAAGAATAACTTCATCATAACCACATTTATACAATACGTCCTCCAAAAGAACAAAACATGATGTCTTTTTCTTGAAAGTGCATTTGGTAGCTCGAGACATATCAAATGGGAGTGCTCCAAACTTGATAAAGGCTACTATTTGGATTGAACAAGGCTCATATGAATATAATTGGATAAAGCAAACATCCTTTTCATATTTAGACTCAGCATGGGTGATCGCATATTTAGAGACTATTGAAATAATAAGGGGTTGTACCTCTCCAAAGGAGTATTTTGGAATCAATGATCCAATGGAGGCCATTGCATCTACAAATATATTAGTCAAAATGTGGTAAGCTATTGATTTCTTTGCATTGATATTCTCCATTGATTTTCTTGAAAAAAAGTTGAAAATCACCAAATATCCTAATATGCTTAATGCTCATAGCTATGGTTGATTTAAGACCTAAGATTAAGGCTTCATACTCTGCAATATTGTTTGTGCATTGAAAGTTGAGTTTAAATTATAATGGGATAGGTATCCCCTATGGTGTATAAAACATGACTCCAACACCTTGACCTTTCATGCACTTAGAGCCATCAAATAATAATGTGATATCAATGTATTCCTCTGAAATGACATCTTCTTCTTGCTCAATGACAACAAATACTAAATCATGTAGGAGCTCAATAATCAAAGGATGATCACTAGGTAGTGGAGCTTCCACAAGTTGATCGGCTATTACCTGATATTTAATGTATTTTTGGCTAATGAATTCCAGGTCAAATTTAGTGAGGAGCATTATCCATTTAGCGGTGCAGGTATTATTGTAAGTACAAGACATCATATAATGTAGAGGATTTTCTTTAGCTATGAAATACGTTGTGTGGCTAAGCATGTAATGTCAAAGTTTCATAGATATCATATAATGCACATTTTTTCTACATAAGAGTATCTAGTTTCATAGCTTACCAATGTTCGACTAATATAGTAGACAACTTGATATCGATGTTGTTCATTCTTTTGTGAAAGAATTATCCCTAATGCAAAGTCTGTTGCTGAGATATAAAGATAAAATGGGAGCCCCGGATGAGGTAGAGCTAATATTTGAGGAGAAGCTAGGTATTTCTTAATGTCATCGAAGACTTTTTGACATTCATCTATCCAAGAGAATGACACCCCCTTTTGTAGTAGGTGATTGAATGACCTACATTTGTTATAAAGTTGCATGATAAAATGACGAATCAATTGGATCTTTCCTTGTAAACTATGCAATTCCTTTAAGTTAGTTTGGGGAGGCATCTCCATGATAGCCTTGACCTTGTTAGGGTCCACATAAATACATATTTTGGATAAAATGAATCCTAGAAGTTTTCACGAGGTAACACCAAAGACACATTTCTTGGGATTCAACCTTACATTATACTCCAGGAGTTGGTCAAAAACTTTCTCCAGTACACCAATATGTTCTTGTTGAGTTTTAGATTTAGCCAAGAGATCATCCATATAGTCTTTGATAATCTTATGCATGTAGTCATGTAAAATGTATGTCATGGCACGTTGATAAGTGGAACCTATATTTTTGAGGCCAAAGAGCATCACCTTGCAACAAAAAGTTTCACAAGGTGTAGTGAATGTTGTTTTGTGTTGGTCATCAAGATTTATTCGAATTTGGTTGTATCCTGAGAAACTATCCGTGAGTGAAAGCATTTCATGGCCAATGCATGTATTGATAAGAGTATCGATATTTGGGAGATGGAAGTCATCTTTAGGACATGCTATGTTAAGATCTCAAAAGTCAGTCCATACGCGTATCGCCCTGTTAGGCTTACAAACGGGTACCATGTTTAAGAGCCACTTAGGATAGTCAATAGGAACTATGAAGTTCATGTCTGAGTTTTTGAAGCTCTATTTTTACCAAGAGGGCAACGATAGGATGCATTCTACTAAGTTTTTGTTTGACTGGTTTAGCATCAGGCTATAAGGTGAGATTATGGACAGCCAAACTAGGATCAAGACCGGGCATGTCCTTGTATGACCATGCAAATATGCCCTTTTTCCTCTTGAGGAGAGCAATAAATTGCTCTTGTTCATCGGGTGATAAATTTTTTCCAAGTTTGATCATTTGGGGATTGTCTTTGTATAAAATAGTGTCCATATTGATAGTATATTCAATAGACATGTGGGAACCTTCCTCAAGTTGATGTGGTGTAGGGATAAAATGAATGCCATCTAAGATGTCATCAAATTCTTCTGGCTTATCTTCATCTATTTTTTCTTGGAAAACCTTAGGATTCGAAGGTGAAGGTGAAGGGGATGAAGTAATATAGTTGGTGAAAGCCCTTAAAAATTCCTCAGATAAGACAAATTCAGAAAAGGATGGAGGAAAGAAAATCCGGTCCATATCAATGAGACTTAAGTCAATTAGAATTGCCTTAGTCGGATCATATGGATTACAGAGTGGGGTGAATAAATCAACATGATTCATGTTGACTTATGGGCAAATGTGGATAATGTTGGAAGGAATGGGTGGAACCTAAGAACTGGTGCTAGGGACTTGGTTAACTTGAACAACAGTAATCAACATAAAACACATTTTACTAAATGATATAGACATGTAATGTTGAAAAAGGAAAACATGTTTTTGATTTTTTTTTATTGATTTTTGATTTTTTTTGGTAGTGGTGAAAACCTCTATTTTTATGCTATGTACATATGCTACATGTTGGCTTATGAAGTGGCTTAATGGAATGGAGGTTGTGGTTAACCGGTAGGGGCAGCTCACTCTTGTGGAAGAAGCAAGCGAAAGATAAGCTCATGGATGGGGAACATGTTGAGATAAAATTCATCTTGTTCGGTATTGGGAATAATGGGATTCGATTCTTCTTCCGATTCATTTGAAATTATCAACATAATTTCAAATTCTTCATAGATTTCCTCATCATAATTATCAATATGGAGGGCTTTTTCTCTTGAATTAAGATTAATCCTTTGTAATGCTTGTTTAAAAGAAGAGGTGGTGGAAAGTGGGTGGTAACCTAGACCTAAAAGGTCATGCACTTCTTGATATAGAACATCGATAGGTTGATGCACTCCTTGTTCATGCAATCCTAGGCCATGGCCTTGCCAATTGATAATGTGGAAATATTGATATGGGAATCCCAACATGTTTAGAATATTGGAAAGTGCTGGTTCTTTGGGTTCTTCTATGGGATATGGATTTGATGAAGATTCAACCCCCCATATACAAAATTTATGCTACTTGGAGTAGAACCCATGTTATAAATTGCTCCTATTGCTAAAGTTGGGTCACATGGGTGACTGAAATCCTTAGCACTAGGGATGGTGAGGGGCATGATGGTGATGTCTTGGACCACGTATTTGCCAATACCAGGATTAGTGAGGTGGACCTTGACTTGGGATGACATGGGAGGATCATGGTCAGGTGATGGCTCAGGGAATGGTGAAGATGGAGGTGTCTCACAATCCATCAATTTGACTTTTGAAACATTAGGTGATGGTGATTTATTAGATTGGGAAGGTGACTGAATGGATGATGATGATGAGGATGGCAATGATGTGGACTTAATATGACCACATGTGCATGTAGTCAATAATGAAGATGATGGGGGTATGGAAGCTTGATGAGAGTTGGTTATAGGGAGCTCCTCAAGAATGGGATCCTTTGATGAAGAGATTGGTGAAGTGGTGGATGGATTGGATGATGGTGAAATAAAAAGGTGAGTGGAAGGAAGCATGGACTCATAAGGATTTGAGATGAAATTGTAATACTTAAATGGCTCGACATCCACTGATATGCAATGTACCTATCCCTCATGAACATATTTCAAGCATTGGTGTAGTATAGAAGGGACACATCTCATTTACCTCATCCAAGGTCTTCCAAGGAGTAAATTGTACTCCATGGATCCTTCTAAGATGTGAAACATGGTATGCAACATTTTTACCCAACTTCAATGGGTAAAACAATAGTGCCAACTATGGAACTCAAAGCATCATTGAATGCTTTGAGGGTGAAGGATGAATTGGTGATGTGAGATGGAGGAAGGTTCAAATGATGAAGAGTGGATATGGGGATGATGTTGATAGAGGAACCGGTGTTGATTAACACTCTTTTAAAAGGCTTCTTTTAAATTAGAGCCATGACATGCAATGGAGGGTCTACTAATTCTGACAAGATTGGCTTAATATCAAAGTCATATAATGTGATGGAAGTCTCCATGCATGTTTGGATGCTCCCCAAAAAGTTGTTGGAATTAGGATCTTGCGATTGCAATTTTATGGATTTCAAAATGTCCATTAATGCTTCATGATGTGGAGGATATTTTTGGATTAACTCATAAATTGAAAATTTAGCATAAGCTATTTTTAGACTTGTAGTTAACCGACTACTAAATGAGATGTCTGGTTGAGGTGGATGATTGATGGGTGGATTTAGAGTATTCGATTGGCTAGGGATATGGATGGGTGATGAAGGATTGGGAGAAACTTGGATGGGTGGTGATGTAGAAGGTTGTGACACACTTTCTTGAGGTGGTTTCCTTTTTTGGTTGTTCCTTTGACCTCTAGTGACCACATGAATGGCCCCTACAAACCCTTGGTATTTTTAATATGATTGACTTGATTAGGAGGAGTTTTGGTGTTAGCCCCCCTACATTTTGTTACACCTCCTCGTGATGAGGAAGTGGTGTTTGAAATATACCAAGATTTTGGTTTTGTTGAGCGAGGGGATTATCAAGCTTGATTTCCCCCAAGTCAATGAGATCTTGTACTATGTCTTTAAATACATGGCAGTTGTTAATGTCATTCTCGTTTTACCTATGATAAGGACAAAATAGATGTTCTCGATAATATTTCCCATGTTTTGCGGGATCATCCAGTCTAATGTTGGGCAAAGCAAGTTTATTCGTCTCACACAACCTTCTAAAAAGGGAAGCATATGACTTGGGTAAAGGGGTATATTGGTGATTTTGTTAGATAGACTATCATCGGGGATGGTTTTCCATAGTTGGCACTGTGTTTTGCACTTTTTGAGCTTGTGTTGTCGATGGGACCGCATGATATGCAGTTTGTTGTGATATTTGTTGCATAGGTTGAGCCATTACCGGTTGGCTCATAACCACTTGATTAAATTGATTGGATTGAGTGGCTAGGGTAGCCTGTGTTGATTTTTGTTGGCCATAATAGTTGCTTTTGTATTGGCCCTTGTTTTTTTGTTCTTTCTTTTTAGGCTTTAATATGCCTTCTTGGATTTTTTTCTCCTCAATGACACTAGCCTGAGCTAAAGCTTATTCAAATGATTAATAATTTTATAATTGAAGCATCCAAGAGATAGGTTTTAAGCAAATCTTAGTGAATAACTTAATTAGCTCATCCATTGGTAGGATGAATGGAAATTTAGTGATGACAACCCTCCAACGATTCCTAAAATCATAGACAGATTCATCATCATGTTGTCTTAAAGTGTAGACATCAGACAATGAGATCTTTTTTTAATATTTAGGATGAAACAATCAAAGAATTGATGAATCAATTGCTCAAAAGTATAGATACTATGGCTTGGCATTTTATTGTACCATTCTATGGCATCCTCTCCTAATGTTTGAGGAAAATTTTGAAGTATGAGAGCATTGTAAATTTTAATTCTAAAGCAGACATGTACAAAAGTGCTCACATGTTCTTTGGGATCCTCAGTTCCCTTAAATTTTTCAAACTTAGGTACCATAAAATCTTCCAGATATGGCGAGGATGGTATCGAAGGAAGAATTGGTTGATTGATCAATTGGTGTAAGGTTGGTTTCTGATTTGAAAAACCAGACGTGTATTGCATCAATTGATCTATTTGTTTTTGTATGGCCTCAATTCGAGGGTCTTCCTTAGGAATGTGGAAGCCCTAAATTACCTGATGAGTTTGTGGTAGGGTGGAGAAATGTTGTGGAGTGACTAAGTGATGAGGAGATTGGTATTGATGGCTTGGCAAATTAGATGGAAATTGATGAATGAGATATTACTGATGAAGATATGGGGAATTACAAAATGAGGTTGATGGATGAAGGTTATGGCTAGGTTGGCCAATGATAATAGGATGGGTAGTAGTATGGCTTGGTGGAGGAATAGGGATGGAAACCATAGAAGACTATGGTGCCCATGATGGACCCTGGTTGACAAGGATAATATGAGTAGAGTTTTACAAATGCTTAGGGTTCACCTATACTTACTATTGAGCATTTTGATGTTGTCTAAGCAATTTGTTTAGGTTTTACCATGCCTCACTAATCTCTCTATCAGAAGCTAAGGGTATGGAGGTAGATGTTATAGAATATGTGTCTTGGGTACAAGTTACACTAGATATGGCAACTTGTGAGGCTGGAACTTGTGAAGCAGCATTGACATGTGCTTCATACAATGGGTTGGTGTAAGTGGAGGTATATGAGGTGCTAGGAGCACATGAAGATTTAGGAATGGACATATGGGAAGAATGTGCAACTGATGCCTCAAAAATAGGGTTGGTATACACCTGGGTAAAGGTGTATGGGGGTTGGAAATAAACATGCTCTTTTTGTAAAGTAGAATCCTATCTAGGTGAATTTGGAATGGACTCTAATACATGACTAGAAGACTTCATGAAAGCTTCTACTCTTGCCATGTCTATATGGGTAATGTGATTGTGAATGGTAGGGGAGGTTGACTCCTCTTTGGGCATGGCCATATGGAAGGTTGTGGATGGTAAGGAATGTGAGGGACCTGAAGACAAATATACCTATGTCACATTAAAGGAATCTACCACATAAGTGGTGGGGAAGGTAGATGAAGGTTCCATTAAGTTATCTTGACTTATAGATTTATTTGGTTTCTAGTTAACACTATAAGCAAATAAATCAAGATACAGATTAAACTATCAAATTTAACACAAAACTAAAATCTTTAAGGAGCAATAAGGAAACAAACAACCAATTCTAAGTTTCAACCATTTTGGCTTGCCTTGTTCATTGATGATCTCCTTTTTAATATGTATTCATTTTAGGTGTTAGTATTGTGTGTTTTTATGTTCTAATATTTATTAATGAAAACAAAGGTAAAAACTATGGCAAAGATAGGGCAACAAGATTCTTATTGGTGATGAAATCCAACAAGTTTGCTCGAGGGTATCCTATGGTTTCTATGGGTAGAGATTGGTGGACGGAGATGAAACCCACCATCATCAAATATCAAGCAATGGTTGGTGATTGTATCGCCCAAATTTTTTGCACCCTTACCTTCAGGCTAAAGGATCCATGCCCGAAAGGGGGATGCGAGAAGGATGGGACAATACCTCGAATGGAGAGGCCCTTTGAAGGTCGCGCCTCTCGGGGGTGGGGTATAAGGGTGAATTTTTGACGGATGGTGGGGTTCACCAAGAAACTTTGAGTGGAGTTTTCACGCCTAGTTTGAGAATGGGTTTGATGTGTTCATTTTATATTCAATCATTCATATTCCTAGGTTGGCCAAAATGAATCTAAGCTATTCTATATGAAATTTTGGGTTTATATGAAGACAACAAACATGAATGAATCCTAAATACAGAGACTATGTGAAATGGAGAGGGATACACCTGATTCCTGATGTTTGATGAAGATTCTGAAGCTTGTAGGAGTCCAGATCATCCCGGATATGATAGGATCATCTGTAATTGTATAGAATCGTCCCAAATCATAGGCGATCATCTGAGATCAGACAAGATCATCGACGACCAGACGAATTCGTCAAAAACCAGCAATCATGGAAACAGACACCAAAAACCAAAAATGCAATTGCAAGAATGATGCAAAATGATAGAAATAATAGTATAGATGCTTAAATAATAAATCCAGATAGCAAATCAAATGGGAAGCACTATTTTAATAACTTATTTTAAATTTTATCATGCAAATATGCTAAATGAGGTGAACTCCAGGATGCAGAACAGAAATAAATCAATCTAATGCACAATTAAATAAGCAAGAAAGGTAGAAAATGCAAACTCAGGGCTCTGGTTGCCCCTAATCTGAACTGTAGTCAAAATCATCTATGATCGTACGAGATCGTCACCGATCTCGACAGGATCATCCGAAATCATGTTGGATCACCTGCGATGATCCGAGATTTCTTCGACTGAAACACAGTAAAAACCTGCAATAAAATCTGAAAATACAAATGCAAATGATGGGGGCGAGGATGTTCTAATACAACAAAAAACTAGAGTTGCAGGGAAATGATCAGCCAGGGGGATAAACTGGGAAAATCCCAAGTTTATATAGGATTAGGGGGAGGTTAGGAGGTTGGGGATCATCCCAATCTGGGAGATCTCCAACGTAGGAATCTCCAACCGCGCAGACACGCTTCTGCCCGAGTTGGAGAGGTTGTTGAAACAGAAGCTAATTATGAAAATTTGATTTTGGGACGAAATCGTCTGGACGTTCTGTTCTAGATGAATTCGTTCGATTTGGGACGATATCATCATATCGGCGACGATATCGTCCAACGGTCAAAACAAATTCTAAAAATGGCATGAAAAATGAGGTGAGCGGTTAACGAGCGGTTTCGGGGTTAAAATTCAAATTTTTATCTTTTTACTGATGGTTTAACTACGCCAATTTTAGGGTGCTACATTTTGCCCCCTCTTTAGCAAATTTTCCGAAGAAAATGCGTTAAAGACGAGTTCTTCACGCTTTACGAGAAAGCAAAAATTTACTCCATTTTTTAGACGACGATTCTAGGTCGAATCGTACAACTGCTTGCTATGGTGCCCCCTCCGAGTTTTTACCCAAATCGAACGTTTGAGGTAAAAGCGCGAAAAAGCAAAATTAAAAAAATGTTGTTTTTAAATAAAAATAGGAAAAATAGGGTAAAACCCTAATTCATTTTTACTGTTCACTTTCGCTGTTTCAGAGCTCTACAGGCGAAATGGTGGAAACAGCACACAGATCGACAGAGGTCCGACGCGGGTTGCGGGTAAGGATCTAAACCTAGTGTATTATGTTTTAGCTTGATTTGTTTAATTTTTTAGTTGAATTTTAATTGTTTTTGGTCATCGCGGCTATTTTTAGGCCGTTGACGTCGAGATGAAATCGTCCCTATTTCATCGAAATCGTCCCTATATCGCCGATTTCGTCCAATAAAGGATGATCCCTAAATTGAACAAAAGGGAGACGATTTCATCCTACCAAGGACGATTTTACTAAATTTAGTATGATATCATCCAATAATGGATGATATCATTTTCTTATGAGATGAAATTGATTTTAATTGATTTTAATGATTATGTACTAATGATTTTTTGTTGTTTTATTGTTTATTTTGTAGAGAGGATTACTAAAGAGTCAAGAATGGAAATACGGGGGGCTCAGAGACGATGTAGCCATGCTCGATCAGGCCGAGCGAGACAGGCTAGCGGAGGTTGGACTACAACATGTGGCAGAGATGCCACAAATTCCTATAGACATGGGGCTACTGACAGCCCTAGCAGAGAGATGGTATCCGGGATCATCCTACTTTCAGCTATCGATAGGGGAGATGGCTCCCACTCTAGAGGATGTATGGAGGATCTTGAGGATCCCCATACATGGGCGATTCATGACTCCTTCGGCCAATCAGGGCCATGCCATGATGAGACTGTGCAACGACCCAAGCTTCACCCTGGAGAAGGGCAGAGTGAACATCGAGGCATTGAGGCAGATGCCTGGGGCATCTCGATTGACTCGAGTTCTAGCAGGGGTGGTAGGTGGCCTACTTCTATGCCACCAGAGTGGATGCAGGTTACTGTGGCTCCTCTCAGATGTGGTCTGCGACATGAGAGACCATGGTTACAGGTTTGCTTGGGGCAGTTTTGTACTATGTCGCTTGTATAGGATCCTCTACAAGGTCGTATACAAGGGAGGTCGATGTCTGGTACTGACATCGCTACTACAGGTTTGGTGCTGGGAGCACATTGTGGTACGAAGGCCGATAGGGCTTCCACTGATAGGAGTTGACCGAGAGAGACCCCAAGTTTTCTATTGGTGGCTCCAGAGAGGGTCACAATGGTGGATAGATCTGTCGATGTCTCGGAGGTTGCTAGATGACCTCATCCTAGATCAGATCACCTGGAGGCCATGGAGAGAGCATCCAGGGTGGGGAGAGGATGGACAGGAGTTGGCTCACATCAGGTGAGTCTTCTGGTTGAGGATGGAGTGGGGAGAGGTAGAGCTCCATCGCTACGACCGAGTTTTGAGGTAGTTCGATCTACAACAAGGGATCCCTTCTCTTAGGGATTACGAGTACTCCTAGACTATCCGAGATAATACTACACTAAGCGGGGCTCCAGACATGCAGCGGTTCTAGAGTCAAGATGCGGATGATGCCCCCATTCAACTAGTGGATGGGGACGACACTGGAGTAGCAGACGGATATGATGCCTGGTATGCAAGCATCCGCCCTCCTCGGATGACGAGGGCACAGGGTCCGATGCACGTTATTGTGCAATGGATGGGGAGGCGGTGCCAGGCTACCATCGATGCAACGAGGAGTCATAGAGGGAGGGATCAATGATGACCTCCTCAGGAGAGACGTCGAAGAGTGCCATAAGCTTCGAAGAGACTACAGCAGCCGGAGAGGAGGGAGGAGGGACCCCCTTCTTAGCAGAGGGAGAGGCCACCATCGCTCGATAAGGGCAAGGGTGTCGAGGTGGGGGAGAGCAGTGAGATGGCAGCTCTCCGAGCGGAGAATGCCCACCTACGAGCTCAGGTGCAGACATTGTAGGATGAGGCTACATGACTCAGGGCTCAGAGCGGAGGGGCGAGCATGCAGGAGCTGGCACGAGCTATTGCTCAGACCGCATTCTATCAGGGAGTATACTTCCAGCTAGTTCTAGAGGGCCAGAGGATACAGCTACCAGCCGGCATTGTGGAGTCGATCAAGATGGGGTCATCGAGGACATCCTCACGATCGACATCGAGGACCCATGACACAGGATGGACTACGATGGGACCACCTCCTCCACCTCAGGGTGGGAGAGGAGATGAGGTTGAGAGCTCGAGGGCTTCTCGAGACTAGCTGCACATTGACTATAGACTGTATATTTTTTGAGAGGATTGAGTATGCCAGGGTATAGATTGTGGCATACCAATCCACTTTGATATGATGTACATATATTTCTTGATATATATATATATATATATATTCTCTTTGTGATATGACTTGTGCATATGTTTTATGATGCTTTAATATTTTAATTGTTGATTGATTATTCATGTAATTATGTCATTGAAAATATTATAATTTTATGTCGTGCCATAAAATTTAAATGAAATAATCTGATGTAAACAAATTGGTTGTTGTGGTGTGATTTGATGAAAAAATAAAGTGACTTCTAACAATAATTTCAAAGGACATTGTCGTTGTTACATGACCATTTCATGGAGTCGTCGCTCGCTAGGTCATTAAGCTAATCCCAGTAGAGAAATATTGCTAAAAGTAAAAGGGTGCTTAAGAGACTTTCTTAAGACTTTTGTGATGTGATGATGAAAATTGATGATGGTGATGATTTGTTTTCAGATTTCCATGAAAATATTATGCATGAAATATTAAAAATATGATTTTTTCTAGGCATAAAATTCCTAAGTGTGATAGAAATTTGAACAATTGCCTAGGAATTATACCATCGTCGCAAAAAAAATTGAATGTTGACATAATGAAATGAAAATAGAAAAGGTTTTCGTTCGTTTTAAAGCACAATTGTGTAACATAATGATTTAAGCCATATGCTTTTATGGATTAAATAAATGGGAAATAAAATTATAACGATGGCTTGCGCTAGGCATAGAATTTTAGGTATAGACTTATACCATCATCGTGAAATCCAAAGAAGAAATTGATATAATAGTTTTATTGCATAGTTGATTTTTGATTTTGAGATAAACAGAAAGTATAAGATGAGGACTTGCACTAGGCATAAAATTCCAATTTAGGTTTAGGAACTATACCATCGTTGCGAAAGTCGAAAATATATATAAATGTGACTTTATTGCTAGATTTTTGAACATGTTTTGAAAGAAAATTTTGGATTTTGAAAAAAATGTATTTAATTGTTTTTACGCTAAGCAGTTATTCTCAAGTAATAAAATCAAATTATTCTAGAAGATTTGCATAAATATTTTAAATTATCTCAAAGACAAAATTGTAGATTTATAAGGAACCCCGTGTGCATATGTGAGTTCATTGCCGATCTTGATCTATCATAATGATACAAAATCTCTCAAACACAAATGTGTGTGCAATTGTATTGTTCATTTACCAATTTTGAGCAAGATAATTTGATACAAGTAATTTGAATTAACCAAATGAGTGTTCGTTGACCATGATTTATATGCATAGAACCGTACCAAACTACTATGTAAGTCAGGTCATCAAGAGCTAGCTGATCCATAAGCAGACATAGGTCTATACAAAATAAGGTCGCTAATGTAACAAACATATCACCATGCTAGGAGTTACCCAAGGCCAAGCGGGTTGGGCACAAACCACTTGTTATGGGGCTTACCTCATAGTTTTTGAATAATTGAGAATTCCAAGGATTCAAGCTCATTCACCCTTCTTTTCTTTTCAAAGGGTAGGGGAAGGGATTTTATTGCTTTTTGCTTTTTCTTTTCTTTTGCTCTTTTTCTCTTTTTTTTTTTTTTTTTGTATTTTTGCTTGATACTGAGATAATGCTGAAATATTGCTGAGATGGTACAAAATGCGACTAAAATAATGCTTCTGAATAATTTTCTCATGCTTTTTTCTTGTTTTTCTTTTTCTTTTTCTTGCTATACTAGGGATACTTGCTCGGATTGGCTGTAGAGCAAGGGATTTTTATTTTGGGCAGGGGTGAGCTTGTCCTTTTGTCAATTCTCAAAGATTCTAGACCATGTGCATGATAGGATAGCAGGGGAAACTTTTTCGCTCAAGAGACCACTTCTACTATGTAGCATCGTTTTGGAATTTGCAATGAAATCATTTTAATGTGAAAAGGTATACTTGGTTCAAGTAAATAACAAGATCAGTTCTCTATGCTCAAAACTTTATTTAATTCAACTGTGGACTTCGATATAAGAGAGATTAATAATCATACCAAAAAAGATCAAGATATTTATTCATGTGAGTGTGAAAGTGAGGGATTCCAAATAAATGCTAATTTATCCAAAACAACTAAAAATATAACTGCAATACTTCAAGAATTGACAGGTGCAAAAATAAAAGATGTTTTTGAAGATTTTGATGATTTTTTTTTTTTAGATTTAGATTTTGATTTATGAATTGAGAGAATACATAATATGACTATTTTTTTGAAATTTTTATATGAATTTACTAAGAATGAGACAAGATGTACAATATATACAGTGACGAAATTACCATAATTATGCATAATAGCGCTTAAGATGCATAATGTTCATAGGTTCTTTAAGATATTTACCATCTAAGGTAGCTAATCTGTATGCTCCTGATCCAAATTTAGCAATGATGATATATGGCCCAAGCCGATTAGGTTCAAATTTACCTTTAAGGTCTTTAGTTGCATTAGTATTTTTTTTATTTTCTTTTAAGACGAGGTCACCGATCTCAAAGGATCGGTGATGAACTTTCTTAAGATATGCTCGTTTGAGCTTGTTCTGGTAGGCTCGAAGATGCTCCAAAGCATTGATGCGCTTCTCATCTAGGAGTTCCAATTGACTAAATCTGCCAGCATGATATTCATCTCCTACTTCAGTATCTTGAAGTAGCAGAGCCAAAGAAGGAACTTCTAATTCAAAGGGAAAAACAACTTCAATGCCATAAACCAAAACAAAAGGTGAAGTGCCCGTGGGAGTACGAACGCTAGTTCGATAAGCCCACAAAGTAGGATATAATTGAATGTGCCAATCTCGGCCAGATTTATTGACCAGTATTTTGAGGATTTTAATTAATGTTTTATTAGATGCCTCTGCTTGGCCATTACCCTGAGGATAATAGGGAGTGGACCAACGATGTTGAATTTTATATTTTTGACATAGTTTCTTTACATATTTATTTTTGAAACAAGTTCCATTATCCGAGATGAGATTTGCAGGAATTCCGAACCTACAAATAATTTGATTAAAAATAAATTTGGAAACTTGGGTTCCAGTGCAAGAAGCTAAGGGCATAGCTTCAACCCACTTCGTAAAATACTCTGGTGGTGGTTATGATGAATTTGTGTCCATCCGATGACATAGGATTGATTTTTCCAATAATGTCTAAGCCCCATTTTGAAAAGGGCCAAGGAGATGAAATAGCCTCGCAGTTCTTATGCAGGCGCATGGACAAGGTCAGCATGTTTCGGGCACTTGTCGCAATGGCGCACGTAATCATGTGCATCATTCTCCATGGTAGGCCAAAAATATCCTATCCTAAGGAGCTTCTTAGCAATGGCGCTACCACTAAAGTGTCCCCCACAAGATCCATCGTGGGCTTCACTCAAAGCTGATCTAGACTCTTCTAGATTCAAACATCTCAGGAGGATACCTTCAAAAGATCTCCTATATAAGGTATTGCCAATTATGACGAAGTGACTTGCTCGTCTACGCAATAACCGGTGCTGGTTTCTATTAAAACCTTCAGGGAAGGTTCCATTGTGAAGAAAATTGAGGATGTCAGTGTACCAAAGTTCAGGAGTGGTTTCGTTGATTAGAAACACGTCCAAAGGTTCCAAGCATGATTTAATTGAAGCGGGTTCCTAGAGTCGATGAATAATGATGGTAGCATATTCATCATCTAACTCCAAGGGTAAAAGAGATGCAGCTACGGCCATAGCATCAGCCGCACGATTGCTAGTTCGAGGAATAGCTTCCAAGGTAACTTGATCAAATAAAGATATTAATTGCAATACATATGCTTTATATGGGCGCAATTTATCATCTCTGGTCTGATAAACATCATTAATTTGATTTATAACAAGTTGAGAATCACCGAAAACTAATAGATTTTTAATTTTTAGTGCCATGGTAGCTCGTAATCCAAGGATTAGAGCCTCATATTCAGCAGTGTTATTAGTACAGGCAAACGTTAATTTAAAGGATAGAGGTATGAGGTGTTTCTATGGAGATATCAAAATAATACCTGCACTAGCCCCACTCATGCATCGGGCTCCATCAAAGTATAAGGACCATTGCTCTGAATGATCTACCTCTAATTTAAGGCATTCGTCAGGAAACTCAATGACGAGGGGATGGGTGGATGCTAAGGGTGCAGCAGCTAATTGATCTGCTATGATTTGACCCTTAACAGACTTCTGTCCTATAAACGTGAGTTCAAACTCACTTAGCGCAAGAACCCACTTTGTTGTGCGACCAGATAAATAAGGTCGACTCATGAGATACCGCAAGGGATCGGATTTAGCAATAACGTATGTTTTTTGACTGAGCATATAATGGCGTAGTTTCTATGTAGAAAATACGATTGCTAGACATAACTTCTCTAATGCTGTGTAGCGGGTTTCATAACTAATTAATGTTCTGCTAATGTAATAATTAGCACGCTCTCTTTTCTCATCATCAAGTTGAGCTAACATAGCTCCTAAAGCAAAATTTGAAGCAAAAATATACAAGATAAATGGGCGATCAGGTTTAGGTGGCGAAAGTATAGGTGGGTTAAGAAGATATTGTTTGAGGAGTTCAAATGCTTCCTGACATTCATTGTCCCAATGGAAAGAGACATCCTTCTTAAGAAGCTTAAGAAAGGGTCCAGTTTTATCTGCCATATTATCGATGAAGCGACGGATGGCTTGAAGTTTACCTTGTAGACTCCGTAATTCACATATATTTGTGGGTGCGGGCATATCAGTGATAGCCGCAATCTTGAGAGGGTCAATTTTGATGCCACGTAAAGAAACTATAACCCCCAATAATTTACCTGACTTAACTCCGAATATACATTTGGCTGGATTCAATCGGATAAGATATTCCCTTAACCGATCAAATACTTTTCTCAAGTCATCTAAATGGTCATCTTCTTCAGTAGAATGAGCTATAATGTCATCTACATAATCATGTAGTATATCATGCATCATATCATGAAAGATATAAGTCATGGCTCGTTGATAGGTTGCACCTGCATTCTTTAAACCGAATGGCATCACTTTCCAACAAAAGGTCCCCCAAGGGGTAATAAAGGTTGTTTTAGCCTGATCTTCAAGAGCTATCCTGATCTGATTATAACCAGAAAATCCATCCATTAAGGATATCATTCCACTCCCAATAGTAAAATCAATGATCTGATCCATATTGGGAAGGGGAAAATCATCTTTAGGGCATGCAACATTAATATCTCTAAAGTCTCGTACAAACCCTAACCTTAGTAGCTTCTTTCTTAGTTACTGGAACTACATTCGAGATCCATTCAGCATAATCAATGGCTTGTATAAAAATAACATTCAAGAGTTTTTCTAACTCTCCTTTGACTAGTAAGGCCACTTTAGGATGCATTTTTCTAAGTTTCTGTTTAACAGGTTTAGCATCCGGATGGACTACTAGGTGATGCATAACTACAGAAGGGTCTAGTCCTGGCATATCTTCATATGTCCAAGAAAAGACATCTTCATATTCTTTAAGAAATGCAATGTATTTATCCTATTTTTCTTGACTCAATTCTGATCCGATGTTGATTATGTGAGGGTTATCCTCGGTTCCAATGTTAATTTTTATGACATTTTCTACTTCCATGTGGAGATCTCTCTCAAAATTAGGTGGGGCGGGTGAAACGCCCAATTCCTGTAATTCTTCCAAGGTTAGCCTGGATAATTCGTCTTGAGGAGTCATGGCCTCAAGCTGGGCTATAGTAGGTATAGAGCCATCAAAATAAAATCCATTATGTAATAATTCCTCAATGGAGACATCATGGAAGATATCTCCCTCCAACTCATCTTCGGATTCAACGATCATCTCAGGATAAGCTATAGATAGCATATTACATGTGAATGGCTTATTCGTTAAACGCAAAACATCGCGTTCATCTAAATAATCTTGGTAACATATAAGATGGTCATCATCCTCGAATGGCTGACCCTTACTAGAAAATAGGCCCACACCACATCGGGCGGGCCACGGCTCTACCTCAAAAGGTTCTTTCATACCATTCTGGAAAGGTCCCAAACCTTTCCCTTTATATCCCAATTTAAGCATTATAGGTTTGGCTTTAGTATACTCATTAGTAAAATAACATCGAGCATATCCATCATAATGAGTTCTCATGTTTCTGGGTATTCTACCCTAGTCATATCCCTTATAAATAAAGGCACAACTCCCGACTTGGTAAATACTTCCCATAGGCTGTGGGAGGCCCAAGGTACGAGGAGATGGTGGCAATTTATTTAAAACAAGGGAATCTTGCATAGAAACATTCGTTTCTTCTGATATAAGAATTTTAGATAGATCGGGTAAGAGCTCGTCAATAAGAGCATAAGAGGTAGAAGGAATAGTTCCTACGTCTTTTGATGCGGAGAATATGCATTTGGTGGATATAGACGGTGTAGAGGTGTCAATAGATGGGTCTATTATAGGTATAGAAGTTATAGGAGTAGAACAAGAGACATTGGTTGTGGGATTAGGATCTTTCTTAGGTCCTAATGCGGTTTGTTCAGAAGATGGTTGAGCTATATGTGAAGGTGCATCTGATGGAGAAGAAGTAGATGACATTGTGGGTGTGAGTTTCACACGTTTAGATGGATAATGAGAATTAGGATGTGTGGATGACAGCACGGGGCAAAATTGAACTCCAATAGGTTCTGCCAAAGCACACATATCAAAGGGTCTTGGATCACCATGAATGGTAACCAACCGATTCTTAAATTCGAATTTAACACATTGATGTAAAGTTGAGGGAATATCTCACATCGCGTTGATCCAAGGGCGACCCAAGAGTATATTGTACGATGCAGGGCAATGTACAATAAACACAATCGTATCCAAGGTTCTTGGACCAACCTGCAATGGAATGGTAATAACTCCACACGTTTCTTGTGTTTCGTCATTGAAAGCTTTTATGATCATATCAGTTCTTTTCATTTCCTCACTTCTAAACCCAAATCTTTGGTAGAAGTCAAAAGTGCAAATATTTAAAGATGAACCATTATCAATCAAAACTCGTTTGACTGCTACATCTCCAATTAAGGCGGTAATATATAAGGGGTTATCTTTATGTAAACTATGTTGTGGTATGTCTCTATCCCGAAAGTCAATACAATCAACTTCACGAGTTATTATAGTATTGGCCATGGCTTCGGGTTGAATGTCTTGTGGTACCATCATCTGGCTTAATGTGAGCATTAATTCATCTCTATGTGTAGGAGAAGATCTTAAGAGGTCCAAAAGGGAAATTCTAGCTGTAATATTTGATAATTGTTCATTAATATTATAAGGAGGTTTAGGTTGAACATTAGGTGCATGATTCCCTTTATTAGGAACCTTCAAAACAAATGGAGTTGATCCACCATTCTGAATTTGATCTTGTTGAGAATTTTGAGCCTGTTGTCTAGTAACAACTCCGATGGTACCCACAATATTATTCTGTGGATGATGAATGGGTCTTGGTCTAGCGTTTATAGCTAACTCATTAGAAAGTAATTGGTGGGACGATGGTCTAGTAGTGACTCTTCTTGGAAATGGTTCTTCTGGAACCATATGACTTGTGATAGGGTGAATAGTATCCGATTCATCTTCAGAACTATTCGATTGATTTGATGTGATTTCCATATCACTCTTAGTCTCATATTCTGTATCACTAAGATCAGGTATCTGAATATTATATAGAGGCCTGGTTGTAACCACGGATAAAGTTGTGTCAAAGGTTTCCAGATCATGAGTAGGTAAATGCCCACTAATAGTTCCTACATATCGGGCAGGAGGCGGAACATTATGATGTTCAATTTGATTAGCCACCTCCTTACCATGTTTTGGTAAGGGATGTTGAAAGATGTCTAATGACTGATTGGCATTCTGATTCTGGTTTTGTGTGGTGTTCTGTTGAGTTTTATTAGGAGGATTTTGCTTAGGTTGAAAGGCTTGTACCTCCATCTCATTGTTATCAATCAAGTCCTGTATTTTATGTTTTAATATTTTACACGAGTTGGTAGTGTGTCCAGGTCCTCTATGGAAATCACAATGTAAATCTGCTCTGTATCCGGGTATAGTTGGATCAGGTTCCCGGATATTTGGTAATTGAATTAAGCCTCGTTCTAATAATTGCGATAGAATAGTTGATAAAGGTTGATTTAACCTAGTAAATTCTCGAGGAGGTCTATCAGGAGGTTTCAGTACAAACTTCTCCATTGTCTTTGCAACATTAACATTAGCAATATTTTTGCTATCGATGACTCCATCACCCACAACTTGTTTATTCTTATATTGATTTCTGGATGTTTTCTCATCGTCTTTCTTTTTAAGCTGACCTCTCCTAATGAGAGCATCTTCCACTCTTCGGGCTAAGTCTATAGCCCGATCGAAGGTGGTCAAGGTAGCAATTGATAATTCGTAAGATAGTTGCTCTTGCAAATTATTAATAAAGATGTCCAACATCTCCCTATAAGGTAACACAAAGTGCAATTTTCCTATCAATTGTCTCCACCTAGCTAGGAAATCAGCAAAGCATTCATCTTTGTCTTGTTTTAAGTTATACAAATCTTTAATGGTCACATGTCTTTCGATATAGGCACTAAATTGATGAACAAAAGACTCGGCAGTTTCTTCGAAATTCCTCAAAGAATTAGTGGGTAATTGATAATACCACTCTAATGCCATTCCTCCCAAGATTTTTGGGAACATTTTTAGTAATAACAAGTCATCATGTGATATATCATGACATGCTATCCTAAACATACGAAGATGCTCTATGGGATCTTCCGTTCCTTTATATATGGGCAGGACAGGCATAGGAAAATGTTTAGGATACGGCTGTGCTACAACTATAGGATCTAAAGGCTGACTACACATCTCTCGATAATTGTACGAGGGTCGGTAGGGATCTATCTGGTCCATGCGGGAAACTAACTGTTTCACCATGGTTTCAAGATTACTAGTTTGTCCACCATATTGGTTCGGTGGGACATAGGTATGGGATTTATGAGTGTATGATGGTGTGGCATAAGGATTAGATGCTATATTGCTATTATGCAAAGTGTTGGTAGGAAGAGTATTATGAAGGGGATTTGTAATAGTATTATGTTGTATCCCAGATTGTTGGTAATTGGTGTTTGGTTTTGTTTTGGGTTTTTGTTGATTTGAGGTATGTTGCTCAATAGCTTGGCGAAATAGAGCAATAAATGATGGTTTCTTTTGTGTGGGAATGACCCTAGGCTTGTTAACAGGCACTTTAGGTGGTTGGGTAACCTCGTTGTTGTTGCATGTTCCGGATCGCAGCTACTATATCCAAATTGGATGGTCCAACTTGATCACTCTCTTGTTCAATAAAGGACAAGGGATTAGTGCGTGTGTGAAATACGTCTTCTAGAGTTGCTTGAGTGTCACTAATTCGATCCTTGTCCATATGAACTGCTCTATTAAAAACATCGATATTTGTGTTAATGAACTTCCAAAATTGTTCCATGTTTTCAAAAGTGATAGCTCCTCCCGGAGACATTTTAGGGGATGAGGATCCTTCCTCTCTATTAATTTCTTCTTGTTCATTTGCTACAACAAGCTCTTCTTCTTGCTGGTCTAGGATTTCTTCTTCCCGAACTTGGTCCTCAGGAGGGACATTTTGGTCAGTTAATGGTCTTCCTAACCAATCTTCATCTTCTTCGGTTTGTTTTCCATTCCTAAGTCTAGGCATTGTGCTAAACTTAGGTTTTAGCAAATAATATATATACTTATATATATATATATATATATATATATATATATATATATATATATATATATATATATATATATATATATATATATATATAAATAAAAAAAAGTGTGATAGGGTTGAGAGGTATATATTTTAACTATATACCTACTATAATACTTAAAAAGGAAATGTTTTTTTTTTTTTTTATATATATATTTTGTTTTTGTATTATTATTTCACAAGTATAAAAATAACAAACAACATGCTAGTTGCAAGAAATAACAATAGTAAAAAGAATAACTTAGTTTTCTATAAATAGTTTATGGATATCGTTGATAGGATCAAGTTCATCAAGAGTCATGAAATGCTCCTCTTCAAATTGGAAGTGGTTTTTCAAGAACTTGACAAAGTGTGCTATGGTAATATGATCTACTTCAGACTCTGACTTATAAAAATAAAGTTCATGGCAATACTCTCGATACAACATAGCTCTAGGAACTCTATTCCATATTTTTCTATCCGTAAGAATGACTTCTTGATCCTCTATACGAGATAGAAACTTATGTACTACAACTGCGTTCTCAAGGTATTCCTCAAAGGTGTACAATTCTGAAGACACAAGTGCTCTTTTATCTCCTAACCACCTATGGCAAGCTCTCTCGAAGTTCATGGTACAAAGTCACCTGATCGGGATCCAAGATTCTATCTAGGACAAACCTCTTAATTTGCCTAAGTTCTGCAGATCTAGATTCAATAATACCCAATCTCCTATCAAGTTCGTCCCACAAAGGTTGGACTCTATTTTTTTGAGGTACTCTAAGCACATAAGTAATCTCTATGGCCATTAATTGATTTTCAACATTTATGGTGACAACTCGTCTTCTATTATGATCTACCATCTAAATATGATATGTAAATTTAATAGTTTTCTAATGATTCTAGATGTTCTTAATAATGTGTTTTTTTCTTTTTTTTGGATTGTTATCAAAAGGTGTTTTAGTTTCACGTCGGGTTCACCAAAAATGTATCGCCCAAATTTTTTGCACCCTTACCTTCAGGCTAAAGGATCCGTGCCCGAAAGGGGGATGCGAGAAGGATGGGACAATACCTCGGACGGAGAGGCCCTTTGAAGGTCGCGCCTCTCGGGGGCGGGGTATAAGGGTGAATTTTTGACGGATGGTGGGGTTCACCAAGAAACTTTGAGTGGCAGTTTCCATGCCTAGTTTGAGAATGGGTTTGATGTGTTCATTTTATATTCAATCATTCATATTCCTAGGTTGGCCAAAATGAATCTAAGCTATTCTATATGAAATTTTGGGTTTATATGAAGACAACAAACATGAATGAATCCTAAATACAGAGACTATGTGAAATGGAGAGGGATACACCTGATTCCTGATGTCTGATGAAGATTCTGAAGCTTGTAGGAGTCCAGATCATCTCGGATATGACAAGATCATCTGTAATTGTACAAAATCATCCCAAATCATAGGTGATCATCTGAGATCAGACAAGATCGTCGATGACCTGACGAATTCGTCAGACGAATTCGTTAGAAACCTGCAATCATGGAAACAGACACCAAAAACCAAAAATGCAATTGCAAGAATGATGCAAAATGATAGAAATAATAGTATAGATGCTTAAATAATAAATCCAGATAGCAAATCAAATGGGAAGCACTGTTTTAATAACTTATTTTAAATTTTATCATGCAAATATGCTAAATGAGGTGAACTCCAGGATGCAAAATAGAAATAAATCAATCTAATGCACAATTAAATAAGAAAGAAAGGTAGAAAATGCAAACTCAGGGCTCTGGTTGCCCCTAATCTGAACTACAATCAAAATCGTCTGCGATCGTACGAGATCGTCACCGATCTCGATAGGATCGTCCGAAATCGTGTTGGATCGCCTGCGACGATCCGAGCTTTCTCCGGCTGAAACACAGTAAAAACCTGCAATAAAATCTGAAAATACAAATGCAAATGATGGGGGCGAGGATGTTCTAATACAACAAAAAACTAGAGTTGCAGGGAAATGATCAGCTAGGGGGATAAACTAGGAAAATCCCAAGTTTATATAGGATTAGGGGGAGGTTAGGAGGTTGGGGATCATCCCAATCTGGGAGATCTCCAACGTAGGAATCTCCAACCATGCAGACACGCTTCTGCCCGAGTTGGAGAGGTTGTTGAAACAGAAGCTAATTATGAAAATTTGGTTTTGGGACGAAATCGTCTGGACGTTCTGTTCTAGATGAATTCGTTCGATTTGGGACGATATCGTCAGATCGACGATGATATCATCCAACGGTCAAAAAAAATTCTAAAAATGGTGCAAAAAATGAGGTGAGCAGTTAACGGGCGGTTTCGGGGGTTAAAATTCAAATTTTTATCTTTTTACTGATGGTTTAACTGCGCCAATTTTAGGGTGCTACAGTGATGAAATCCAACCACTATTGTTTTGAGTGAAACATGTTGTGTGTGAATTGTTCCTTTAAAGGTTTTCATTTTCTAATATGGACAAACAATATTAGGAGCAACTAATTTCATAAATCTAAGTTAGAAGCCAATTGGAGAATACCAATTTCTCCAAGGGTGTGAAATACACCACTTAAGACCCCCTATCAAAGAGAACCGAAGGGTTCATCCACCCCTTTGCCTAGAATCACCCAATGGAAGGAATACTCTTGGCACCCTAATGATGTTCATACTTAGATAGATAAAATAAGATACTTCTAACCCTAAAATTCAGCTCTAATTTATACCAATTGTCAATTCAAATGCAAACAAAATACAACATTTTATATTTGTGAATACATCAAAAGTAGAAACCCTAACTAGAATGTGTGAATGGATGCAAAAAGAAACCTAAAATGTAGACTAAGATGAATTCTTTCATAGATTACTTAATGAAATTATTTTTATATCAAAACCCTGAAAAAGACACAAAACAACCAAAAATGTAAACAAAAAAACTAGGGTTTGGTTAGCAGACTTACAAATGACCTACGTATTTATCCTAGATCTTTGTAAAATTCCCCTAGGCATTTATAAAATGCACCTGGGTATTTTTGGATGATCTTTGAGCATTTTTGGGTGTTTCACACTCCATATGCAACTTCTACGAGCTTTCAAAAACCCTATATCTAGCAAAATCTATGAAATCTACGCTTCTAAAAACCCTGCAAGATAACAAAAAACAAGTAGATTAGTAAATAAAATCATAAATAGAAACTCTTAGGGGATCCCACCGTGATCACCATTTGAAGAGATAAAAATGCAACACCAAACAATGTTATATAAATGAAACACAAGGAAACTAGAATTGCACAATAGATATTCTTATATTAATGGGGGGAGCCTAAAAACTCCATTGTTACAATGTGGATCCTTGAATCCTTTTTTATACAATTTTACAATGGTTAGGGTTCTCCGAAACCCTAACAAACAAGGTTGTGGTGTCTTCAGGCGCATCTTGCTCCCAATAGAATTGAGTGGGCTTCTTGATATCTAATGTTGGACCACTCTAACTTAAATAGATATCCAATATTTATGTAGCACCTTTAGATCTATACACAATGACACCACAAAATAGTTTGTAATACCTGTGAGGGCTCCATAGTATGAGGTCCTCTATAATCAATAATAAAACCCTAACTAAGTGCTACAAATGCAGTGAACAAACATGAAAATACATAAAATTAAATCAATAACCAGTAACTTTACCTTACTTTGCTTACCGTCTTCTGATCTATAAAATTTTGTTGTAGGTGGTAGGCGTGTTGATGCCCTAGCATCGCTCGAAGGCTAGGAGGTATTTAGAACACTTACGTAAAATGCCCGTGGGCACTCTATGGCTGTAGGAAATGCCTATGGATGCTCGAGACTAGTAGGGAGGCACCCGGAAGTGCTTGGCGGTGGAAGGGAGGTGCCCAAAGGTACTCGGCAATGATAGAAAATTCCTAGAGGTGCTTGGTGGCCGAGGAAAGATTTTGTAGAGGAGGCAAATTTGGTGAGGGGAAATGGATGGCAATGATTGCAAGAATTACGATGAGTTAGAATGGAGGTAGAGGTACTTAGATACACCAAGGGAAGATGAAACTCAAGGGATATTAGGGTACGAGTTGCTCATGGACTCCAAAACTTAGGTTGCTTCGGGAACTCAGAAAAAAGACTTAGGGAACAAACACTTAGGGTTTGAGCCATCAAAATGTCTTCTATTTATAATCCAACCTAGAGCATGCTAGGGTTTCAATGACACTAATCGTGTGGCTGAGATAAAATCACATCGAAGGGTGGATATTAAATTTAGGGTATGGCATGGATTGATGTGGATGGACGGACATGATTAAATGAAATCAAATGGCTAGGATTAATTCACTTATATAAATATATATTTATTAAATATATATAATATAATATATAAAATATTATTATTTAAATATATATAATAAATATATATATGAATAATAGGCAAAAATGGCAAGAAAGTTAGGATGAATGACAAATGACTAGGTTTTGGTGGTGGAAATGGCAAAAAAGCATGGATGGAGGACAAGTGGCTAGGTTTTTGTGTCTACACTAAATATTCTCAAATGCTCAATTGGATCTTCCATTCCCTTATATATAGGTATAACTGACATGGGAAAATGCATAGAATAGGGTTTAACGGCTACAATAGGGTCTAAGGGTTGATTGCACATTTCTCTATAGCTATAGGTGAAACTTGGGGGTTGAATCATATCCATTATAGAAACTAGTTATTTCACCATATTAGTTAAACTTTACACCTTTGAATTGTTGTTGTGCAATACCCCTAGATTACCTAAGGAAGGGGTATAGGTGGACCATTGAAAGAATACTTGGCTCATGTTGGAGACATTGTTACTGTTGTGATATGTGGTATCTTGCTGGAGAGGATGACTAATAGTTGGTGTAACCGAAGCAAGAATGTTGATTTTAGTAGAATGAGGAGGAAATTGAAAACAATATTGAGATGCACTACTAGTTGTAAGAACTTGTGAACTTCTTCCAACATCGATGGTCACAATAGTAGCATATGTTGGGTTATGAACATGATTACCATGATGTAAATATTCAATTAAGGAGTTATAAACATCTCAAGGGGAATTTGGTTTTATGATGAGATGTTCCAAATTCCTTGATTCGGGCTTCCTCTTCCATAGTTTTATCCAAGGCATCCTTGTGATGCTTGTAGAAATTTCAAACATGTTCAAATGATTTAAATATAAGGTTTCCATTAGGTCCCTTAGTAGGATCAAGGTCATTCTCAATCTCTTCATTTTCCTTCTCTTCTAGATTATGTTTTTCTCTATCAATTTGATCATCTTATTGGAAAATCTCATCAGACTCTAAAATCCTTCATCCACTCCTAATTTTGGGATCCATTAGGAAGGAGAGGAAGAATACAGTAGAGAAGGAGGAGAACTAAAACTATCAAAAGTGCACAAAATATTTTTAAGATGTTTATTAATGTTATTTGATCTAAACAAATAAAATTAGTGGTCTTGTTTAAAGTTTTCAAGAAGAGCAAAGGAAGAGGCTTCCTATTTTGGCCACTAAGATGTATGTTCACGTTGGGTTCACCAAATATGTAGAGGGGGAAAATTGGCCTACTACGTACGACTCTTGGTTGGATCCACTAGGTTTTGAGGTGGTTGTTGGGATATATTATAACTCTACACTTAGTGGGCAATCAAGGTTTGCATGTGTTTGAATTTTTTAATTTAAGCATGCACCTATGTTTAGCCTTTCTAAAACTACACTATGAAAAGATAAATAACAATACAAGATGCAAGATGCAAGAAGAAAAGAGCTAAGAATGATTCTTTTATTGAATGATTACTAACCCTAGTATTACAAAATAAAAGCCTTTGATCAAGGGTCCAAGAGAACTGCACAAACAAAGTTAAATTCAAACTAAATGCCTTTATTCTTTCAAATACCTATAAATTTAATCAAATGCTTCACTTTACTTGTGATCTATATTTTGAACAAAAATGAATAAAAACAAGCAACAAAAAACCTAGAGGTCTACTAGGGCACTTATCTAACTTAGTTATTGTTCCAAGATTTATTTTGCATCCAACGGTATCCCACAGCTTCAATCATGAAAAATAACTTCACAAAACCCTAAAAAAATATGATCAATGTTAGGGGGCCTATTTAGGCCACTATATGGTTGTTAGGGGGCCAATTTATTTTGCAAAAGTGAAAGTTGACCTTTTTGGAAGATGAACAAACAAAGTACAATGCAACAGAACAATATGATGAATAGAGTGCAGATTGTGCAATTATGCTCTAAATGTAACATGAAATGCAAATCTAGAGTTTGGGGATAAAATTCTACCCCCAAGCTTAATGCTGATGAAATCACACCTTACACAGGGTAGTCACAATTTTTTCGTTGATAAAATCATGCCCTATAATTATGGGGTGTGATTTCATAATAGAGAGAAAAACTATAGAACAATACAAATAAATTAACAGATGCAAAATCAGTGATGTATGAATGCAAATGAGCAAAAGTAACTTGGTAGTATAAAAAAGTAGACAAAAATATGAAGACCTCCTAGATAGTAGACTCCTTAGGGCTTTCACACTTGTCCACCAAGGGCAACAACACATAATCAATGCAATAGATGAGAACTCCACAAAGATTAACATATTTCAACATATCATGTTGAGTGTTAATTTTACCCAATTGTGAAATTACACTTTTCCTTAGGGTTTGGATCCCAAAACCCTCTCTTGCAAAGAAGTTAAACAAACAACTTCTCCAAGGTCTCTGCTATATTAGCATTTGCATGTGTATTAGTAATCTCAATAAAAAATATCAATTCAATGCTAGGAACACCTTAGTGATTGCAAGTAATTGTAAACAAGGGGTATGTGTTGGTTTATTTTACCATGCTACTTTAATGATTGTTCATGAAACCAAATAAAAGTAAATGTGAATTGACCCTCATATGACCACAATGTATTCTTAATTTCTTTTATCTTGAGGATTTTAAGGTAGATTTTATCTTCCCTTATTAAGTGGATTTTAATCAAGTTTTACCTTGCATTAAATCCTACTTTAAACATGAAAATAAAGATTAAAATCTATCTATGAATGTAAATCCAAAATGATGAATAGGCTCCTTAAATGTAGCTTCTTATCATGAAGATAAAGATAGCTTTTGATATGAATAATAAATTATTCCTCTTTGGTGAAATTAATTTTCACAAAGAGACAATAATTTATAGCCTTAAAATAAGGGCTTTAAAATGTCATTTAATTATCCCTCTTTAATGAAATAATTTTCATAAAGATTTTTTTTTTTTTTTGGTAGATTAAAAGTGGGTTTTTGTCAAGGATCCCAAAACCTGATTACAATGGATCAGATTGCAACATAATACATCAGATTAAATCAAGGCAAGGACATCCAAAAGGAACAAAAAAAGAACACGCTAGAGGACCAGAAAAGGAAGGTGCCATCCTTTGCACCAGGGGAAGGCACTTTCCTTTGCGCCAGAGGAATACGTCTTCCTTTGCACCAAAGGAAAAATGGGCAGGAAGGGAAGGCCCACTAGAAACCAAATTTGAATCAAAAGGTGCCAAACAAGATTTTGAAGCAAATAAATGGTGGGAAAGCACCAAACCGCCTCAACCACTAAAAATAAATTTGAACCTTTCCCAAAGGTGGGAAAAGAAACAAAGTCAAAAATTTAAAATTTGAATCATCCCAAGGGTGGGAAAACTAGAAACCACCCTTGGGAAATAGAGAACTGAAGGAAAACAAGCATCCCACATAGGGGAGCCCGAATAGAAGCAAATATGGAACAAAATCCTGAAAGGTGGAACTATAGTGGTTCAGCAGCAAAGGAACACCCCAGGCCACAAGGTCCTTATGTAGAAAAGGAAGCCTTCGAAAACACCTACCCATCATAGGAAACAACAACAACAGAACAACGCTTCTGAAGGAAAGGATGAGAAAGTGCCACAAGAATTCAAGAGAAAGGAGCCACAAATATGCATGACTATAGACATTAGAGCACAAAATAAAATACAACCTTACATCCAAGACACCCTTCAGCAGCTTCAAGGTCATAGAAGAGGAAGTCCCACAAGGAATCAGCGACAAGAAAAATAGAGGCCCTCGCAAGCCACGAAAGGAACTAAAATCCTATAGGAACCACCACCTCAAACCCAAAGAGCAGAGTCACAGTAGAAAGCACATGGGTAACCCATCAAAACCCAAAAGGATGTTGTGCAAAACTGCTCATGAAGCCAAAATTCCTTAGACCCACAAAAAAGCAGCTTCAAGAAAATAAGGAATAAAACCTGCAAGGATTCAAAATCAAAAATACTAGAGGCTTCAAATCCATGAAAGGAACTAAAATCCTGTAAGACCCACCACCTCGAAACCAAAGAGCAGAGTCACAGTATAAAGCACATGGTCCCACTCCCAGACCAAAATATGATGTGTAAAACTGCTCAAGAAGCCAAAATTCCTCAGACCCAGCCATTTGCAAATGAAGATCCTCAATGAGTAGATGTCAAGAAGACTTCCCAAAAAAACCTACAAAAAAACCCCAGGAAAAGTCCCAAAGAAAAACCTGAACACATACCAAAACCCAGGCACCAAAGGAAAAAGGTAGAACAGTGAGACAGAAAATGGGACAAAAGTTTTCCCACCTTAGGGCAAGGAAAGGGGCAAAATAATGGATCAAGGATCTCCCCCCAAAGGAGATCGTCTGCAACACCTTCCTTCCATGAAGGATTGGAAAATGTGCCAAGGAAACTGGGAAAGGATCAGAATCCTGGGACAGGGAAGAGGAAAGGATGCAGGTAAGAGGAACATGACTTCCATGGGAAGTCGCCCTGCAGAGCCCCCATCCCAAAGCAGTTTTTGGTCTTGTAGGACCAAAGTATGATTTGTTAAATGCTATTTCTCACATAAATAAAGATAATTTAATGCTTTAAAATAACACCCTTTTAATATAACATGTAAAATTACCCCCTTCAATGAAATCAAAATTTTCATGAAGAAAGGTGCATTTATTGCTCCAAATATGGTAACTTGTGAAATGCCATAAACATAACCCCTTCAATGAAATTGAAATTTTCATGAAGGAAATGTCATCATAGGCTTATGAATGAACATGCACAATTTAGAAATCTGATTTGCCTTCAGAACTGTAAAAAATGAATTTCCGAAATTATAAAAACCCCTAAAAACAACAGTTTTTAAAAATTGATATAAAATCAAAATGATATCGAAATGAGTTCGAATCTATTGCATATTGAAGATTGATGTTCATTCTAGGTAGCCATGCAATTATTTTTAAATTTTGATTTTTTTTAATGTCTAGAAATTAAAAACAATTCTGAAAATAGAAGTTTGAAAATTGAAAAATAAAAATCTGCAACAAATCAAATGCTGAAAATACAAAAATGCAAAGCTTCATTTGTTTGATAGCACCCCGACCTGCAAAACCGAAGATATGAGAAATTTTTACATGCAACCTAGCCTATTCGACCTACGTTTACACAACCGAAATAAACTAAGTGCTATCTCCTAAGGTTCAAAAATAAAGTTCAAATTTTGAACATTTGCATGAAGTAACCAAAGATGCATAAACTTCATCTATAAATCCAGAATCTGAAAGGGAAAAAAAAAGCAATTAAAACAGAGCATGCAAAAAGAAATCTCATTATTTCTTGCTAACAAAGCCTAAAATTTCTCAAAAAAAGCTATGGCATGAAAAATATTTCATGTTTTACACAATCATTTTGGAAGCAGTTGGCCTTGCCAAAAAAATCCAAGCCCTTATTCAATCCTTCACTGGGGTATTTGAAATTTTCAAAAACCCTTTCATTTACTTGTGTCTCTTCGTTCCTTTCTATTTTATTTTCCCTTTCCATCCATCTCATTTTATTTTTCTCTCATAATGCCTCCTATTTTCATTTGACATGGCAATGAATATAATGGTAGCTAATCTTACTGGTTACCTACCTTGGTAACCTCCTTTTGATTATTCATTGTGCTTTATTATACATTGACTAGGAGTGCTTTTGCATGCCACTTTAATACAATAAATAAATTTCATCGAATGGCACATGGACCACATACATAGCTATGCATGCCATGTGTATTAGTCAGATTTTGTCTTATTCTTTCTATGACCACTAGGTACCTTGGATGCCCTTGTCTTATTTTAATAATTTCATGTAACATGTAAGAAATGGGAGGCCTTTCGAATGATGAAGTAATTTTTTCTTAAGAGGATCTTCCCTCCACGCACCAACATATAGTCCCACATGGCCACCATGTGGATTTTATGTACATGTACTCAACCACGCTAACCGTACCTATAATATTGGTGAAAGGGTTTATCTGAACCGATGTATATATTTGGAATATTGCCAGAGGAACTTAATATATATTCACACTGTATATGCCATCTGATAGATAGCATTTTTTGGGGACAAACTATTTCTAACGGGAGGCATCCACCACTCTTCATAATGTTTGTCAATCTAATGAAAATTACACCTCTATGAGTCCACGGTCGTCGATTGTTGGTCTTTACCATCGTAGATAGTCATTTTCGATGAAGTGAAACCTTTGTTGCAATGTCATATAAGCCATTCACCATTGACACATCCTCGAATCTTCTCTCGCTTATCAATTTCAGTCCTTTGACTGCATCTCCATGCTGTCAGCTTTAGGTAACACTCCATCTACGCTCGATAAAGGGAAATCCCATCAGTGAGTATGTTGTGTTATACCATTTACTATTTATCCTTGATAATTAACCAATGAGGAGATGGTGCACCACAGTTATGGCCGGTTACCCTACGCGCTATCACACATGCAGATGAAAGTACTACTCCCATGCACTAATTTGTCATGCATCATCTCTGGGATGCTCACTATAATTTTCTACCATATAGTCTCTACCCATTCACTGGGGATTTTGCTGATAGTATCATTCAACCTCCACAGTGACTCGCACCTCTGATAATTGGTGACATTAAAACCTATAGTGATATTTTCCAAGTCACATCGCTCGACTGTCCTGTGCACCAGATGCAAATCACCCATCCACTAGAGCTCACCTCCATTTGCCGATATTTGCTACCAAATACTGCCTGTAAACATAGTCCACTTCATTACAATGTTTGTGGATGAATTATTTATTTTATAACCTATCGTCGTTGTTAGCCCATGTCTCTCAACCAAAAATCCACTGTCTCATTACTGAAAATCTTCGTCGACAAGTCTGCGTCAGTATGAACTCTATCTATCTTTGCTATATCTGCCATCTAAATTTCACTTCGATGGTATTTAATATGGTTTCCTCCTAAGCAACTACACTACGTCAATCGTTGAGGGATGCCACATCAAAACAATGTCTAAAATGCCTGTGTGTATATTCATCGATGTCTCCATGAAACGTGCATGCTGTCATTTTGGCTGTCTGATCAGCAACTGCTGCTTCATTGTCATTCTTGATATAAATTTATCGCGTTACTCTCACACTAAAACTACCCCTGCGTGTTGACATTCAATGTTTATACCTTCCTCCTATGTTGTTACCTCCATGCTAATGCGATCGTCACCATGGATTACCCTCTCTGATGCCTTGTTGGATAATCGACCACTATATCATTTTTTCCTATGTGGCTCACGATACCCAAAATTGAACAAACATCCAAGCTATTATTTCTTGCACTGGGCATCATCGTTGGTCATGAGTCTTCCAGGTCATTGCTACTAAGTTCAATGGAGAATGCCCACACACTAGTGCCAAGTCATTGGTCCTTGTCACTCATCTACCATACCTGCTGTGACTTCTGACACCTTGAACATTCGCATGACTTACCTCGATACCACTCATCAATGCTAAAAATGTCCCCATACACTTTTGGTCATCACTATTGTCTACATTTATTGTTGCTTGTGGTCCTCGAATACCTATCAGAGCCAAGGCATCCACATCAGTCTTCACATGGTTATCACCTCGAAACTCGCCATCTGGTGTGGAGCCTGAAATTCTATGTTGAGTTGCCTAGTACTCATCAAATGAAATGACGATCCCCAAATGCCTCTCATAGCAAGTCTACGAACTCTTTGCTACTATGATCTAGGCTATACTCAGTGTCATCGCTGTGCTGCCATTCTTCGAACTCGGGCTGATGCCCATGATAGTATCTATATCATTGATGAGAAATACCTCCAAATCATCAAACTATTGTTATACTTGGCGATAAACCATGTGATATCCATCCTTGTTTTGCTATGAATGTCGCTAAAACTGCCATCATAGCCCATTCATCATGTCAGTGCCATGTCACACTATACTGGCTGTCCATCTCACCTACCGCCAATTGTTGATCACAATGCTCCTACGCTATCCATTTTTGCCTTCGATGTCTACGTGGACGAGCATCCTTATGTGGCCATAATATTCATTCGTTGAGTATTTTTCCGGTAATCCACTCCACCATGGCCTTCTCAACGTCATCCGAGTTCTACATAACCTGTTTCAAAAAAAAAAAACTCTTATTAAAATCCTATGATATAATCTTTAATCACATAATTGAGCAAATTCATTAAGCAAAGCAAATCAATTTTTGTTTTTATGTATATAAATAGATGTTTTAGACAAAAGAAGCCTTATATATATATAAATTATATTTATTCATTTATTTTCATTTTATTTTAAATATTTATTATAAATGTTTTCTTTTATGATAATATCATTATGTGTAAAAATATTTTCTTTTCTTTTTTTAATTATATATGACCTTTAAAATTGATTAAATGCTACAATAAAGCAAACACACTTAACATGAACTACTTAAAACATTCACATCAAAGCGAACATAAATTTCACTATAAAAAGCCAAAACAACAATGACGATAAAAATCGTCAACCATAATTTAACGATGAAAATCATCAACAACAATTTGACAATAAAATATTGTCGACAAGAAAAAGTCATCAACAATAAAATATTGTCAACAAGAACCAATAATAATTGCAAACCCACGATAAAATGAAGGCATTAGACCCTTAAAACAAACTGAAAACATCCAAATATTAAAACAAAGAGGTGGGTCTCCAATTTTGGGGTATGTTGTGGAGCAACCACAACAAATGGCGACTCTGCTAGGAAATACTCCTGAGAATTTCGATAAGAACCCAACTTGAAATGAAAACACACAAGATCAGAGAGACGCAATAATTTAGTGATGTCCCAGGAAGGTGGGGGGTAAATAGATTCAGAATGAAAACAACTAATTCATTTTCCTTTGCTTAGTGTGTGTAAAAGTGATTCATTTTTGCATTTCTAAAAATCCTCCAGATTCCATCATCCCTTTTTGCATTAGGCTATGAAGTACAACTCCTGAAGTGAAGACTTTTACAAATAGAGCCCCACTTCTAGTTAGGCATATATAGCCCCGATGAGGTTTATCTAACTCACATGTGTGTTCAAATAATGCTTTGCAAAGCCCATATATCCTAGTTGTGTCTAGACTTTCAATGCTCATTCTCTCTCTTTTCTTCCTTTTTTTTCTTTTTTTTTTTTTCTTTTTTTTTTTTCTTTTTTCTCTTTATATGTATCAAAATTTGCCTAGCCAGGGCCCCACTACCAGTCAGGTGTCTATAGCCTCAGTGGATTTTTCCTAAACTATATGACAAATTTCAAGAAATTTGTTGCATAGCTTGTACCTATGGAACTCTTGCAAAGCATCAAGTCTCACTAAGGTTAGAAAGCCAGTAAGTAGAGCATTTTAGATTTTTTCCTAGGGTTGCAAATCAATACAACTTCATCCTTCTTACTTCTAGAAACACTATTTAATGTGTGTGAGTCCCATGTGGAGCTTTGGCTAATTTTTCATCGTTCCACTTTCCACCATTTTGATCCCCAACATTTGAGCATGATCACCAAATAACTCATCTCCCTTTTCTTGGGTTCATCAGTTTTTTTAGATTAGGTACTCTAACCTAAAATAAAGGAGCTTCAAAAATGTCAGAGGCCAAAGTTAGTGACCATGAAATATTACACCTAAGAAAAGGGAACAACTCACTACACAAAATTAAGAACACACACCAAAACTATGTCCAACCAAAAATTAAGGACAAAGCCAAAACAGAAAGCAAAAACCAAAACTATATACAAATGTACAATATGGTACAAGATGTTGCAAAGCTTGAACCATCACTTCCCTGGATCCCAAACATGATTAGCACATTTCAAAAGACATATAACATGATAAGCATGCCAAATATTGTAAGACTCCAACAAAAACAAGATTAAACCAAATAATGTAACAAACTTCAACTTGCCTCTCTTACCCCACCAATTTGATTTAGTTCCATTAATAATCCCATAGATGAGATTCAAATCATTAAATCTATTAGACAACATTTGATTTTCAATTGATTCTTGTCTATTATTTAAAATGTCAATTTCACAACTCAATTCTTGATTTAGAATTAGGCTATCTTTTTCAAATATGCAATCTTGTAAATAGGAGCCTATTTCTACAAATTTCGAAGCCAATTCATTATTCATGTTTTTAGGCCAATCAAACTTATGCAAAAATTTGCAAGCATCTAGGATATCTACTAAATGAGAATCATTATAAGTTTTTATCCTAGCTTCTATTATTAATTTTTGATGAATTTTATCTAACAATTCAAGAGCATCATTTTCTTTTTCATTCATTCGAGCATTCTTATTAGAGATGTGAGTAAAAATTAATTCAAGTTATTCATTCAACTCTAGTAGCATTTCATCATAAACATCATTCAAATTCAATAAATGATCATACAAATCTTCACCTAAAGCTTGGATGCTTGGATACAAAAGGTTAGATTTTACCTTTTGCGCATTTTTATTTACCAAAACTTGGTGAGGATTTGCAATTTCCTCTTCTACCTCATGGTCTTTATCTTTATTGATTACCTGTTCATCAAACATACCAAAATTGGGCACCCAATTGAAAATATGTCCATCCTTTTCAACCCTTAAATCTTGTTGGTCAAGGTGTGTATCAAGTAACCCATATTGATGATCAATCATTTGAGTTATTTCCAATAAATCAACCTCTTTATCATTTGATTCCAACTCCTTGTTCACTATCCATGGTATCTCTTCATTTGAATCCTCAAAACAATCATGCGAACTAGTATCTAAATTTTTAATATCTTGAAATGAAAGAGTAGATTTTACCTCTTCCTCATCCAAACTAGATGAGTCATAAGAAAATTTTACCCTTTATTCCCTTTCCATTTCAACAAAAATTTCAATGAATTTATGTTCAACATGATCAAATTTTTTAACCTTCTCAAATCTTGTGAATGTAAGATCTTCATATGAAGTAGAAGTTTCAACCTCTTGCATATCAAGTGGAATAGAAGTTTCATCAATAGGGGTGTGAGAAAATAACACATCTTCATATATTCCCCAACCATTATAAAAATTGTTATCCGAATTTGTGGAATGAAACTCTATGGTATCTGTAACATGATAATTGGTTCATCCATAAATTCTTTTTCTTATTTGTCCTTGGTAGTAGGATCGTTATCATTTTCCAAAAATTGGTGAGATTCCATCCTTTTCCAAAATATTCTTAATTTGTGTAGGAGTTGTAATATCTTCCTGTGAGAAAGTGATTGTGTTATCCTTCATATCAATTGACACAAAAGGTTCATTAGAAGGTTTAAAGAGAGCATATTCATCTAATTTATTCCAAGAATCATAGTGATCATCATCCAGAATCAAGTTGTGATGCTCTACTATTTCTTCAACATATTCCAATTCATCAACATGTTTCTCATCAAATTCACCTTCACCCTCCTTAGATGGTTCAATAATTTCCAAAGAAGAGTTACTCTTTGTATTCAAATTTGTAAGATAACTTTTCTCATTTGTAAACCATGATTCAATTTTATCACAATTTAGAAGGTGAGGAATTTCTAGATCATCAGTTTCAAGAATCTCATCCAAAGTATCTTCCAAGAACAAGTGGTGAAATTCTATTATGTCTTCAAATTCATTTGTTGATTTTCTTTCAATTTCACTTTCAACCACTTCATTCAATTCTATGGTAGGTTCTGTCCTATCACATATCCCAACACTAATTATATTTAGGACACCCTTATCTAAATATTCATGCACTTCTCAAAATGAATCTATCTCTAGACAGTACTCATTAGTGGATGTTGGCTTGGCAACTTGCTCTTTACAATAATTATCTTCCAAAAAAAAGTGATGAGATTTCATTGTCTTCCAATTCATCTCTTGGCTTCTAAAATTCAGTCTCAACCACCTTTGGTGAGTCAAGGATTTGTTCAATAGGTTCAAATCTCATATCTTGCTCCCAAAAATCATCCCAATATTCCTTTTTGAGTAAACATGACCAAATCATATCTTGATGAGTTTGTTCATCCCACTCCTCATTAATGGAACTTGGATTTGAGACTTGCACCTTCTCTTGGGTAATATCTAAGGTGGTTGTAATATTTAGACATTCACATTCATCCCCTTGATCATTCACCTTAGGCATCATTGGAGTGGAGGGTGCTATATTCAATGGTTGGTGTAGGTTGGCTTCACTAACTCCAGAAGAACAATATTTCATGGGAACATGTTGTGCCTCCACTTGCCCTTGTTCTACCATTATTGCAACCTCATAGATTCTAGGAAAATATGAGTCATCAAGATTTTCCTCAATAAGTGTAGCAAGTGTGGGGGGTATGGCTCCCATGTATACTTTAATAGCTTCTTCTTCTTGTATATCCAAACTTTCCCACATTTGAGAGTACAACTCATGGAATCTCCCATTGAATTGACTCATGGATTCATTAGGCTCTTTACGAATAGAGGTAAATTGATTTTGCAACATATCCAATTCAACTTGATTACCAAAATGATTAATATAGGCTACTTCTAGTCGGCTCCACGAAGTCCTAACTTGCATCGATAAATTGCCATACCATAAGAATGATATTTTATCCAAAATATATGAGAAAACCTACAAGCGATAGCCTCATGAAATACTTGACATTGAAATAACGTGCTCTTGTAGACATGCAAATTTTGTAGGTATCCTGATGACACCTCTTGATTAAACAGTTGTAGAAACTCCAATAAAATTTCAAGAATTTGATGGGGTGTTCCAAACATAGGAAAACACTCATAATAATTTCCTAACACTGATACCATTTCTTCTCTTACATATGCCACTTACTCCTCAAATGTCGCCATTAGTCAAACTCAAAGAATAACTTTACACCCAAATTTGTTAGTCAAATAAAAATATCTTGCAATGAAGCATAAAATGACTAATAATTTTCAAATGAATAAACCACAAAGATCATTATGTTAGCATCATCCCCAAAATATATGCATCAATTAAACCATGTGAAATAACATTCTCAAATTTGCCAAAATATTAGTATTAACACATCATCAAATAGAGAATGTTAGAATCAATAAAAGTGATCAACAAAATTTCATTAGTCAAAACCAATGTCTTTGGATAAATCTTTCAATTAACATGAACAATTGAGCATCTAAATAGCAATAGAATAAATCAACTCAAACCCTCTTAGCTCCCAAAGTGTTGAGTGCTAAAAGATTACCAAAGATGCTAATAAAATGAACTTGATATATTTAGCAATTAAAACTCTCAAAGTTACACCAAATCACGTCATTCATGTATGAACAATCCAATAGTGTTAGATCAATGAATACCAATGCATGAATTGCTTAGCATAAATAAAATAAAGTAAACCAATTCAGGCCCTCCTTCTAGCGCCAAAATATTGAGTGCTAAAGGAGGCCTAACGATAATAGATAATAGGGCATGAAATATTCCACAATTTAAATCCCTATAGCATTTAGAATCACAATAAAATAAACCACTTCATGCCCTCCTTCTAGCGCCAAAATATTGAGTGTTAATTTTACCCAATTGTGAAATTACACTTTCCCTTAGGGTTTGGATCCCAAAACCCTCTCTTGCAAATAATTTAAACAAACAACTTCTCTAAGGTCTCCGCTATATTAGCATTTGCATATGTGTATTAGTAATCTCAATAAAAAATATCAATTCCATGCTAGGAACACCTTAGTGATTGCAAGTAACTGTAAACAAGGGGCATGTGTTGGTTTATTTTACCATGCTACTTTAATGATTGTTCATGAAACCAAATAAAAGTAAATGTGAATTGGCCCTCATATGACCACGATGTATCCTTAATTCCTTTTATCTTGAGGATTTTAAGGTAGATTTTATCTTCCCTTATTAAGTGGATTTTAATCAAGTTTTACCTTGCATTAAATCCTACTTTAAACATGAAAGTAAAGATTAAAATCTATTTATGAATGTAAATCCGAAATGATGAATAGGCTTCTTAAATGTAACTTCTTATCATGAAGATAAAGATAGTTTTTGATATGAATAATAAATTATTCCTCTTTGGAGAAATTAATTTTTACAAAGAGGCAATAATTTATAGCCTTAAAATAAGGGCTTTAAAATGTTATTTAATTATCTCTCTTTAATGAAATAATTTTCATAAATAAAAATAATTTAATGCTTTAAAATAACACCCTTTTATGTAACTTATAAAATTACCCCCTTCAATGAAATCAGAATTTTCATGAAGAAAGGTGCATTTATTGCTCCAAATATGGTAACTTGTGAAATGTCATAACATAACCCCTTCAATGAAATTGAATTTTTCATGAAGGAAATGTCATCATAGGCTTATAAATGAACATGCAGAATTTAGAAATCTGATTTGCCTCCAAAACTGTAAAAAATGAATTTCCGAAATTATAAAAACCCCTAAAAACATCAGTTTTTAAAAATTGATATAAAATAAAAATGATATTGGAATGAGTTTGAATCTGTTGCGTATTGAATACTGATGTTCATTCTAGGCATCCATGCAATTATTTTTAAATTTTGATATTTTTTAATGTTTATTTTAATGCCTAAAAATAAAATAAAAAATCTGAAAATAAAAGTTTGAAAACTGAAAAATAAAAATCTGCAACAAATCAAATGCTAAAAACACAGAAATGCAAAGCTTCATCAGTTTGATAGCACCCCATCCTGCAAAACCGAAGATATGAGAAATTTTTACATGCAACCTAGCCTATTCAACTTGCATTTGCACAACCGAAATAAACTAAGTGCTAGCTCCTAGGGTTAAAAAATAAAGTTTAGATTTCGAACATTTGCATGAAGTAACCAAAGATGCATAAACTTCATCTAT
This sequence comes from Wollemia nobilis, assembly GCA_028583015.1. Lineage (NCBI taxonomy): Eukaryota > Viridiplantae > Streptophyta > Pinopsida > Araucariales > Araucariaceae > Wollemia > Wollemia nobilis. The sequence goes on from JAQPPZ010016881.1 coordinate 23,244,452, forward strand.
AAATCTAGAATATGAAAGGAGAAAAACAAAGCAATTAAAACAGAGCATGCAAAAAGAAATCTCCTTCTTTCTTGCTAACAAAGCCTAAATTTTTTGAAAAAAACTTCAACATTAAAAATGTTTCATGTTTTACAGTCATTTTGGCAGCGTTTGGCCTTGCCAAACAAATCCAACCCTTATTCAATCCTTCGTTAGGGTATTTGAATTTTTTGAAAACCCTTTCATTCCCCTGTGTCTCTTCATTACTTTCTATTTTATTTTCCCTTTCCATCCATCTCGTTTCAGTTACTTTCTATTTTATTTTCCCTTTCCATCCATCTCGTTTCAGTTTTCTCTCATAACGCCTCCTGTTTTTATTTGACGTGGCAATGAATATAATGGTAGCTAATCTTACTGGTTACCTACCTTGGTAACCTCCTTTTGATTATTCATTATGATTTATTATGCATTTACTAGGAGTGCTTTTGCATGCCACTTTAATACAATAAATAAATTTCATCGAGTGGCACATGGGCCACACACGTGGCTATGCATACCATGTGCATTAGTCACCTTTTGTTTTATTCTTTCTACGACCACTAGGTACCTTGGATGCCCTTGTCTTATTTTAATAATTTCATGTAACATGTAAGAAATGGGAGGCCTTTCGAATGATGAAGTAATTATTTCTTAATAGGATCTTCCCTCCACGCACCAACATATAGTCCCACATGGCCGCCATGTGGATTTTCAGTACATGTACTCAACCATGCTTATCGTCCCTGCAATGTTGGTGAAAGGGTTTCTCTGAACCGATGTATATATTTGGAATATTACCAGAGGAACTTAATATATATTTACATTGTATATACCATTTGATAGATAGCATTTTCTGGGGACAAACTATTTCTAACGGGAGGCATCCACCATTCTTCATAACGTTTGTCAATCTGATAAAAATTACACCTCTATGAGTCCACGGTCGACATGTTGTTGCTTCCGAGCTTAGCATCTCACCAATTGCTAGTCTTTACCATCATGGATAGTTATTTTTTATGAAGTGAAACCTCCACTACAATGTCATCTAAGCCATTCACCATTGACGCATCCTCGAGTCTTCTCTTGCCTATCAATTTTAGTCCCTCGACTACATCTCCTCGATGTTAGCTTTAGGTAATGCTCCATCTATGCTCAATAGAGGGGAATCCCATAAGCGAGTACATCAAGTTATGTTGTTTACTATTTATCCTTGATAATTAACCAATGAGGAGATGGCGCACCACGGTTATGGTTTGTTACCCTATGTGCTATCATGAATGCAGATGAAACCACTACTCCCACGCACTGATTTTTCATGCATCATCTCCAAGATGCTCACTGTAATTTTTTGCCATATAGCCTCCACCCATTCATCGGGGATTTTATCGATAGTATCGTTCAACCTCCACTATGACTCGCACCTCCGAAAATTGGCGATATCGAAACCCATGGTGATCTCTTTCGAGTCACTTTGCTCAACTGTCCTGCGCACCCAATACAAATCACCCATCCGTTGGATCTCACCTCCATTCGTCGATATTTGCTGCTAAATACTGCCTATTAACATAGTCCACTTCATCATAATTTTTGTGGATGAATTCTTCATTTTGTAACCTACCACCGTTGTTAGCCCATGTCTCTCGACTGAAAATCCGTTGTCTCATTGCCAAAAATCTGCATCGACAAGTTTGCGTCAATACGAACTCTATCTGTCTTTGCTATATCTGCTATCTAAATTTTACTTTGGTGGGATTTAATCTGGTTTCCTCCTATGCAACTACACTACGTCAATCACTGAGGGATACCACATCAAAACAATTTCTAAAATGCCCATGCGTATATTCATCGATACCTCCATGAAACATGCATGATATCATTTTGACTATCCGATCGACAGCTGCTGCTTCATTGTCATTCTTAATATAGATTTACCACGTTACTCTCACACTAAAACTACCCCTACGTGTTGACGTTCAATGTTGATACCTTCCTCCTATGTTGTTATCTCCATGCTAGTGCCATCATCGTCGTGGATTACCCTCTTCGATGCCTTGTTGGATAATCAACCATTGTGTCAACGATACCTAAAATTGAACAAACCTCCAAGCTATCCTTTCCTGTGCTCGGTGTCATCATTGGTCATGAGTCTTCCAAGTCATTGCTACTAAGTTCAATGTAGAATGCCCACACACTGGTGCTGGGTCATTAGGCCTTGTCACTCATCTATCATGCCTACCGTGACTTCTAGTGCCTCAAACGTTTGCATGACTTGCCTTGATACCACTCATCAACATTGAAACTGCCCCCATACACTGCTAGTCATCACTGTTGTCTGCACTGATTTCCGCTTGTGGTTCTCGAATACCTATCAAAGCCAAGGTATCCATGTCAGTCTTCACACGGTTATTGCCTCTGAACCCACCGTCTGGTGTGGATCCTGTGATTCTATGCTAAGGCACATGGTACTCGTCAAATGAAATGATGATCCCCAAATACCTCTCATAGCAAGGCTATGAACTCTTTGTTGATGTGATCCATGCTATACTCGGTATCATCGTTGCGTTGCCATTATTCAGGTTGATTCCCATGATAGTATCTATATCGTCGATGAGAAATACCTCTAACTCATCAAACTGCTGTTATACTTGGTGATAAACCATGTGATCTCGACCTCTGTTTTGCTACGAATACTGCTAAAACTTCCACTGTAGCCCATTAATCATGTTGGTGCCATGTCACACCGTATTGGCTATCCATCTCACCTGTCTCCAGTCGTTGTTCGAAATGCTCTTGCGCTGTCCATTTCTGCCTTCGGTGTCTACATGGACGAGGATCCTTATGTGGTTGTAATATTCATTCACTGAGGATTTATCTGGTAATCCACTCCACCATGGCCTTCTCAATGTCATCTGAGTTCTACATAACTTGTTTCAAATCAAAAAAAAAAAAAAACTCTTATTAAAATCCTATGATATAAGCCTTAATCGCATAATTGAGCAAATTCATTAAGTAAAGCGAATCAATTTTTGTTTTTATGTATATAACTAGATGTTTTAGATAAAAGAAGCCTTTTATATATAAATTATATTTATTCATTTATTTTCATTTTATTTTAAATTTTTATTATAAATGTTTTCTTTTATGATAATATCATTATGTGTACATATTTTATTACATATAATAAATATTTTTTTTTGTTATATATGACCTTTAAAATTGATTAAATGCTACAATAAAACAAACACACTTAACATGAACTACTTAAAACATTCACATAAAAACGAACACAAATTTTACTATAAAAAGAAAAAACAACAATGACGATAAAAATCGTCAACCATAATTTAATGATGAAATTCATCAACAACAATTTGACAACAAAATATCATCGACAAGAAAAAGTCGTCAATAATAAAATATTGTCGACAAGAAAAAGTTGTCAACAATAAAATATTGTCAACAAGAACCGACAATAACTGCAAACCCACAAAAAAATGAAGGCATTAGACCCTTAAAACAAAAAGGTGAATCCCCAATTTTAGGGTACGTTGTGGAGCATCCACAACAGATCACTTGGCACTTTTTCAATTAGGCCCTTCTTGTTTGTATCAAAACTTGTCATTCTTAGCTTGCTTCTTGGATTGAGGAGAGTGGAATCTCTAAAAAGAAAATTTCAAACCCTCTACTTATAAGATATTTGAAACAAGAATGGGCAGGAAACCAACGGGAAACTAACATCACAAGAAGCTAGTTTGGAAAAATTAGAGTTTTCTAAGAGAAAACCCTAGCTAGGCAAAATCGTGCCCTATAAGAGCTGATCTTGATTTTTCAGGAACTAGAAAAAAAGGGAGGAAAAGGAGGGGGGAAAGGCCTAAACTTGCTTTGGGTAAGTTGGAAGGTCTCTATAAGGTTCTAGGGAAAATGACTCACTTAAGTGGGTCAATTTTTCATGTTTACATTTCCCCCCTCTTTAATAGAGTTGAAAGTATAATGTAAGGAACCCTTCCTTCGAAATAAAAAAACAATACAACCTTATTTGGATAAGTTTATCACTAATTATTTTATTACTCCATGTAAATATGATACCTTTTAATTCCACATCCTTTAATTTATTGATATTCACAAATGTTTCAAAACCTATCATGCCATTAAAAATTGAAGAATTACCTCCCATTTTATCAGAAGGAAAAAGTGGATAATTAAAGTCCCCAACTAAAACCCAAGGAATATTTTCAAAAGATTTCCTATAATAAGTTAACTCTTGACATAATTGTCTTCTTATTACAACTGTATTTCGTGCATAAATTGTAGTTAAAACCAACACTGTTTCATACCAATAAAATAGAAAAAATTTGAGATAAATATTTTTGCTATTTTTATTACTATTCCTTCCACTTCATTTGGATTCCATAAACACATTAAACCTCTTGAATCCCCATTAGCATGACTGGCTTCAAACTTCGCTTATTTCCAAATCCTTTACTTTATACTTTCATAATTTTCTTCTAAGACCTAGTTTTCTATAGAGCTAAAGATGCATGGTTTTGTCTCTTTTCTCAATAAACACCAATCAATGTTTTGAAGGGGCATTGAGACACCTCACATTCTAAAAAATAACCTTCATTTCTTATATCTAGTGAGTTGTCTTTTCCCGCTTAGATTAAAAATTGTTTTGGTTTTGTTAGCCACAACAATTGTTGTTTCTCTTTGCATTATTACTGACTTCAAAGGTCTTCCTAGCTTTGAATATACTCCAACACCAATCCCAACCTTTCTAATATTTCTAGTTATTTTGTATGGAGTAGGGCTTTTACTTCCTTATATTGAAGTATTCTTTTGACTAATTCCTATTTTATCTAGTTCCAAATTCTCTTTTCTTTCCATTTCACTAGGTATATTTAGTTTTTTTTTAATAGATTCATTATTTTAATTTACCCCTTTCCCATATTTCTCTGCATTACTAAAATTAGAAGCAGGTTGACTTACCTTGTCCAGATCTTCAACAATCTCATATTTTTCATATGTGGAATTTTTCAAAGCATATTTTCCTTGAATCTCCTTCGGATCATGGTCCTTTTTTCCTTCACATCATAATATTCATCATTCCTTTCCTTCTTTGTTTATTTTTCCAAATCTTCTGATAATGCTTTCTCCTAAGTTAATTAGGGTTAAATCTCCCAATATGTCCAAATTTGTTATAGATGTTACACTTGGTTGACACATTTTCATATTCTATTGTTTGTAGCCATTTGTCAAATTTTGAGATAAGCTCACATGAATTTGGAATATCCCTTTCCAAATTAGTATTAACACAAAACCTAGCAGAAATCATCCTTGATCTTACCACTGTTGTTGGATATTCATCAATGAGCTGGCTAGAATCTCTTGCAATTTCTTTGAAAACCTCCTCCTTAAAAACTTGCAATGGTAGTCCTGGTAACCTAATCTAAATTGGTGCTTGCAAAATGTGTTGACTATAAGGATCAAAATCTAGATTCCAATGATTTAGAAATAAACCCCTCCTTCCAAAAAACCAAGGCCCTCTTCACAATATTCGATCAATATCCTCTGCACAATTTAATCTTATTGAGATTTTTTTTGGGTAGGGCTATATTTTCCATATGTCCTAAGGGATTCCACTTTTTATTGATCCATTTTTTAATCATATCCAGATCTGGTCTCACTTCCAAAAAATTCGTCACCAAATAGAGATCCCCTTGTGCAACACCCATTTCTACCAGTTCATCTAGTATTACCAAATTTCATTCCTCCATTGATAGGTTAAAACTCTTGATTTACTTCCTTTGGTTTCCTTTAACTGTATTAAGCCATGATTTCACCTTGAGAAAAAAAATTGGTGTTGGAAGCTTCTTCTCGCTTCTCCATTTCTTTCTTTGTCACAGTGCTCAACTTGAGAAGACTGCTATAGACTTGGATTTGGTGTATCTATTGAGTTGATACCTCCAAAAATTCATTCCTATCCACCATCAAAGTTGTGCTCCACCTCACATACCAAACCACACTTCATTTCAGCCATAATGATCACCAATGTGATATATCTATCCTATAGTTTGTAATAATCAAGAAATATTTTGAATATCTTTTGTGACAATTATTCCAAGTTAATTGATCCAATTTTAGGTATCTACATTTACCCTCTTTTTAATACATTTTAAACTTAATAAATGCATATAAATTTGTTGTATATGCCCCCATTTTTCATAAAATAAAGGTGCTAGTCTTTGGTTGATTGATATGGGGTAAAACATACCAAAAAATTGTTTATAAAAGAGTGAAAAATTACATAGGGTTTTTATTAGATAATTTGTGAAGGAAACTCAAGTTTTAAAGGGATCTTATACGGTCCCAAAGGATATTGGATAGGCTAGTCTAAAAATAGATAAGAAAAAAATTTAACCTTTGGTGGGGTAAAATAGGTGGAGGGGGATAAAAGCAATTCATTTTTATCGCACAAGGAAAGAAAAAGTGCTTTGGAGATAGGGCTTGGTGAAATGGTGTAGTAGATAAGTCCAATGCATCAACTAGACTTGGTGAGAGGTGGGATAAGACTAGGTGGGGCCCATGGATAGGTATTAGATTTTTCCTTTTGATAGTTTTTTATTTTTTTATTTTTTTAGAATCAATACATCATGGGCAGTGTATTCATTCCATGTGACATGAATATGCCATATTGAATTTGTTGTACATGCAACATATTCATGATTTTCATGGCATAAACAAAATTATGATTGAGTGGCAAATTTACTCATAACCAGTAAATTTACAAAAGGATAAAGGGAAAAACATGAATGATTTTTTGTGAAAGAAGTCTAACTTTGTATTTTTATTTTTATGTGTATACAAGTGCTAAATGTGTTAGAGTATCAAGATCAATGCTTCTATGCCCTATGCTTGATAGTAAACACTATAACACAGGTTTATAAGGTAGTCTTGGATGTTGTGGGGCTGGGGTATCTAGTGATGATGCCCTATGTTGAGCTAGACCATACTATTTTGATAACTTTGTCAAAGAGATGACATTCAGAGTATACCAATTTTCTCTTATTGACAAGAGATATGTCAAACACACTAGAGGATGTTTGGAGGATTATTTGGGTACATATTCATGGTGCCCATATCCAGATGATCCAAAACTAAACTTAGGCTCTTTAGGGACTAACATGTGGCTTTCCATTCTAGTTGAGGAGGTATAACATTGACATTAATACCATATACTAGGCCAAATTATTGGATCAACTTACACGTCTATTATGTGGTAGTTTTAGGCTTGTTGATTGTAGATACCAACAATAGATTGTTACACTAGGGGTGAGGTGAGATCATCATCCACATCAGTGATCGGTAGGTATAGTTTTCTTGGGGTCCTTTTATTTTGCATAGGTTATACTAAAACCCTTCACTTGATTGTTTACAAGAAGGGGAAAAATATGGTTTGTTGCATCCTCTTATAAGTCTAGGCATGGGAGCACTTGGCCATTAGATGATTAATTATATTTCCCAGGGACCCAACTGATGCATAGTATTTGATTATTTAGGTGGCCCTAGACACACTAGACCAGTTGAAAGCCATTTTGAGTAGTTATGATGGCAACATATTGGGTCATTGATGACCTGTAAGAAAACTAGGTGATATGGCACCCACAGGGAGGAAATATTTGATGGGTAGAGGATAAAATATAGCTAGCTTAGGTATAGAGGATTAGTTGGCTATGAGGAGCTTATGGGGATTTTAAGCTCTATCAATAGAATAGGATCTTGTGGTATTTTGACCTTGTTCAAGGGATTCTAACTATGGGAGAGTCATGATTCCAATGGATGATCCAAGAGAAAGGGAGAGCATTCAAAGATATTTCTAATTTTGAGAGTTTTATAGATGAGGATGCAGATGATCCTCCAGTTGTTGATGTTTGGTTAGATGATGATAGGGTCATGCTTGGCTACTTATAGTGGTACAGGTAGATTTGTATAACATGAGTCACTCTAATTATGAGGTAGCCCCAAACAGGAGCTAGAGTTAGCATGATGGCTCATCATCACATCTAAGAAGTATGGAAGAGGCTAATATAGAGACCTAGAGATGGGCTGACACCTAGGAGATCTTTTATTATTCCTTCCTTGAGTACTAGGGTAGGTAGTGAGACGGTAATGAGCTAGATGACATAGTAGGCAATCCAACAAGAGAGATATACCATGGAGAGGAAGCTAGAGATTCTCTAGGCACATTTGGACCAGACCTTGGCATAATGAGACAATACTCCCTTAAAGAGATATTATGCCATAGCTTAGAAATATTATATCCAAATTGAGAGGGATCAAGTTATAGTGGAGATCAACTAAATATATAGAGAGGTTATGGTATATCTAGGAAAAAATTAAATGGGGACTAGGAGCAATGATACAAATATTCAAGTGTTGGTCAACCAAATATCCCATCTGTAGGCTAAGTACATTGATGAGGTAGAGAGAAGCACCCACTACCAAGCATTATACTATGTAGTCATTCATCCTAACTAGATGTAACCATATCTCCCAGGGTTCTAGGACAAGATCAATGACTAAGCCTTCCCAATAGTTGGTTCAGTTTTCTCCTTAACCAACTAAGGGCAATTCAAAGACCTAGAGTCATTTTTGAACTCGCTCTATATTTTTGGTAGCTTGAGTGGCATGAGAGCACCAATTTTCTTTATGGTATGCCTCAACCAAATTGAAATAGTCTGAATGCACCATTTTGAGTGGTTTTGGTGCACAAGACTGATGTATGATTGGATGATGTGTATATTTTTATATATATCAATAATTAGTGACATGTTCTAATGCATTTTGAGTTGATGTGATGTGAAAATTTATATTAATTGTATGAATGATTAGATAGATATTATGGTGTATCAATGATTTTTATGATAGATATGGTTGACATATGTGGATACACATTGTATTTTAGAATTGATTTAGAATTTTAACAAATTAATTTGATTTGAAAAATTATGTTAAAAGGGTTAACATGAATTTGGTATAATTTTAGAAGGAATTTTTATCAAGAAATAATACAAAATATGGGTGTGATTAGGTGAATATAGGTTAATAAAGATTTTTGAATTTGATTTTGAGATATGAACAATAGTTAACATGTTTTGAAGAATTTTTATTTTGTCTTGCTAATATTAAAATTGACGTTTGGAATGAATTTATTAAAATTTTAGAAATGATTTGATTTGGTGATTTGAGGCATGTCTCATGTTGTGATATGTTTATAAATACCCTCAAGATAATTTTCCTAGAGTTAGGAAAAGGATAAGTATTTTTTGCAAATTTATTTTTTTTACCAAAAAGGGTTAATGACATCATATGGATATGTTTAAGGTTATGATCCCTTTTAAATAAGGTATTTAAAGGGTACAACATTGTGTTTGTTAAAAATTTTAGTTTGAAGGAATTAATTTAGTAGTGCTTAACAAACTAATGTTTATTTATATGTTGTGTCATTAGACCTTAAGCGGTGGCCTTTTAGCCTAATCAATGGATACACACTTAGGTGACTATGACTAATTACGTTTTTAGACAATACGTGTTGTTGGAAAGTTTATGTCCTTAAAATTTTTTGCTTGCTCCTAAGTGGTGGCTCTTCTATCCTGATTAATGGATAAATGCATATATGAGCTATTGCTTTGTAGGTGTTTAATACCTTTTTATGCTTCAAACAATCTATGTATATATATAATACAATGTGAGTGACAATCAATGTCCATATGATACAATTATTTTGGACAATCTATGTCTATATAAACATGTGTTGTAGATAACCTATATCTATATTAATTATTGTGTTCGACAGTCTATGTTTGTGTTACTAAGTTGGAAAGTCTATATCCTTATTAATTATTATGTTGGACAGTCTATGTATGTGTTATTGATATGGACAATATATGTCTATATTAATTTGATTATGTTTAATGCCCCTAGTTGTGGGGCTCATGTAGATAATATTTATGATAAATAGTTTTATAAGAAATCTTTCCATCAATGATATTGATGTCACAAGATATTTGTCATCTGGTATGTTTTTGAAAATAATTTGTCATGTTATGTTGATTCTTAAGGAAGTGGACTTATCGTGCCCATACCTTCATCAATTGATTAAACTATAAGAGGACGTATTTGTATTGAGTTTCATTTATTTAGGCCTTTATTAACACTCATAATAAAATAAGGTATACTTTACTCATCACCTGGTAAGCACTAATAAGAGACCTAAAACCAAGAATTTAGAATTAATTACAGGTTTATAAGAAATTAGAGGCTATCCATTCTTGCAACTTAGGAGAAATTAACATCATTTGGCAAGTAGGTGATAGTTTTTAGAATAATAGAATTGATTATTCTTTTTAGGGAATATGTGTGAAAAGTGGAAGCATGCAAGTTTATTACCTTTGAGAACTACAGATTGATTCCAATTTATGATAGGTGCATGTCCATCATATGTTAGTCAATGGTTAAAAACAATCCTTGTTCTCACTATCAAAATATGAATCCTAATGCATACATGAACTAATCCATAATGCAAAAAATTAATGCAAGTATAGAAACATGGAAATCAATATGTATTTTAGGAAATTGTTTCTAGCGTTCAAACCCAATTTCTATAATTGTGTATATAGTTTGAGTTCTTTATTGCATCCTAATGACTTTCTATCTGATTTTCAACCATGGTAGCTCTTTTTGTGAATATAACAAGGTTGCACTATCTTGGAAAACATGCTATTATCACAAAAAGAGTGTTCAAGGAAATTGGGTAGAATAGGAGTGATTTAAACCATGATTTTATCCACCAACAATAGCCTAAAAAATAACTCCCATTGTTCCTAAGCTTTAGGATATGTGCCAAATGTAATGCTCATCTTGTCAAAGCTATTACAATAGACAAGTCCAATGGAGTAAATTTATGTATATTACTTAGTTATGCAAGAAAGCAAACAAATAGATCATGATCAATTAAAAATTGGTGGAACATGCGATACATGCATATGATCCTAAGAGCAGGGATATGCTAGCATCAGATACCTGGTGTGAATGTAATGCAAGTGTATGTTATATTGACGAGTGGTCCTCATTACCTCATCACAAAAACCCCTAATTTCTATATGCACAAATAGTCATTTACAAGCATGCAATAACGATAATAATAGTTATGCAAAAATGCAATATCAATAAACAATCAATGGCTTAAGGTATATGAGTGAAGGGGGACGAGAATTATTTATTGTAAATATATTTGGTGTTATGTGCTTATGTATGAAAATTGTTCGAGCAAGGAATAATTATCATCCTCTAACCCTAAAAAATCATGAGCTTATGTCATTTTAGGGAAATACGATAGTGAGGAGGTTATCCCTCATCAATTATATGTGCTAATGAGTAACAACCATAAATCAAGGAATAACATTCACTGTCCCCTCCTTGAGAAGCATAAGCTAGATAATTTATGCAATTCAAGCAATCAAACCAAGAGAAGCAAAATTTTCTAGCACATGATTCTAAATATAAAAGGGTAATTATTGCATCTCAATAGAGCAAGACAAATAATACATGAAATACAAACCAAAGTCCTAAGGATGGGGACCTTCTTAGCATCAATGACCTAGTGCAAGTATAATGCAAGTGAGATATCCTAACTAGTTATCATCATCACTTCATTGCAAAGTACCTTGATTCTAAATGATCAAGTAGTCATGCAATATGTAATCATAAAAAAGAGAGTAAAATGATGCATATATAAATAGATCAAGGATTTTATGGAAGAGAAGATGGGAATTATTTCCAATAAAATATTGTTAGGGTTGCATGAAAACTATTTAAGCAAGAAATAAAACTCATCTTCCATATTACAAAAGGCATGATACATGCACAAGTAGACCATGAATTCATGAGAGATAATTGTGAATGTCAAGCAATTGTGTGAAGTATGATAGGAAAACATGAATTTATGACAAAAAAAGCATGCACAAGATTAAGCAAACTATGTCCATCAACCACACAACCCTCTAGTCATTTTGGAATATTGAAGGAGAAGCCAAGACATTGAAATGTAGTGGTACAATGACTGATGACTAATTTTGTATTATAATATCAGGACCTTAACTTCCTTGAAGATTCTATAAGATTAAGAAGATCAAGAAGGATTTTTGGGGAGTCATCAAGGAGGTCTGCTAGCTTAGTGAATGCAATTGTATGCAAGTGACCCTATTTGCAAGCTAGGTTCATCATCACTTCATTGTGAGATTCCTATTTGTGATATTATGGGATGAATAGGCTGAATGAGGGAAACATGTAGTTAGGTACATGAAAGCAAACCATTTTTTTTATAGACAATCATGCATGCTATCATCCATTCAATCAAGCACATGAACATGTAAACATGTAGATTCAAGCATAATATATTTTTAGGTGCATTATTTTTATAGATTCATTGTGTTCCTTATCATCTAATGCAATCAAGTGATATGCACCTAACCCATACTTCGTTGTTACTGTGAATAAGCCCAGCCAACTAGATTCAAATTTACCTTTAAAGTCCTCTTGGGCATTAGTGTTTTTTAGGTTTTCTTTAAGAACTAAGTTTCCTACTTTGATGGAATGAGGTATCATTCTCTTCTCATAGGATTTATTAAGTCTTTAGTGATAAATTTGTAAGTGATTTAAGCCATGGATTTGATTTTCATCAAGCAATTCTAGTTGACTAAGGCATGCATGGTGATACTCATCACCAATAGATGCATCCTTTACAAGGATTCTAACATATGAGACTTCTAATTCATGATGGTTTTCTAGCTAGATTAGCTCAAAGAAAACATTATTGAAGATCACAAATAAATCATATAAATGCCATTTCACAAAATAACAATGAATCAAAGTTGTGGAATAACAATGATATATCACAAATATATTAAATATCATAGAACTACAATATTGATACAAATAACAATACCTTACTTGCATCTTTATCTCCAATATATAATTTTACATGAATTTTCAATACTTTAACTATTTCTCTCCTCAAACATCTAGGAGATGCAACCTTTCATATTCCTCTCATAAAGACAAAAATCTCATCTTGCCACATATCATGTGACTCTTCATTCTCTATCCTAACACTTTGCACTTTCTCTCATATTGACACAAAATATAAATCAACTACCAAACTAATATTTAGAAGGGGGGCAAATAATGTAATACTTACAACAATTCAAAGAGGAAGACACCCTCAATTTCATAAACCAAGGTATAGGGTGTAGCACTAGTTTGAGAGTGCGATAAGCCCATAAAGTTGGATATAGTTGCAAATACCAATCCTGATAAATTTTACTAACAATTTTCTTTAATATATTTATTAAAGTTTTATTTGAAGCTTTAACCTGACTGTTACCTTGTGGGTAATATAGGGTTGACCACTTATGTTGGATTTTAAATTTAACATAAAGCTTGACAACATCCTTATTTTTAAAGGGAGTTCCATTATCTAAGATAATTATGTTAGGAATACCATATCATGATAAATTTTGGTTTAGGATGAACTTAGAAACCTAAACTCTAGTGTAGGAGGATAAGGGAATAGCCTCTACCCAATTTATGAAGTATTATGTTGTGATAATTATAAATTTATGTCCATAAGAAGACACATGGTTTTTTTTACCTATGATATCTAACCCCTAGGTGGAGAAGGGCCAAGGATATGTGATGGACTAAAGCTCTTGGAAAGGTGCATGGATGAGACTATCATGCTTTTGTTACTTGTTGCATTTTTAAATGTGATTATGGACATCCCTTTCCATAGTCGACCAATAATACCCCATGTGAATGAGCTTCTTATCTATGCCTCTAGGTCACTGCCTCTGGGTCACTCCCATTGGATCACTACCTTTGGGTCACTGGGTTTGGAACTCTATATTTAGGTCACTTTTGAATTATAATTATCATCGGTACATCCACTAGAACATTCATAATACTATGGATCATCACTACAAGTGATTTCACTATAGGCCATCTTCCAAGCTATGCTTGGGTCATAATCATTCAAGTCATATTTCTTCATGACAAAACCAATCTCATATATACATTCAATAAACTTCGATTTTTTATCATACTTGGTTTTCTTTTGTAGAAACCATACAATATTCCTTTCATCTTATTCCATTTATTCATCTTATGTCCATATCTACCACAATAATATATGTTCCTTGTTACAAAATTCCTTTTTCATTATTACTAATTCTATCAGTCTCTATCACTAATTTGATGTCACTATTTTTTATCATGAATTTAGTTCCTGATTTATTACTGCTCATATGTTTTGTATACCCAAGACCTTCAAATTTTGGTCTTATATTTGGTACAATTGGCTCTTTCATTCATTTTTCATGTTTTCCCAAGCCTGTGTATTTATATCCCATTTTATTTAACAATTTTGAACCAATTCCTTTAATATACCTTTCAAAATAATCATCTGGTTGGTCCTTGTCAACATCAACACAACTTTAAGCATCACTATATCTATCATCATTAGAATCCATGTCATCATCAATTTTTATAGCATAAACCTTTTCTGAATAATAATGAATTGTATTCAAATCCTATGTATCATATGTAACATATATTTTTGTAACATGTTCTTCTATCTTTGTCATAAATTCTAAGTCACAAGTACACCATAATTTTTCTTTTTATTTTGATGAGGATCATAACATGCATATTTCTTTTTTGATTAAGATCATATGTATCACAACATGTATCTATCATCATGAGCCTTAAATCATTTGTATCACAACAAAAATCTTTCATCATTGGTTTGTTCCCTAATTATTCAACCTTTCCTTGCTTTCTTATCTTGGAAATATTTAGAGTGATTATTCCCTTGTAGATTGTTTTCCATAGACTAATAGGTACAATAACAAAATTTTCATAACAATCATTAGCATCATTAAGTATACTTTGCATGCATTATTGAAGCATTAGAAATTCTCCCTATTTTGCTTCACTAGTAATATCAACAAGCTTATTTTTCAAATGTTTAGTCATTTCCTCTTATTTTCCATTCTAGCCTTTGAGAACTTCATTAGAAAGTAATTCCATATACATTATCTTTCCTATATCATTAGGTAATGTGAAAATATTTTTAGATTCTTCAATTGCTTCATCAAGTTTTGAACTTAGATAATTTCTAAGCATTGAAAAACTTTCATCTTTGGCTTCTCTCATGATTGATTGTAGGATTCTCTTTTCCTTTTTTGATGTATCTTTTTTTCCTTCAATATTTACTATCATGTATTGAGTACAACATTTTAATCTTGCAACATTTCCTTAGTATTTTCTAGTAAGTCATCCTGAATATATATTGTTCTTGAAAATATAAGTTTTCTTTTTCAATTGTTTTTGACAACTCATGCTTTTGTATTTATATTTTTTGATCATATATTTTTTTTTTCACTTGTTTTTTATTTTCCATGTTCCTTTGAAGTTAAAAACCTTGTCTCCCTAGTTTTAAATTATAAAAAAATTCTAAATGAGGTGGAAAACCTTATATCTCCCTAATTTTAGAAACTAAGAATAAAATCTTTGCAAACTTATATTTTCCTAAGGTTTGAGGTTGAAATCCTTTTATCTCCCAAATAATTTAATTATTTAAATAATTTTCTATTTAAAAAACTATGAAATCAATTTAAATAAACTTCTAATTAAAAAAACTCTTAATGACCTTATTTCTTCAATATAGAAGAAACTTTAAATAAATTACTTATCTCTCCAAAATACTAAATAAAATTATTCAATCCCCTAAGGGGCCTGAAAAATGGTTTGGTGCTTTAACAATCAACAAATCTGAAGGTTGAAGGAGTGTGGAAGGCTAGAGTTTGAAGGAGCGTGGAAGGCTAGAGGCTAAAGGAGCATGGAAGGCTGGAGGCTGAAGGAGCGTGGAAGGCTGAATGATGAGTTGATATTTGGAGTATCAAGGCTAAAGGAGTGTGGAAGGCTCAATTTTCTGAAGGAGTATGGAAGGCTAGACTAGTTGAAGGGGCTACAACAAAATGTTGGGATGTTGGGTGTGTTAAAAATAGAGCATATTACATTATTTGGGTCATATAAATGTCATTCCTTGGTACATACTTAGGATATTAGGTTAATTTAGAGGGAATTTATCTACTTACTTCATGCAATGTAATAAATGCACAAATATCAATGTGTAAGCTGTAATGTGCAAGGTGTCCACTTGTACAAATAGATAGAGTGTTGGTCAATGAACTTATTTTCCTATATAATGGTCATAGATGTAGAACATGATCAAGTATCATAGAATAGCATCATAGTTAGTGTGTGGTAGATAGGTAGTAGGGTAGTGTGTGTGAGCTATAAGCTCAAATCTCCCTCATGGAGCAGTAGCATATATTATGGAGTGCTCATTTCCTCCATAGCTACTATTGTAATATTTTCACCATTTCTATTTATAGCATATTTTAGTCATCTTGCAGATCTATTTTATTTATTTCTACATCTTGTGATTGGTATCTCCCAATGTATATGGTATCAAAAGCTAATAGTGGTATCACAGGTATGGTAGATCAAGCCATAGTAGGTCTATAGGGAAACCACCATTATTTTTTTATCCTAATTTTTTTGAGAACCTGATGTACCATTGGACCAATCACTATTAAAATCTCTCAAAAGAGTTTAGGTGGTAGAATTAGAGAGAGTTACAAGTGAGGACTGAAATCTAAGTTTCATAAATATTGAGATTGCATAGGGCTAGAGTCTTTCCACAGAGTTGAAGGAAAACTTGTGAAGACTAGGACTTAGCATTTGATCCACTAGGTTTCAGAAATACTTACCTAAAAGTTTATTTTATTGTAGGGAATTAATAATCAGATGATTGAGATACCTCCTACAATAGAAAGCTAGGAGACCTCATCTTCATTACCCAAATGTCGGAGTGCCTTCATAGTACAAATATTAGTTGTTGCAAAAATGAAAATACTTCAAAAGAATATTTTGGAAAAGAATCATGGTGAAGTCTGGAGATAGGAGATCTCCATTGATAGATTGAATAACTTCACAAGAAGAAAAGTATATAGTAGTCTTTATCTAGAATAAAAGGCCATAGAAGCCTTGATCTAGAAGAAAATGCCATAGAAGCCTTGATCCAAAATAAAAGGTAGCTCTATCAAAGGGAGAACCATTACAGATGCAGCCAGTATAATCCATAAAGCCCTACATTCTATCACCCTTGACAAGAAACCTACCTTTATTCTCAAGCTTGACATGAATAAAGCCTTTGATAGAGTCGACTGGGATTTTCTCCTTGATATACTTATCAAATTTGACTTTCATCAAAACTAGGTTGATCTCATAAAAGGTTGTATATATTCTACCTAGTTCTAAGTGTTAGTAAATGGGTATCCTACTAGATTCTTCCCTAGTGCAAGAGGATTGAGACAATGATATCCTCTATATTTGATCCTTTTCATCATCATAGCTGAGGTGCTTGGAAGGTCCCTCAAATATGCTAATAAAAGAGGGCTTATTTTTGGAATAAATGTTGCTATGGGTCTTGATCCTATCACTCACCAGTAGTTTGTATATGACACCATTTTTTCTACCTACACTTCAGTTTCTCAAGCGAAGGCCATTAAGCACATTTTGCAGCTCTATGTGAGAGCTTCCAGGCAAAAAATCAACTTCCTCAAAAGCAAATTTTTTTCATCAACACCCCCTTTGCCCAAAAAATCAAAATAACCCATATCCTTGGGTGCTCTATGGATGCTCTTACCACTACTTACCTTGGGCTCCCCTTATTCACAGGAAACCCTTTGAATTCCATGTGGAACAATGTCATTGAGAGAATTAAAAAAATCTTACTTCTTGGAAAGACCACCTTCTTTCTCAGGTAGCTAACGCTACCCTCACTAGGGCTTATCTCTAGAGCATCTCAATATACTTGTCTGTCTTCAAGGTTCCAGTTTTTGTGAGCACTAAAATTGACCAAATCCAAAAAAGGTTTCTCTAGTCTAGTATCAAAGATAATAAAAGAATCCCCATCATGTCCTGAAACATTATTTACAACAACAAAAATCAAGGTGGCATTGGTCTCAGGAAAATATCCAAAATGAATTTAGCTCTCTTAGACAAGCATGAATGGAAGATCCTCACTAACAACAAAGCTGAATGGGTGGAGATAGTAAAAAATAACTACTTGCAAAATCACCAATTTTTGAATGAAGATGCCCCTCGAGCAGGATCCACTTTCTGGAAATTCATCACCCAAACCAAACATCTCATTCAAAAAGGCCTTAGATGGCTCCTTGGAAATGAAAACAACATTGAATTTTGGTGTGATGTATCCAGGATGAATGTCTAATTGAGAATAGGGCCCTTTCTATCCTCAAGCTCTTCACTGATATCCTATTAGGGAACAAGGTTATTGATTTCATTATCCACTCCAATGGAGACCCTGGTTGGAAGCCTATCGATATTATTAACCTCTACAAAAATGTTGCTATCTTATCCATGATTCTTAATTAAATCACCATTCCTACTGAGAATGCAGATGATAGACCCATTTAGGGTGGCTATGATGAAGGCTCATTCATTTTTGAATCAACCTATATTCTTCAAAAAAGTCCTCAGGCTTCCATCATTCCTTTCAACTTGGTTTGGAAGAAGAAACTCATTCTTAAAGTGGGTTTCTTCTCTTGGCTTGTAATCCAAAACAAAATACTTACTATTGGAAACTTGGCCAAAAGAGGTTTCATGATCCCCAATCATTGTTACTTATGTATGTTTAACTGGGAATCCATCGATCACATCTTCATCAACTATGAGTTCTCCTCCTCTATCCTTGGTCACTTGCTAAACTCTTTTCGCATCCAGTGGATCCAACCCAACTCCATCATTGATTTATTTTCTTAGTTTCCTAGCCCTTTTAGCAATATCAGGCTCCACTCCCTTTAGATATTCTACCTTCACCACTATATTTGGTAAATTTGTCTAGAGCACAATAATACAGCCTTTTTAGACTCTTCCAAGGATCCCTTGATCATCACCTCTAAATTCATTGCCTATGCTACCAAATATGTCCAAATTATTCCTTGATCCATGGTCCCATATTCGGCCCTAGAATGTTACCTCTTCAACACCCTTTGCATTCCTAGGTAGGATCCCAGAGCGCAAGGTTGCCCTAATCCCAGAGCTAACATCAAGTGGAAACCCCCCCAGAGGGTTGGATTAAGCTCAACTTTTATGGGGCCTCCAAAGGAAACCTGAGCCCAATGGGTGCAGGAGGAGTTATCAGAGACCACAAAGGTGAGTTGATCCTCATGTATGTTGAACACCTTGGGTCTCAAACCAACCACTTTGCAAAAGCTAAAGCACTTGGGAGAGGACTTGTTGTTCTCAGAGAGGAACCTAGGCAAAAAATCATAGAGGGAGACTCTTTGAACATCATTAGTTATTTGAAAAACAACAAGAAGCAATCATGGAGAGTATTCAAAACTATTCAAGAATCCAGGAAGCTCTTTCAAAACCATCCTCAAGTGATCATCTAGCACACTTACAGGGAAACCAACCAGGTTGTTCACCTTATGGCTAATTTGGTAGTTTCCTCTACAAATCTTAAAGTGTGGTGCATCAACTTCCCCTAGAATATCATGAATATTGCTACCAATGAAAATTCAAATCATAAGGGTCATCAACATCAGAGACAAAGGTATCAAGTGTGAATCTCTCAAGGTGCCCAGATCAACTAGCTCTAGATCCATCAAAAGCACATTTTTGCGCATGGATTTTCTTATACCTAGTTCTAAAGTGGTGATGTAAGCTCAACCCATTAACTCCATTGTTGAGTTGGCAAGCACCAAGACTTAGGGATCTCCTTATTTTCATCACATGCTTGTTTTTTTGTGGTCCCATGATTGCAAAGCCAAGAGAACTCACATTGGCAAAGATTTCATATTTCACATCAGAGGGCTCACCCTTTGAGTCCTTAATAACGTGTCCAAGCATGGGAATATGGAAATTCATCATTGTTTTCATCTTTTAAATATTGGTACGTGTCACCTTCCTAGTAATAGGCTTCCTCAATTTGTCTAGTGCTCTTCCCAATGGCATCTGTTCATTCAAGAAGTGCTTGATGGAGTAACTAGATAAAGTTTGTGATAGTAGAGAACACTCCTTCGGTATCCAAGTCCTCAGCTAGGCTTAAAAATCCCAAGAAGGAGTAGTCCTCCTCATCTATGCACGTAATATCTAATTTTGAAGGCAAAAAGGACCCCTATTCCTAGATGTTAATGGAGCTTGTGATAAAAAATTTGACTACTACCAACAAGTCTCTAGAGGATGCAATTAAGTTGCTATCCCACTACATCCAAACTATTGTAGGTTCACCTCCAAATCAGGAGGATGATACCAATAATTTATTGGCTTGGATCCCTCCCTTTAGGCCCTCTATCAGCTGGGGAGCCCTCGATGTTACCCTTTTTTTTTTGTTTGGTTTGGCTATCGTGTTCGGTGTTGAAGTGGCTTCCATATGGTTCTACAAAAATGTTTCCATATTTTTTTCCATGTTATTTCCTGTTATGGTTTTCTTTCTGGTCTATAGAGGTTCCTTGAACCTCCTGCATCTTTTTTCAATACTTTTGGTGTGTCGATCAGTTTTGTAAAAATGTTTTGGGTCCCTTAAAACTTGTACTGTAAATATAATTCAAATAAAAAAAATGAAAAGGCCATAGAAGCCTTGATATTAAATAACAGGCCATAGAAGCCTTGATATTGAATAACAGGCCATAGAAGCCTTGATATTGAAGAATAGGCCATAGAAGCCTTGATATTGAATAATAGGCCACAAAAGTCTTGATGCTAAAACATGCCTTAGATGCCTTTTATCCTAAAGAATATTCTAGAGGAAAGGATCTAATTTAGAAGAATATTTCAATACTAATATTTTTATTACAGGTAAAGGTGATCCAGTAAGTTGGGAAATCTTCCTACAAGAAAGTTAGGAAGAAAAGCCTCTTTAGAATCAATCCAGTATCTGAAGCAAAAGATATCAGGAGGGGATCTCATTGAAGAACTTCTAGGCTAGGAAGAAGAATAAGGACTAGGAGATTCCTACTCGTATACAGAAGTAGAAGAATCTAAGATCCAGGAGAAGATCTCAATGCCAACACTTCCAAAAGTAGAAGGTTGAATATAAGGTCTCTAGGAAGACCAAAAGAAGCTACAAGATCAAATACCTTGACTAGGTCTCGACGAGCATCCAATAAAAGGCTAGGAGAGCCAAGCTGAATAAATCCTCAAAGGAGAACTCACTAGAAAAATACACTACCAAGGATAAGCCCCTGATAGTGAAGGACTTGGGATAATTTTTGCCATCCGATAATAAGCCCAAGAGGAGGATAATTTTGCAAGGAATGCCAAATATGAGCAGAATAAGAATCCAATGAAGACCTCAAAATATTTAGAATCTTGAGAAGAATATCCTTATTGAAGTTAGAGTTTAACAAGAAGAATTGAAGGTAGAAGACACTTATCAAATCTAGGATATTTGAATATTACCTCCTATAGAAAGAGATCATTGCTTCAAAGATACAAACTTCTCCAAATTTACAATAGGAGGATATTACAAGAGAAGATCAAAGTCACTAAATCCTAGGCTCATGAAAGAAATTTTGAGACCATCAAATTGGTGAAGAAGGAACTATTCAAAATAGTCTACAAAGAGCTACAAGATCCTATTCAAGGCAGTAACTTGGTGTTCTTAGGAACCAAGATCTACATCCTCTACAAAAGCAAAAAAGGAGCTACAAAAGCATTCAGAAAAAGGTAAGCAATTATCAATGCAAGTAGATTCATTAGGTGAATTATTTATCATATTTATTAAAGCACCTTCATCCTGATTAAAGTTGCAAAAAGGAGATTTGTATTACAGTTTTCAAGTGTGCAAAAAGAAAGGTTTTTTTAAGGTTCATATGCATATTAGGAGATGATTAGATTTCAGAATTTTTAAATATATATCAACTAGCCTATTATCTACTTTGGAAGGTAAAATAAGACTATCTCCTAATATCTTTCTTGTAAGAAATTTACAGAATAAATCTTGAAGGTTCATTTGATATTATTCTTGATTAGTTGCAGCAAATTGATTAAGTGCATTTTCTTGAGAGTAGATTGGAGTGATAAGGTGTAATCTGTTAGTGCATTAAAATTAGAATTTGTTAGATTTATTTGCACTATTATTACTCTCTAAATAAATTAGTTTTGTGCTTTGAAATAAAGACTACAAAATATATTTTAGATCAAGTTTCTAAAGACACTTTTAAATAACAAAAACCTACAAATCATAGTGGCCAATATAAGCCACCAAAATCGGTTAGTAAAAGTAAAGGAAAAAGAAAAAAAAAAACCAAAAAGAAACTTCTAATATTGATATAAGGTAGGTCCGAGGTGTAGACCAATTGGTTCATCCAAAACCCATAAGAGGGGCGGAGGTCCAAGGTTCAAATCTCGGGCCTCATCGAACTGAACGCTTGTCCCTTTCCTGGTGCTTTCAGTGGCGTAAAAGGTTTAAAATGATTGTGGCATGGTGGTTATAGGGACGTACTGCACGAAGATCTGTGTGGTGGCTTTTGGGGCGGACAGTGCAGAATACTGTGGTGGCCATAAAAAGTTGGACAACCTTGCCCAAATTCATGGTGGCTACCGATTCCACCATGTATTAAATATATATATATATATATATATTGATATTAGGTGAGTCTCAAATCCAAAGCACTTATGGTTAGTGCAAATAAGATAATTATTTTTTTCTATAGCATTTACAAGGTTTGGATTCACCATCAATCATCCAATAAAAAGGGTAAGGAGTCTAACCAAAGAGGCATCCTTAAAACCCTCATTTTGCACTCATCAATATGCTACAAGAATAATACTTTAGACCTACAAAAGAGTGCAAGCAAAAGGTGCAATAAAAAAATTTCTATATACATGTAAAGGTTACATGGTGTTGCACTTCTACAATACATCAAACATAGGGAAAGGAGTAGATTTAAAGGTGCCACAATAGGTAAAATAGGTACAAGGAAAAAGGTAGCCAAAGTAGGGGCCAAAGGATTGAGCATTCTCCAACACCAAAAGGGCATTCTCTCCAAGATTGAACTTGCAAACAAAGGAATTTTTATGTAAATGATAGCAAGCCTTCAAAGGCTATTTATGTAAGCAAAAGGAGCCAAAGGAAATCTATCATGAATGTTTATGTAAATCATAGCAAGGAAGAAGAAGCTATCTACATAAAATAAAATATAGAGCACATTTCAGTATTTAGAAGCATCAAGCTTCACCTTTATCATTGTGAGCAAGGAGCACAATGAAGGTATAAGTGCACAGAAGGAAATTAGATACTACGTTGGGAGTAGCATCAATAAAGGATAGCAAGAGAACTACCTCATCCTTGTCCAAAGATCCAAGGTGGCTCACGAATTACCTATAGAAGAAAATATATTGCTTTCTATTCAAGAAATTGACACAAGCTAAGTAGAAATACATTCAAAGGAGTTAAATATTCTTCTTGGAGGTGTTATGTAGGAAAATCCATGCAAAAGAGTTGAGTACCACTTGGCACATTATTACCTCATGGCTATCATTTCTCTAATACTCAAGAAAAAAATGTTGAGATTGATCAAACAAGAAGGATACGTTACGTAGGAGTAATAGCTGGTGCAACAATATTACAAGAAGAGGAGGCAACGTTACCAATCTAACTAGAGTGCCACTTTTTTGCCAAATATTTCCCATATATGCAACTTAGAGAGCTAAGGGATAGAATTCACATCTAAAATTCACATAGTGTGTGAAAAGCAAGCGCAATTCAGTAATTCCACAACATGGAAGGAGAGCATAGGAGCATTTAAGACTCCATTAAAAGGACCAGCATCTACTCTCCAAGCATCAAAGAGGAATCCCAGTAGCTATACCACACTTGTTTACTCAGCCTCATGAAGTCAAGCACAGCAGAAAGGGTACATAGAGGACAGTCATATTTTAGTCAAAATCAATGCCATTCAAGTGTGAAGTCAAGAGGGCTAACGTAAGAAAAACATCTCATTAATATTGCTTTTAGACATAGGAGATATAAGATTATATTTTTAAGGATTATTTTTAAGGTTGAGAAAGCAAAAGACATAGGAGATAACTTACCTAAAAATAAAAATACTATTTGCAAATTAACCTAGGAGATATAAGGCCCTCTACTTAGGTTGAATTATTTAAATACTTTGCAAATATTATTATATTTTCTAAATTTCCAAATTTTGGAGTCATTAGGTCTACTACTACAAATTGATTTATTAGAAATTAGAAAATTTGAATTCAAATATCAAAGGGCCATTATAAGAGGTTTATCAAAATCATATAAATGTTGGAAATTATATTATTTACGTGTCTTAAATTCCTCTCAAATAGATATAAAATACCCAACATTAAAACCTCTTTAAATCTAGAAAAAATGCTTAGTTCAATAGGAGCAATAAGGACAATAGAAGTTGATTTTTAGAATTTTACATAACTTTACAAAATCAACCAAGATTGAACTATATCTTACAAAAGCACTTCATATCTTGTCCAAAATATACTAGGGAGTCATAAGTCATTCTACTAAACTTGGTAATATCAGATTCTATTGTTTACCAAGTTGCAAATCCATTAGCAATATATAAGCTATCTATAAAACCTAAAAATCCTTATGAGTACTTATTCTCTTTACTAGGGATACATAAGGAAGCCCAAAAGAATAAAGGATTAGTATATATTTTATCAAATCAAGATTATATACTTCTATCAGAGATCAATTATTTTAGTAGAAAGCCATAATATAGAACTTATCTATCCCAAAGAATTCAAGCAAAACCAATTACTACTAGCATGCTAAGCAACACTCTTAGAAGTGGAATGAGAAAGATACCAATATGGATTAAAAACATTATGGACTGTAATTATGAAAAGGGGAAAGAAAATAAAGAACCAATACAATGCAAAATAAGTTCTGAAATTGGTAGCCATATAAAGGGAGATTCATCCAGTGAATCTAATATCGAGAGAGACCCAAAATAGGAAAAAATGATCAACAAGTTTTTATACAAAAAGGAAAAGATGAAATAGCTTAAATTGTACACATTTTGTTAGAAGATCTCATTAAAGAGATATACAAACATGATATCCCTAAATTAGAATTCAAAGCCACCAAATCATCTCTATTGTGCACCCATTGCAATCAATATGATCATGAAAATACTAATTGTTGGAGTTTCCATCCTTGCAAATATTATGATGGGATAAATCACTCATCTTTTTCCTATTATTTCAAACACATGTACTATAAGGGTCATGAAATAATATTACTACAAAAAATAAATTTTTATCTTCAAGAACTTATTTCATATGGGTCTACTAACTTTGAGATCAAGGTTGATACTTATGAAGAACAAAGAAATAGGTGTTACACAGGTACAAAAGGAAGAAGAACATATTCAGATCCACTCATGACATGCAAAATCATGAGAAAAATTGTTCATCAAAAACACCTAACATCAAGGAACCAAGAACTGGAAAATATCAAAAGCCATGAAGTAGTCAAATATGAAGATCCACATTGAAGACTAAATTCTTCAATACCAAAATATTGTAATAAAGGGTGGTGTTAGAAATAGATCATATTACATTATTTGGGTCATGTAAATGTACCTTCCTTGGTACATACTTAGGACATTAGGTTACTTTAGGGGTAAGTTATCTAGTTACTTCATGCAATGTAATAAATTTACAAGTGTCAATGTGCAAGGTGTCCACTTGTACAACTAGATAGAGTGTTGGCCAAGGAACTTATCTTTCTATATAATGGCCATAGATGTAGAACATAATCAATTATCATAGAGCAACATCACAATTAGTATGTGGTAGATAGTCAATAGGGTAGTATGTGTGAGCTATAAGATCAGAGCTCCCTCATGGAGAAGTAACATATATTATGGAGTGCTCATTTCCTCCATAGTTACTATTGTAATATTTTTGCCATTTCATTTTATAGCATATTTCAATCGTCTCGTAGATCAATTTTATTTATTTTTGCATCTTATGATTGATATATCCCAATGTATGTGGCATCAAAATCTAACAGGGTGGAAGTCTAGGATGGTTGAATTAATGTGGAAGGTTGATAAGGCTAAAGGAGTGTGGAAGGCTAGGTCAACTGAAGGAGCTGCAACAAAAGGTTGGGATGCTGAGTGGAAGGTTGGGAAGGCTAAAGGAGCATGGAAGGCTGCTTACAATGAGAAAAACAAAATTGCAAAGTGTGAAGGATTAGTGTTTTTCCTAAAAAATATTTCATCTTTTAGGAGCCATATCTTTGCAAAGAGTTATCCAATTCAGCTGATTCTTGGACCAACTTGTGCAAAATTTGAATAGCTTTAAAATGAATGGTCATATGCAAAAATCTAAGCATATGGAGATATGATACTATTAAGTCAACCATTCAAAACAAGGGCAGTGATGATTTTTCAAATCATGAAAAATGAAATTTCAAAGTGTGAAGGATTAGGGGTTTTTCCTAAAAAACATCTCATATTTTAGGAGATTTATCTTCACAAAGGTTTATTAAATTTAGCTGACTCTTGGACCAACTTGTGTAGAATTTGAATAGCTTTAAAATGAGTGGTCATATGTAAAAATCTAAGAAATATTGAGGGAGATACAACCTTGTGAAGTCAACCATTCAAAACAAGGGTAGTGATGATTTTTCAAGTCATGAAAAATGAAATTGCAAATATTTTCCAACTAGGGTTTGAACGATGGGAAGAGCAATGAAGGGCTATGACTTCAGCGAGGAAGGAAACTAGCAATTCAAATTTGGTAAAGCGGACTATGATAGTGCGATGTTTTGGAAATATTACTCTACTAAGATGCAAGGCATATATAGTAGAGGTGAAGTTTTGGCATTGTGAAGGCTGCTATAGAAAAATGTCAAGAAATATGCTAAATTATGAAGTAATTGTATTCATACAAAAATTTGAAAATACCCAAAAAATAAAAAACAAGAATTCAAACATTTTATGTAAAATGATGTAGGTTTCTAGCTATTGCATCTCAATTGAGATGAGAAGTGTATCTATTTGTAAACTCTCAAGCTCTAAATAAGAGAGATGTAATTTTTCAAGTGTGGGGGACCCAAGTACAATCCCTTATCATCAAGAAAAAAAAAAAAAAAACTTCAATAATCAAATCAAATTTTCAATTCCAATTATCAAATTCAAAATAATCAATTTCCAATTTGAATTAATCCTTATCTCTCCAAAAATTTAAATTTCTTTTAATTCAAAAATATATCTATCTTCTTATAACTCCCATGCAAGCAAATAATTAATTTTAATAATCACCTTATTTCTCCTAATATCACTAATCAAATAAATATTTAGCTTACTCCTTATGACTTCTATATATAAAAATGCTTTTTCTTTTTAAATACTTGTTGCCCCAAAAATCAAATAGAAACCTTACATTTTAACACATTTTTTTTTCAAATTTGTTGGGGTGCATCAAAACATTATTAGGGCACATCCAATTTTAGAGTGCATCAGATATCAAGGCACCGCTTTAGATGTTAGGGCACTATTCAAATGTGCATTACACATGTAACATTCCTTCTTTCATGTATGCTTCAAGGAGTCTTTTCCTCTTCTAGACTGCACACATATTATCTATCAGGTGATTTTTGCCTTATACTTTACCCTTGAGACATGGCATGGACATCACTCAATATTTTACCAAATAGTTGGTGCACCAATGATGATCCTAGCATTACATTCAAACATTCCTTCTCGCTGCCTTTTCACTTGCTTTTCTCTTAGCACTTCAATTTGCCTACTTGTCCCTTTGGCACTTATCCTTCTAGAACTTTGTTTATCCTTATTCTTTTAACATTTTTATT
This sequence comes from Wollemia nobilis, assembly GCA_028583015.1. Lineage (NCBI taxonomy): Eukaryota > Viridiplantae > Streptophyta > Pinopsida > Araucariales > Araucariaceae > Wollemia > Wollemia nobilis. The sequence continues at coordinate 23,272,500 of JAQPPZ010016881.1, forward strand.
GACCTTGGCACTATATTTCCTCTTGCCACTTCATTTACTCTTGGTGTTTTAATTGCTCATTGTCTATATTATCTCGTTCTAGCATGCACATCACTTTATATTCTTCTTATGCATAGCTAGTATCTGCCTACATGTTCACTACGTCTTGTATAGGTTGGAATGGACTTCAATTGCTGAGCTATATCACTGATGGTTATTTTTCCACTCAAATGTGTTGTTTTTTATGTTTCTTGGTATAGGTTCAGGTAGCGTTAGTGGCTTCAAGCTTAGAAGTTCCTTACTTGAAAAACTTTAACACAAATTTTTCTTAGACACTTTCTTCCTTAATGGTTGCAGCTCTTCTTTCACACATTTTACTAATGGATTTCTCAAATATATTCTCCTTTGAATACTATGGATTTTCTTTCGCTCGTTCTACTGATGGTTTTTTAACATTCCTACCACCATTATATTTTCTTTTTGATGCATCACTATCCTCAAAAAACCATCCTCTTCAATATTCACATAATACCCTTGCTTTATCGATTGTCTTTTATGTTAGGCTTATTTTCTTAAGCCTCCCCTTTTTTTCAATCTTCTTTCACTAATATTTGTACCTTCTTTCCCAAATCTACGATCTTTCTTTCACTAGTTATTTGTACCTATATTCTTAACCACTGCTTACATTTATATGACCTTGAGTCTTTCTCCTTATGACTCCTTTTCTCTTATACAAAATTTCTTTGAAACCTACATATATTTCCTATGTATTTGAACCTCTTTTTTTCTTGGTAAGGGACTTATATATCAAATATGACCTTTTTTATTTTCACTAATAAGGGCCACTAATCTTCATAAGGGACCTCTTTCTTTGAAGGGTCTCAATATTGTAACATTTATTTTTGAACCAATATCAAAGTCAATATGATCTAAATATTTATTACTACAAGTACTTCAAGTTCAAACTTCAATTTGGCTTATTTTCAGATGGCGATAATTGTCCCAATTCCTTTATTCGATGGCTTTGATACCACTCATGGTTTTCCAACAATAGTAGCTCAAATAAAACATTATCAAAGATCACAAATAAATCATATAAATGTCATTTCACAAATAACAATGAGATAAAGTTGTGGAATAGCAATAATATATGATAAATATATTAAATATCATCAAACTACAAGATTGATATAAATAATGATACATTTCTTAAAGCTTTATCTCCAATATATAATTGTACATGACTTTTTAGTACTTTAACTATTGCTCTCCTCAAACATCCGAGAGATGCAACCTTTCATATTTCTCTCATAAAGATAAAACTCTCTTACTACCATATATCATGTGACTCTTCGTTCTCTATCCTGATGCTTTGCACTTTATCTCATATTGACACATAAAATGCAAATCAACTATTAAACTAATATTTAAAAGGGGGCCAAATAATGTAAAACTTCTAAAAATTCAAAGGGGAATATGACCTCAATTCCATAAACCAAGGTATAGGGTGTAGCACCAGTTGGAGTTCTAACATTAGTGTGATAAGACCATAAAGTGGAATATAGGTGCAAATACCAATCTCGACCAATTTTGATAACAAGTTTCTTTAATATATTTATTAATTTTTTATTTGAAGCTTCAACCCAACTGTTACCTTGTGGGTAATATGGGGTTGACCACTTATGTTGGGTTTTAAATTTAACTTAAAGCTTGGCAACATCCTTATTTTTAAAGGGAGATCCATTATATGAGATAATCATGTTAGTAATACCATATCATGATAAAATTTGGTTTAGGATGAACTTAGAAACCTAAACTCTATTGTAGGAGGATAAGGGAATAGCCTCTACACACCTTGTGAAGTATTATGTTATGATAATTATAAATTTATGTTAATTAGAAGACGCATGATTTATTTTACCTATGATATCCAACCCCTAGGTGGAGAAGGGCCAAGGAGATATAATGGAATAAAGCTCTTGGGAAGGTGCATGGATGAGGCTATCATGCTTTTGACACTTATCACATTTTCACATGTGATTATGGGCACCCCTTTCCGTAGTTTACTCATAATACCCCATGCGAATGAGCTTCTAATCAATGGCATTTCCATTGACCACCACATTTTCCCTCATGGGAATCTTGAACTACTTGTTTAGCCTCATCCAAATTTAGGCACCTTAGAAAAATACCATCAAAATTTTACCTATATAGGATATCTTCAATTATCATGTATCTACAAGCTCATCACCTTAAGTTCTTTTGCTCATTACAATTTAGACCTTAGGTAAAATTCCACTCTTAATGAAATCACAAATTTACTTATACTAAGCATAAAGGATAGGTACTTCTTTAGTGGTAAATATGACTAAGGTTTCCTTACTAGATTACAATATTGCAGGTTACCTTATTTGACAGATAATGATTGTTGCTTGCTCATAATCCAACTCTAGAGGTATGAGAAAGGTAGTTGCAATCATTATACCTACTTGGTAGTTTCTAGAGTATGGAATAATGTTAATGATGACTTTCTCAAAGGAAACCATAAATTTACCCATAATATCTTTATGCAATTTGAGTTTATCATCTTTGTTTTGATAAACTCCATTAATATTATTAAATATTAACTATGAATTTCCACAAATGGAGAGAGAGGTTACTTTTAGGGCTAGGGATGCATAAAGCCCAATAATAAGTGCTTCAAATTTAGTTGTGTTATTAGTACACAAGAATTGAAGCTTGAAGGATAAGGGGATAACAATATATTGATGTGACACTAAGATAATTTCTACCTTTTCACCTTTGACACATCTTGCATTGTCAAATAAAAGGGTCAAAGAATCTTATTGTGATACTTTGAGAATACATATTATCTCATCAAGATATTTGACTACTAGGGGATTTCTAGAAAGCAAAGGGGCTACTACTACCTGATTAGCTATCACTTACCCCTTTATTGAATTTTAGCTAATGAACTCAAGTTTGATGTTAGGATCCCATATTAATGTTATTTAGTAATTCTCATTGCTTATATAATGACCCACTTCCAACGTGGGGTATCCCATCTATAATATTATTTTACAATATTTTGTATTGTATGTGGTAAGTTAGGCTCCTAGACAAGTGGGCCATTTAATGTAACCGTTATCAAGATTGTAACCAACTTTTGGTAGAATATTTTAGCTCAAGTGGCATTTTGCATGTAAGCCAACTCTTGAGCTTAGGGTTAGGGTTGCATGAAGTCTTTATTTAAAATCTATGAAGCCATGTACGAATGTATCTTTTTGTAAGTTAATGAAATATTGGAGGTTGCTCCCTCGAAGAGGCCTACGATTCCAAGTTATTTGTAATATTGTTTTAATTATGCAATTACTTTCTACATAGTGTTATTCTGTTATGTGATGTATTTCAGTTATTTTTTAGCATTTTGTGTGAGTGAGCTTTATTTTAATAGTAGGTTCCTAACAAGTGATATCAGAGCGCTTTCCAGGACCGAGTTTTACTACGACTGTGACAATTCTTGATCAGCAATTTCCACCTTATAGGTATAATTTTCCTATATTTTTCATTCTATTTTTCTTTATTTAAAAACCAAAAAAATCAGCAAAAAAAAAACCAAAAAATACAATCTTTTTTTTCGTAGTTGAGTAGGCTAGAAACCCTATGTCGAGGGTTTTAAAATATCATGAAGGAGCTATCGTTATTGGCTAATATAGATAGCCCATAAAGCATCTAGCAAAGTGAGGGATGATCAGGATCCAATACCTAGGCTTAAAAAACACTCACGTACGAAATTGAGCTCCCATGCATCTATGGGTGTATTGAGAGACCATTTTAGGCTTAAACAAAATTTTATCTAGTAGGAAGCTTTTCGGCCTTGTATCATCCATAGTCCATGGGACACAACATCTTGGATGATTACCCTCCCATACTATTAGAGAGGTAGATAGTATGGTCAAGGGTATGCATGGAATCCTCCTTGGGTAGTGGCCTAAAATATTTGTCTAAGCACTATTGTTCATCACTACGATATAACAGAGGACCTATGGGTGTTACTTACTCCTATACCTAGCATACACTGGTTTTGTTAAAAAATTCAACCTACAAAAACAACATCTTCCTGTTCTGCTAAACCTGCATTCACGATCCCAAAAAGTGAGCATACAGATAAGGACTTCCCTATTACCAAAGAATAAAATTGCATGCAACAAACTATTAGGATAGATTCTACAAAGTATCTATCACAGTCTAAAATATTCTAGTACCATCTAGGTTAGTGGTAGTAATAGTTAGGTCAATGAAAATAACAGTCGGGTTAGTGACAGTAACATTCAGGTCGACAATGACAATAACAATAAAATATTACAGGTGGTTAGGATTATAAATAGAACTATCAGTGTCAGTAACTACATAGTACAGAGGATCCCAGGGTTATTGACATGAACAATATCAATAACTGTAATACAAGTGACAAGGATAAAGACAGGTCAGTGACAAGGTGGTCAATCAATAAAATGCACAGGTCAGAGACAATTGATCTAGTACCCAAATTTTGATCATATTTTTGAGTTGATCATTTTGATATATAATACCCAAGCACTTTTTTGGACTCCTTACTAAAAATAGTAACTCCTGCAACCACACTTCTATTTTTAGTAATTCAATAAAAGAGGTTCAAGACTATCCAAAATGGCTACTAGCACTAGTGGACATAAAAAAGAGATAGATCAAACCACCTTATTAATAAAAACCCTAAAAAGCATTGTTGATAGCATGCAAATAACAAAATCAAACCATGATGGCAGAGCTTCAAAATTTTAGAGATGATTACAATACCTCTAGAACCCACCTAGAAGAACAACTTGTAGATGTTGAGTCCAAATTGCAAGATATTTCAAACAAGTTTGAGTACCATACTGAACAATCACATTCTGATAGAGGTAATGAAAGGGCAAAAAATGACTCTTACCCTCACTATGATCATGATCCTACCTCTAATATGCCTAAATTAGACTTTCCTAAGTTTAATGGGAAGGATGTGGATTGGTGGTTATATTATGTTGCTCATTTTTTTAAACTCCCCGATGTCCCTATATATTACCTAGTTCAAATGGCTTCCTTTAAATTGGAATCTGAAGCTTTATAGTGGTACCAATGGTTATATAAAACTACCCTTGATCCTTCCTGAGAAGACTTTGAGTCTTAATTACTCACTCACTTTGGCCCTAGTGAGTATGATGATTTTATAAGACAATTAATAAAGTTGAAATAAATTTTGATAGTTCAAGATTACAAAATACAATTTGAGAAATTTGCCAACAAAACTAAGTGATCGAATGAAGGTTTCTTTATGAGTTATTTCATTAGATATTTGAGGAAAGATCTCCAAGTTGAGGTCACGGAGTTTAAACCGCAATCCATGATGCAGGCTATCAAGTTGACTCATTTTATCGAATCCATTTTTTTTTTTTGGTAATTAATGTACAAATTCATTACAACCGGGTTTTACAGGTTGACCCAAAACCTATTACAACAACAGCACAAAGCTGAATCGGAACAAGGCCTCAATAGGGACAAACTGCCCTTAGCCCCCTACTGAGGTTACATCGCCAACAACGAGCAACACCCTTACAAAAGATGACCCACACCTCATAACATAGGCGGACTACACTTTCACCTCCTAATAATTTCTCTTCTCTTTTGGTCATGAAACTGCGACATGTCGTGATATCGTGACACTTTTCCTTCCTCCTCTTTCTTTTCTCTTTTGGTCACAAAAAAGCGACATGTCACGAAATCGCGACACTTTTCCTTCCCGCTCTTTCTCTTCTCTTTTGGTCGCAAAAATCCAACATGTCGCGATATCCCGACCTATTTTCCTCTTTCTTATTCTCTTCACTTTTGGTCGCAAAACAACGACATATCACAATATCGAATCCAAATTTTTAGCTTAGAGGAGGATATCTAAATTTCCACAGGCTAGACCCTCCTTCCCTTTTAGATTCTAAAATTAGAATGAATAGAAAACTATTGCACCCAAATGTCTAACTACTAAAAAAATGGATGCACAACATGCCCAAGGGTTATGCTACAATTGTGATGAAAAGTTTACTCATAGGCATAGGTGCACCCAAACAAAGTTGTTTTATATAGAACCCAAGGATGAAGCTGGATTTTTATTCAATATTCTGCAATATATAGAAATAACAAAGGAAATAAATTGATAGAGGGTTATAATGACCTGTAAAAAAATGCTAAACAAGGATAACAACTCAACCATAATAGAACACACACAAACTAAGAACTGTTAGAAGACAAATCATTCTAATAGTTCAACAACAACAACCTAAAACTAGCCAGTGCAATCCTTATGTGGGTATACTATACCTCAGTTATTACATCATACGCAATAAAATAATAGCATATCCTTAGTACATGAATTGTTAAAAGTTGACATCATTCAGCCAAGCAATAGTCCTTACTCTTCTCTAGTTTTACTAGTGTGTAAGAAAGATGGGTCCTAGTGGTTGTGTATCAATTACCGTGAGCTCAATAAACTCACCATCAATGATAAGTTTCCTATTTCGATGGTGGATGAGTTACTGGATGAACTACATGGGACTATGTACTTTTCCAAATTATATCTTCACTCTGGATACCATCAAATTAAGCTCAACGATGAGGATATTCCCAATTCTACTTTTTGTACTCATGAAGGTCACTATGTGTTTTTAGTGATGACATTTGGCTTGACTAATGCTCCTTCCACTTTTAAAAGCCTCATGAATAACATTTTTCATCCATTCCTTCAAAAATTCATTCTAGTTTTCTTTGATGACATTCTAGTGTATAGCCGCTCATGGGAAGAGCATCTTGTTCATGTGGATCAGACTCTATAGTTGTTGGTACAACATCAACTCTATGCTAAGCGGTCCAAGTGTTCTTTAGTTTTGATAGAAGTGGAGTATTTGGGACACATTATCACCAAGGATGGTATCAAAGTTGACCCCAAGAATATCCAAGCGGTTCAAGAATGGCCGAAACCTCACACTCTCAAGAATCTTCAAGGATTTTTAGGACTTATAGGTTATTATCATAGATTTTTTTATAACTATGGTTAAGTTGCAAATCCCCTCATTTACATGTTAAATAAGGACTCTTTTACTTGGATGGGACCCACTGAAAATACTTTCCTATAATTGAAGCATTCTATGACCACTACGCCAATTTTAGACATGTTGGATTTCTCCAAACCCTTTGTCATAGAAATTTATGCTTCTGGTCATGGTATTGGTGCAATGTTGATGCAATAAGGGAGACCCTTGGATTTACTAGTAAAGCACTCTCTAGTCGTAATCTAGGAAAATCCACTTATGCTAAGGAAATGCTCATAATTTTACATGTAGTAACCCATTGGTGACCATATCTCATTGGGCATCATTTCTCTATTAAAACTAACCATCAAAGTCTCAAATACTTTTTGGAGCAATGGGTTGCCACCCTCGAACAACAAAAATAGGTTTCTAAGCTCATGGGCTATGATTATGATATCACTTATAATAAGGGCAAGGAGAACATTATGGTTTATGCTCTCTCTCAAAAATTTTAGGATAACATTATGCTATGCACCATTTCATCACCCATTCCATAATGGATTGATTCCTTATGATAGGAGATACTTCAAGATTCAGGCTTGCAAACTTTGATTACCTCTCTACACATTGACTCTACTTCATGTCTTGGCTACTCTTGGGATAGCCATGATTTGTGTTACCACCAATGCCTTGTTATTTCCCATACATCATTCCTACAAGAACTTCTCATGAGGGAATTGCATACCGTCCCATCTACCGACCATTTAGGATTCCTCAAAACATATGAATGGCTTAAGCACACTTTTTTTAAAAGGGCATGAAAAATGACATTTCAATTTTTTTGGTAGCTTGTGATACCTATCAATAGATGAAAGGCAAAATGGTGCATTCTCAAAGTGTTATCCAACTATTTCCCATTCTTGATCAGGTTTTGACCGATATTTCTATGGATTTTATTGAAGGGTTACCTAAGTCTGGAGGTAAATCCATTATTTTATGGTAGTGCATCATTTTTCAAAGTATGCTCACTTTTTTTCCCTCTCCCATCCTTACACAGCTCCACCATTGCCCAAATTTTCCTTGATTCTATATTTTGCCTTCATGGTATGCCCAACTCCATCATGTCTAATTATGACCCAACCTTTACTAGTCACTTCTAGAAATAATTGTTTTAGTTGTAGGGAACTCAGCTCAAAATGAGTTTAGCTTATCATCCACAAACGAATGGTTAAATGAATATTATCAACAAATATTTAGAGATCTACCTTCATTGCTTTACCTCTGATCATCCTACACAATGGGTGAAGTGGCTTCCCTTGGCTGAGTGGTGGTACAACACTTCCTATAACATAGCAACCAAGGTTACCCCTTTAAAGGTAGTTTATGGGTGCCCTCCACTCATACGTTCCTCCTACATTCTAGATAGCTCTAGTATCCATGCATTCAACACTACTTTCAGTCAACATGTCGATGTCCTTTGTCAATTGAAGATGAATTTGGATGCGGCCTAGAATTGGATGAACCAACAAGCTGACCAACATCATTTCAAGCATTGATTTGATGTGGGTGATATGGTTTTCCTTCACTTGTATCCATACAAACAGTTGTTCCTACAACTTTGTAGGTACCAAAAACTTGTTGTGAAATACTATGGGTCCTACCAGGTTTTACAGCAGATTGGTGCCATAGCCTACAAATTGATCCTTCCACATACATCCAAGCTCCATCCTATTTTTCATGTTTCCTCTCTCAAAAAATGTGGTGGGAACTCAAGTACATGTTAAATCTGCACTCCCAAAGTTAGATGAAGAATGTTCTATATTGCTCGAGCCTGAATAGTTATTGGATCATCGAACTCGTACTCTCCACAACCACACAATTACTAAGGTCCTTGTTTAGTGGCATGGACTCCAACCAGAAGATGCTACACGGGAGTCTCTCCATCAACTCTAACACTAGTTTCCTCATATTCAGCTTTGAGAACAAAACTTTTTGAAGGGGAAGGACATGTTAGGATCCCATCCTAATTTTATTTTGTAATTCTCATTGCTTATATAATGACCCACTTCTAACATGTGGGATCCCATATATAATATTATTTTGTTATATTTTGTAATGTATGTGGTGAGTTATGCTCCTAGCCAAGTGAGCTATTTAATGTAACCGTTATCAAGATTGAAACTGACGTTTGGTAGAATATTCTAGCTCAAGTGGCATTTTACATGTAAGCCAACTCTTAAGCTTATGGTTAGGGTTGCATGAAGTATTTCTTTAAAATATATGAAGCCGTGTACAAATGTATCTTTTTACAAGTTAATGAAATATTGAATGAGGTTTTCCCCTCAAAGAGGCCTATTATTCTGAGTTATTTATGAGATTGTTTCAATTCTATAATTACTTTATGCATAGTGTTATTCTTTTATTTGATGTATTTCAATTATTTTTCAATATTTAGTGTAAGTGAGATTTATTTTAATAATGGGTTCTGAATAGTTGAATTAATTAAGGATCATTACCAATTTAGCTATCCTACTTGAAAGGTATGGTTTATATATAAGGTACCTCAATAGATCAGCCTTATCCATCATATAGTTTTAAGGCTTAACATGTAATGTCTTAGCTTTTAAGAAGCAAAGACCATTGCTAGGCACATATTTTCCAAAGGGGTATATCTAGTTTCATAACTAATAAGGGTTCTACTAATATAGTAGACAACCCTTTCCCTATGCTAATCATCATATTGTGCCAACATGGCACCTAAGGCATGAAATTTTATTGCAATATATAACAACAATGGCTTGAGGGGATCTGGTGGGATAAAATATATGTTTTTAAAGCATGATAGGATTTTTGACATTCTTCATCCTAATTAAACTTGATACCTTTCCTTAAGAGTCTATAAAAGGGTTGACATTTATCTGCCAATTGGGATATGAATCTCCTAATGGCTTACAATCTCCCATACAAACTTCAAATATCAATTAGCTTTCTAGGTGGTGGTATTTTAGTGATAGCATATATTTTTTTGGAATATACCTCGATGTTATACCTAGACATGATAAAACCTAATAATTTTATAGATGTGACTCTAAATATGCATTTGGAGGGTTTGAGGTAAATCTTATACTCTCTTATTCATTCAAAAAATTTCCTTAGGTCTTTGACATGGCCTTCTTATTTCATGGATTACTCGAGAATATCATCAACATAATCTTTGATAATATCATACATCATATCATGGAAGATGTATGGCAATGCATGTTGATGGGTTGGACCAATTTTATTCAAACCTAAGGGTATGACCTCATAGCAAAAGGTACCCCAAGGAGTAATGAAAGCTATTTCATCTTCGTCTTCTAGCATAATCCATATTTGATTATAACTAAAAAATCCATCTATCAAGAATAGCATTCCACATCCAATAATGAGGTCTATTATCATGTCTATGTTGGGTAGAGGAAAATCATCTTTGGGAAAAGCTTTGTTAATGTCTAAAAAGTTTGTGTAAACTTACCAACACCTTCCTTTTTGGCTATAGAAACTATGTTGGAGATGCAATCATAATAGTTAATAGCCTTAACAAATTTAACATCCAAAATTTTTTGGAGTTCCTTTTTAACTAGTTAAGCAACCTTAAGATGCAATCTTATTAACTTTTATTTTATTGTCTTAGCATTAGGCTTGACTACAAAGTGGTGGACTACTAAAGATGGATTTTTTCTAGGTATGTCTACATAAGACCATGCAAAGATGTTATAAATTTTGATTAAGTTTTTTGTGTACTCTTCTCATTTTCTTAAATTGAGGACCTTTTATAGCTTTATTATTCTTGGATTATCTTCAAATATTATGTTTCTATCAATAGTTTCCTCTATAAAAATATGAGATTCATCTTCATATTGTGGAGGGGTAGGTAATACCTCTAGACTTTCAAGCTCATCAATATCTAAAGTTTGTTGCTCAGAGCTATATGACTGCAATGGATGTGTGACTAAAGAAAAATATCCTTCAATATGGATATTTTCTTAATGATTAAAATTATTGCTACTATCCCTAGAGGGGTTTTGGGTTAAAACTTTGATTTCACTATCAAGTGGTATTTATCAACTGGTTAGATTCCTCAACATTTCAAGGAGGAAACCTAGGTTTGAATCTTGCCAAATGATACATGGATAATATCCAAAAAAAATTGTAATACCACTATGTGGTAATGATGTAATACAAGTGGGGCTCATTTCAATCCCATATAACCCATTGAAAAAACTTTGACTTCATAATCATTTATGTGTAATGTTGATAAAAAGGTTTTCTAGTGGTTGGGATGTCATATTATAATAGAACTTGTAGATAGAAAATTACATCCACTAATCCTCCATACTAACCATCCCACCACCCACTTGTCCACCATACACCTTTCCCACCATCCATTTAGCCACTTTTAGTCCTTACCACATTCAAAAGGCCCACTTTAGCCCTTTCCCTCCATTTCCTAACCCAATTGGGCTTATTTTAATATTATTTTATATTTAATATAATATTTTATATTATATTATAATATATTTATTATAAAATATGTATTTATAAACCTAATTAACCATAGTCATCCGATCCAATCTAATCTCCACCGTCCATCTTCATTAATCCATGCCACATCTAAAAAGTAATCTCAACCTTAGGATCTGATTTAATCTTAGCCACATGATTAAAAGTGTAAGGCTAAAACCCTAAGAAAACCCTAGGTTGGATTATAAGTAAGGGCATTTGCAAATGCTCAAACCCTAGAATCCTGATATTGGCATGTGCATCCTGAAGAAGTCATTGGCAAAGCCCTAGTGAAGCAAAAAGTGATAGAGCCCTAAAAATCCAAAGCCCTAGCTAGCCATAGGACTTCAACTATTCTAGCCATCCCCACATCCATTCTCCATCGCCATCATAGTCCCCATCCATCCATCGCATTCATTGCATCCTCCATGATCTACTTCTGTAGATATACCCTTACCCATAGGCACCCTCCCGAGCTTGCCAAGCTCACTATAGAGCCTACCAAGCACTCACCAGAGCCTGTTGTATCTCGTAGGTGCTCTCCAGAGCCTGTTGTATCTCGCAGGTGCACACTAGAGCCTTCTGTAATACCGTAGGTGCGCACTAGAGCCTACCGTAATCACCAGGTGTGCACCTGAGCCTATCATCATCATCATACATCCCATAGACCTATTGCACCACATCTGTTGCTGTTGCTAGGGCATCACATCCACGGATCTGCAACAAAACATCGATAAATAGCAAGGTAAATCCCCATTGGTTTTATTTCATTGTATAATCTATAGATTTTTGTATGCCATTTTATTCATTAATAGCTAGGGTTTTATTGGTAACTAAGGGTCTCACTCTGTGGAGCCCTCACAGGTATTGCTAATCCCCTTGTTTGTTTGTGTGTATGTAGATCTACAGGTTCTCATTCAACATTGGATAGTTGTTGAAGCTAGAGTGGCCCGACATCGGATATCTCAGAAGCCCACTCATTTTATTGGGAGCGAAGCACGTTGAAGACACTTCATTATTGTAGCTAGGGTTTTGGAGAACCCTAGCATCTTGTACATATTTGTATCAAATACTCACTGAGTACAAATTGTATCAAAAGGAGTTTATTAGCTCCCCCCGTTTATTAAATAAAATTATCTATTTGTGCAATCTTGTGTTTCTTTGGGTTATTTGCTTTCTTCATTGTTTAAGTGTCGTGTTTTTGTCTTCACAAATGGTGATCACGGTGGGACCCCACAAGGGTTTCATTATTTAAATTGATTTACCTTGCTAACTTGATTTTATTTCTATTTGTTATAGGATTTTCAGAAGCGCAGAAGTCATCGATTTCATCGCTAGGGTTTCTATAGCATTCTGTAGCACTTTTTAGAGTTTACGTAGGTGCTCTATCATGCCTACACAGGTGCTCTATTGTGCCTACATAGGTGCCCTACTATGCCTGGATGGTATTTGAAGCAGAGCTAAGGCTTCCGAGTAAGTCCTAGACATCCAGTTTGTAGCATTTCACAATTTACGTATTCTCTATTTTTTGTAGTTTTTCATTGTTTTTGGGTTATAAAAGGAACTTAACATTAAGTAATCTGGGAAAGAATCCTTAGCAAATTACATTTAGGGTTCTCTGTGCATTTAATTACACAAAATTCATTTCTTGTTCTAAAGTTGTAGATCTAGGTGATTGTTTGCATCTTTGAGTGCATATGAAATAGAAAAGCATACCTAGATTTTGTATTTTAGAGTTAAATATCTACTTAAATTCTTCATATCTAAGTAGGAACAACATCTTGAAGCATAAAGTAATCCTACCCTAGGCTGGCCCCTTTGCCAAAGAGGTGGACAAACCCTCTGGTTGCTCTTTTGATACATTTCATCATTTGTAGGTAAGGGGTTTTAAGTGGTGTACTTCTGTTCTCTTTAGGTGAAATTTGTATCTTTATGTTGGCTTCTAATTTAGACTTAGTAAAATTTGTAATATTTAATATTGTTTGGAACATCATAGAGAACAAGAGATATAATAAAATTAATCACACACACTTGCACGATTCACATTTTTAACAGTAGTGGTTGGATTTCATCACCAACCATTGCTTGAGATTTGGTGATGGTGGCAGTGATTTCCATCCACCAATATCTGCCCTAGAAACCATAGGATTACCCCCGAGAAAACTTGTTGGAGGTCATTACCAATAAGAATCTCATTGCCCCAACCAACCATAGTTTTTTACATTTGTTTTCTTTAAGCAAGATTAAGTTACATAAAAACACACAAGCCTAAAATTCTAGAATTAATCTCACATTAACGAAAGAAAATAATTAATGAACAAGGTAAGCCACACACGATGAAACCTAGGATTGATTGTTTTCTTTACTTTAAATTCTAAAAAAAAATTTAGTTTGTGTGATTTTGATAAAATTTGAATCTTTGGTTTAACTACTTTATGGTACTAAGGAGACAACAAAATAAAGTAATAAACCAAAGTTGTTTAATGGAAAACATTTCCCATCCTCTCGCTACTTCGGTAGCCAACCCATCCTAGGGATTCAGACTACTTCATCTGAACCTCCATATCCATCCCTACCTCAAGTAGGATCCCCTCCACACAATGTGGAGAAAGCCACCACCCACATAGACATGGACAAAGTGAAGGCCATCTACAAGTCTTCCAACTATGTCTTAGAGCCCCTTAGCCAAGAGGGTTTTGAAGAACCCGATCTGGCTACCGCCTGCCTCACCCAAGGATATCATAATTCTATTTATGAATATGGTATGCCTTCTTCCATGAGCCAATCACAACCAAATCTAAGTGTTCTTAACACTTACCCCACATCTACCTATTCTAACCCCTTGTATGAGAGGTATGTCAATGTTGCCTCACAAGTACCCAACCCCCAAGTTGTCACATCAAATGCAACTTGCTCCATGCCTTAGTCAACCCATTCCATTCCTATGAGTCCACCCATCCATAGTCCTCATACATCATATCCTTTTCTTCATTCACAATCATTTCCTCACCAACCCCATCATCATCAAATTCATTCCATGACCCCCAATTCATCACACCTCCAACAACACATTCAAACTCATCCATTCATTAATCCATTCATCAAATCTCAAGTCACTCAACAAGCCAACCAAGGCTTACATTCATATTGTCAACACACTAAAATTCTACAACAAATTTTAACTTGACTCACTAACATTGAGTTACAATTGAGCCATCTTCAGTGTCAGCAATCACAACAATTGAAACATCCAAGTTCACAATCCACATCTCAGGTTTTTACACCTGTACCACAAATTCAAAGTCCATAACAATTGGACACAAGCACCAAGCACCCCAAAAAGCCTCATCGCAAATACACAAGACTTTCAGAATCTTATTCCAACCATTTTTCAAAGGCTTTATGAAGCACAAGAGATTGTACTTCCAAAAATAAAATCAAGTGATCCTAACAAGCAATATGCAAAGAATTACAAGAAGCACTTGTATTGTCCTTATCATCAACAAGTGGGCCATGACATCAACAACTGTAAAGTATTCAAAAATGTTGTCCAATACCTTATTGATCTGAAAGTCTTCACCCCAAATGGTCCAACTAACTCATCTGATCAAGACATCGGTATCAACTCAATCACCAAGGAAAGCGGGGACTCTCAGGATATCACATCCTCCTAGTCATCCACATCATTCAAATTTCAAAAAGCCCCAAAGGCACTTAAGCCCTTTGGTCACATATCAATTTCAAAAAGCTCCAAAGGTCTTAACCCCTTTGGTCACATTCAATTTCAAAAAAGCCCCAAAGGTCTTAACCCCTTTGGTCACATTCAATTTCAAAAAGCCCCAAAGGTCTTAACCCCTTTGGTCACATTCAATTTCAAAAAGCCCCAAAGGTCTTAACCCCTTTGGTCACATTCAATTTCAAAAATCCCCAAAGGTCTTAACCCCTTTGGTCACATTCAATTTCAAAAAGCCCCAAAGGTCTTAACCCCTTTGGTCACATTCAATTTCAAAAAGCCCCAAAGGTCTTAACCCCTTTGGTCACATTCAATTTTCAAAAAGCCCCAAAGGTCTTAACCCCTTTGGTCACATTCAATTTCAAAAAGCCCCAAAGGTCTTAACCCCTTTGGTCACATTCAATTTCAAAAAGCCCCAAAGGTCTTAACCCCTTTGGTCACATTCAATTTTCAAAAATCCCCAAAGGTCTTAACCCCTTTGGTCACATTCAATTTCAAAAATCCCCAAAGGTCTTAACCCCTTTGGTCACATTTAATTTCAAAAAGCCCCAAAGGTCTTAACCCCTTTGGTCACATTCAATTTTAAAAATCCCCAAAGGTCTTAACCCCTTTGGTCACATTCAATTTCAAAAAGCCCCAAAGGTCTTAACCCCTTTGGTCACATTCAAATTTCAAAAACCCAAAGGTCTTAACCCCTTTGGTCACATTCAATTTCAAAAAGCCCCAAAGGTCTTAACCCCTTTTGTCACATTCAATTTCAAAAAGCCCCAAAGGTCTTAACCCCTTTGGTCACATTCAATTTCAAAAAGCCCCAAAGGTCTTAACCCCTTTGGTCACATTCAATTTCAAAAAGCCCCAAAGGTCTTAACCCCTTTGGTCACATTCAATTTCAAAAATCCCCAAAGGTCTTAACCCCTTTGGTCACATTCAATTTTAAAAAGCCCCAAAGGCACTTAAGCCCTTTGGTCATAAGCTTCCCAAGCTAGGGGGAGTAGAAAAACCTGAGCCAATGAACATCATACACTTGAAAGCATTCCATGCTTACTGTGATTACTATATATGTATATATACATGGCTAAAAAAAAAATTGCATTTACATAGGCATGCTTTCATATAGGAATATTTACATACATTTTTCACGCTGGCATTCATACTTGCATTACATTTCACATGCATTTCGCCATATTCATTCATTGTACAAATTGCATTCATCCCATCCCATGTTCAATGATCTGGCATAGTAATGATGATATGGCCATAAACAAAAAGTCAAGTTATAACGATTGGGGGTACCTAGTTTAAAAACAATCATGCAACTTTCACAAAAAAACATAAGCCAACAATACCTCATGTCAAAATCACAAAGCCTAGATTTTCAGTCACTCAGCCATTACTAGTATAGCAAGCAACCTCCAAACGGATGTCCGATGTTCTTTGGGACCAATAACACACTTTACACACTAAGAAAGTCTTGAGCATTGCCTATTGATCCCGAATACAATCTTGAACCAATCACATTCCATCACATCTTAAAAATATTATGAGCCAAGGAGGGTTAGTACCATACTTGGGTAGTACCTTGAGGCAAAAAGGGATATTCCTTGCTTGTCCTATCATGCAACATAGTCCAAAAATAGTGGTTCTCACCACTACCACAATTGCTCTACAAAACATAAACATAAAAACATAGGGTAAAATTCTCATCACACTTTGGTTGAGAATCCGATTCCCCAAAGCTCTATACAAAATTAACAAATAAAATACCAAAAACCCTTGATCCCTAAAGTCGTAAGGATTCGTACTACACATCCCTAACAAGGATGGGTAGTCATCCCCAAGGCCTAAAAGATCAATCCCATTGGACTATGGAGTGAATCTCCATCGGGGCTATAGATGCTTGATTGGTAGTGGAGTAAGCTCATGTGAGGTGACATGTCTCTCTTGCAAAAAGGGAGACCTCTGACCGCACATAAGGACATGCTAGCTTTGGGGTCATCTCCATAACAGGTCATGCCCAATTTACTCATAATGGTTTAATGAACTTCACATGCACACACACTGGTGCTTGATTGGATTGGGTCATTGGTTTACTCAAGATTTGGTAATTGAACCTCACTTGCACACACATTGGTCCTAAAGAAAGTTAGACAACCTTAGTGAGTTTGGTTGAAGACACTAGTATGTTTGAGTCTTTGAAAATATTTCAGTATTCCATATCAACATCCATATCTTCTTCCATATCAACATCCATATCTTCTTCCATGTCAACAACCATATCTCCATAGTAAGTCAAGTTGCAGAACACCACCAAATTTGGTACCCCCGATTGCTAAACAATGGCCAATAAAAATTTTGAACTGTAAAAGATCATTCGAACAACATGCATTCCTCTCATATAGTTTAGATTCATTATACATTTACTTGCATTAATCATAGCACATCATCCATTAAGCATTTCGTTAAAACATTTTCATAAAACATGCATAAGACATTGCATTCACACAAAATACAACGCAAAAGTAAAATCCATGTATGTATCTATATTAAACTCACATATGCAAAGATCGCTAGAAATTTCAAACATCAACACAACTTGGGGGTGTTCAAGGTTTCACACCTTTTCCCTAATCAAACATCATCACAACTAGGGGGTGTTCAAGGTTTCACACTTTTCCCCTAATCAAACATCAACACAACTTTGGGGTGCTCAAGGTTTCACACCTTTACCCCAATCAAACAAACAAGATCACAAATGGAGGGTTCTCAAGGTTCCACACTTGCTCCACCAATTCAATAAAAAATTCAATCATTCAATCACATCACATCATCAACAAATCAATTTCTAGGTTCAAGAGGTTGTGTTCTTTTGTCAAAGGTTGCGCCCTTTGCCTTGCATTCAAAATCACATCATCAACAAGTCAATTTCTAGGTTCAAAATACTATGTGCTTTTGTTAAAGGTTGCGCCCTTTGCCTTGCAAATCACATCATCAACAAGTCAATTGCCAGGTTCAAAAGACTGCATTCTTTGGCCAAAGGTTACAACCTTTACCTTGCATTCAAATCATCCACATCACTTGCTAGGTTCAAAATATTGTGTTCTTTTATCAAATGTTGCACCCTCTTCCTGGCATTCACATCATCCTAATAGAAAAAATTCCTTCATATGTTGGGATAAAAATAGATAACATTCAACATCATCCATTCATTATGCAACATTCACAAATAAACCTTGTATCTAGTGATTTATCCTACTTAACCTGGCAAATGTAGCGACTAGTTATCCATGCAATCTGGTAGGATGGATAGATTACCATAAGGACATCTCTCTCTTTGTGTTATGGAATTATATATTGAGAAAAATGAGATTATAGGGTTCCCAAATCTAAATTAAAAGAAATTCAAATGAACATGAAATGATATTACACATTAAAATAACCTATTCTAATGAGGTCTTATTAAAGCCTCATAACAATTAATTAGGAACTTAACTAATAAACATGACCTTGTAGCATTAACATATCTTCAATCATATCTTATTAGTATAGGATATTGGTCTAATGAATTTTAGTTCTTCAATTTAATGACCTTGGAATGAACACTTTATATCCCTTACAAGAAACTCTCATAATAAAGTGTATTTGATATTCTTTATGGATTCCATATAAAACTGTAGGTTGATTTATACAATCATAACACTACATAAACTTTTGCCTACAACCAAAGGTGTCGTTATGCTAAAAAATTCAACCCATACCAAGCATGTTTTCATAAGATCAAAGGGTGGTTAAGTGCAAAGTGTATAGGAAATACATAACTAGATAGGAAAAAGGATACCATGGGAACACAAGTTTACACATTAGTTTTTTACCTAACCTATATTGTATGTCCTAATGACAAGGTAATCTTAATGGGTTCAAGTTGTATTTTCCTAATTAAAAATGGAGAAGTAATATTGTAAAATACATCATAATTGCAAGCTTACTGCAATGGTAAGAGTTTTGGCCTCTCTTTGAGAGGTCCAAGGTTCAAACCCCACTTAGTATGAGGGGACCAGGACCCCTCATAAAAACCTATGCAAACTCATTGAAAAAAATATTGTAAAATACATCAAAATATTTGAAACTTTAAAATTTTGTCCCTAAGGCATACAATCCAACTCAATTATCATGACCTACTTGTCAATTTCACATGTCTCGACTACTAGACAAACTTGATGGGTCCATCCTTTACTTAATAGTGGGAAATTTATCTAGAAATACAACCCTTAACAAAGCCAACATAATATTTTGTTTATAGTTGTATAATCCTAGGTTGTGCTTATTGCATTGTTCATTTTACGTAATTTAGCCTTTATCTTTGACATAATGCATGTGATGTAGTAAAGCAAGGGACTTGTTTTGTTGTTCTTCTATTCAATTTCCCTTACTATAGTATCTAAAACTCATGTAATTTGCATTCTTAATATTATGCATATAACAACTTTTCCAAAATAGCCTTAAAATTGATATCATGTTAGTTCTTTTTCATTTAGACTCATGGTCATTTTATAATAGGAAAAATATTCCTAATACTACCTTCTTATTTCCATCAAAAGATATAGTTAGAAAAGTATTTTCGATTGGTACAAGCCATACCTCTACATACCTATTTAAACTCCTTATTAGTATTGCCCTTAAAATTAGGTAGCTAATACATAAAAACTACAAGCTCCCATTCTACTTAGGTGTATTCTAGTGGAACCACCATCTCATCATAATTAGTTTGGTTAACTTCTTAACTTACATCATATCATCTATAATGAGATTATTTTTCCTAGTCCTTATGCATTGCTATAGATTAGTTACTTGTCTCTATTATTCTTCCAAGTCAATGCATGATCACTAAGAGGATATGCCTCAACATTCAATTTTTTGATTGATTTATCTTTGTGATTTGCTTGGTCCATTGGCTTAAAAAAAGGTGTCCTCTAAATATCTCATTTTAGAAACCACATGGGACTCAAATTTCATTGGTCACAACCCACCCTTATTTCCCTTCATCAACTCTTTATCTTGATATGAGAAGAGTTTGTTATCATTTTTAATAAAACATCAAGGTTTACAATATCATGTTCTACTATTAAATTTGATGCTCAATTTCTTTGTTGTGAAATAGGGTATGAATTTTTAAACCTTATAAAAACATTTACCATAACTAATTAGAGTGCATATTGAGTAATATTTAAACAATTGTAATTGTTATACCAAGTATATAATGCAACTAACATCATCATAAAATGATTGATATCAAAAATCTAACTCTATAATATCATTATAAATCTAAATTAACCACATGCTTCAATTCTAATAGATTAGTACAAAGGTGAATAAAATTATGTCATAAAACCATTACATCATTTTAAATCATCCTATAAGAGTAGGTTAGAAATAATTATTACTGTATATCATGTCCATTATTATATATTCATCAAAAGTATGCCTTTATAATCTCACAACTTGACGTCTATACCTAATATTTACAAATGCATATTACAACTACAAGTTATTTAAGTAATGCAAATAACACTATTTGATAATTCATTACAAGCAATCATAGATTGCAAAACCAACAATAACACAAAATTAAAAAAGACCTTATAGTCTAGGTTTTGTAGTGAATTCTCACTACACTTAAAATTGTTACCTTTAGAAATTTTATATGGCCTAAGCAGAGGACAAGTAGTCGAGAAGCAAGGGATGAAATACCAAAAGTTTTGATAAGCATAAATAAGTCAAAACTCTGAAGATCAAAATTTTTGAAAGTTCCAAAGAAAATAAAGGAATAAAAGTTTCAATGATTGGCAAAGCATAAGATATCTAAGGATCATATCGAAGGAAAAATTTTTACTAACAAGAAAAGCTCCCAAGTTTAGGTTACCCATGCTTCGATATTTTAGGTAACCAAATCTTCTTTAGAGGCTTTCATCCCCATACATCCCCTAGTTAGGGTCGCAAACCCAAACCCAACACATTGTGTTAAGGTGTGTTCTAGATAAATAGCTCACTTCCTACAAAGAAAACATGGCAACCTAAGGAAGCAAATGGTACATTAAATATCAAAGTGATGGAAGTCATATTAGGAGAAAACTCAAGCCAAGTGATATTAATTTCCCATGCTCATACCTTAGGAATTCCCATAAAGAGTAGATGGTAATAACAAATGTAGGAGATCATTCGAGGACTTAAAAGACTCAACATTAATGATTTTAGATCTAAAGATCTTAGAAATACTGTGAATTCAGTCAAGACATAACATATACACAAATGATCAATAATTTTGAAATCTCTATGTAGTTTTGGAGGGAAACTCTTCCTATTATAATTGTAATCTATAATTAGGAATAGTATTAGCTTTATAAAGGATAAAAAAAAATTAATTTGTAGTCTTATGTAAGTTTTATTTTCATTTATTTCTATAGATTAGTCAGTTCCTGAGTGGCTTGTGGACAAATAAAACCCCCACTTCTTGCACAATATTTTTATAAAAATTATATGCATATATATGGAGGCCTATATCAATTTTTGGACTAGCCATCTATGGTTCTCCACTAACCCATTTTTGTGTGTATGTGTTTGTAATTTTTTACCTATTTTGGGTTTTGCTTGCATGTGTGTGTGAGAGGCTTGTGTCAATTTTTGGACTAGCCATCTATGGTTCACTACTGATCCATTTCTTTATGTGCACACATGTCAATATATATAATTTGTACCTAATTGTGTTGAGGAGAGGAAAGTTTCATCGTTGTCACATAGCGTTTAGGCATGTTGTGCAAGGATATCTTAGCATATATTTTGGCACATCACCACCTTTTTCTTTTGAGTTATTTTATTTTTCTCTCGCATACCTTTTTCTCCCCCTTGAGTTAAAGTGCACCTAAATATCACATCCTAACAAGGAGTTATCCTTCTAAGAAACTCTTGAAGGCCCTCAATTGATTCAAATATCATGCTCTTGGTTGTGGTCCTGTTGTGTGACTCCATACAATGCATGATTGTTTTGATCGACATAATCAAAGATGATGATAATTTAATGGTATGTCTGGTGGGACCCTATTGACATATCATTGGTCCCATAATCACAACATGTTAGGATTAGACTTGGTGAGGGTCTTTGCCTACCCTTTCTTGTTAAAGCACCTTTCCACTCACCTTACGACTTCGCTCTAGAACAAATACTAGAATAAGTCATTGTTGGAGATATTAGATTGAAGTTCTAATAATGGCCTTAATCTACTTACAATAAGCACAAGCTATATTCACTTGATAACTTTGTTGCATTCCAAAGACCCATATATCCAAGCATAGCTACCCTGCATCCAAATTATCCCCTCCTTAGAATAATAGAATCCTACTTCAACATCCATAACCACTAGCTATTTGGGTAAAGCTTCGAAATTCACTATTGGGAATTCTACCAAAATACACTGATAAAGGCCTATCAACCCCATTAGATCACCTTATGTAAGATGGTCTTAATCTACTAAATATATTATCATAAAGGAGGATGTTTCCCTTAGACTATTGGTAGCCTCATTAAAAGGCAAATATTTTCAAAGGTATGTCTCCCTTTCCCTATGCTCTATCATTAGCTAGGACCAACTTGATATCCTCCTAATGGAGGGGTTTGAAGAAAAGGCAAATGAAGCAGATGTCTAGACCAATAAAGAAGGGAATCAAGCCCATTATCAAGACCAACAAAGAACCTTGGTGCCAACTCTTTGTTAGCCAAAATTTGTGGGCCCTACTATGGAGGCTACTCTCACCCAAAATGATAATGAGGAGGATCCATTTGTTGATTATCATCAATATCCAATTACACATATCCTTCACATTATACCTGGAGAAAATATTGAACCAACCATTCCCATACTAAACTTGGGCCTAAGCTCCAAAACTCAAGGTAAATGAGCAATCGTGGTGTTTAATAGATTGACCAGCTTAAAAAGTTAGCCATAGAATGCAACAAAAATCAAGAAGTAGGTAGTGGGAAATCAAAGCACATACATGAAGAAATCAAAGTGAGCTAATTTGATAGTCTTCAAAATGCCTAGAAGAAATAATAAAGGGACCATAAAAATACAGTGAGTTATCCATACCACATCCCGATGACATTTTTCGCTTGGGGACTTATCACTCACCAAGGCCAACCAACCAACGACCTTGGAAAATAACAAGTCACATGTTCAAGAAGATGAACACACAAGGGTGACAAAATTTTAGGTCATTATGGTCTAGACACTACAGATTCCAATGGAGTTTCATGAGAAACCACTGGTGTAGAAAATTTGCCAAAAAACTTTATGTTGTAAATAAGCAATATTTATGACTAAAGTTGATAAAGCCATGACATCATATAGAGGATAAAGGTGGATCTAAGTGTGTTGGTAAATACACTAGGTGGTTTAAGAAGATCTACTCAAATAAATATTGTAATTTTTTTAGGGAAGATCAAATCAAAGAAGTGCATTTAATGATAAGCTCTCATAGTAGAATCTTACCCTCAGCATTCCATAAGTTCAAAGACAAGGAAGATAAACAAAACTACATGTAATTTCAAAGCACTTAAAGAACAAGCATTGTATATCAATCGAGAGTAATCCTAATTTTGTAAAGGCTATAAAGATCTGAAGATTACTCCAAGTTTCCCTACTTGACTTTGTGCCCAATGGGCAAGGCAAATTTTCTTTTTGGATTCTTTATATTCATCGAGTTGAAGATCCCCTATAAGTCACCAAAACTATAGTGAATTCTCACTACACTTAAAAAAGGTTACCTTTAGAAAGATTTGAAAGATGACTTAAGCAAAGGAAAAGCAATCAAGAAGCAAGGGATGAAATACCAAATATTCAGATCAAAAGTTTTGATAAGTTCAAATAAGGCAAAACTTCGAAGATTAGAAGTTTTGAAAGGTTTGAAGCATAGGAAGAAACAAAAGTTTAGATGGTTGGCAATGCATAAAATGTCCAAGGATCAAATTGAAGGAAAAAATTTTACCAACAAGAAAAGCTCCTAGGTTTAGGTTACCCATGCTCTAATATTTTAGGAACCAAACCTTCTTTGAAGGCTTCTACATCCATACCCCTCACTAGGGATCATGATCCCAAACCCACACATTGTGCTAAGGTGTGTAGTCTTCTAAGATAAATAGATCACTTTTGTAACAGCCCTACTAGTACAGCTATTATTTGCAGATAGATTGATAAGTTATACTTTCTTTCTACTCCTAGAATATGGTACTATTGATGGCTTGTATGATTGTATGAATAGGTACCCTCCTTCAAGCGAGCATATAAAGGTAGACCGTAAGAGGTAAAGAGGGATATTATGGAGGTGTGAAAGAGCACCATGGTTTGTGAGTACATAGAAGTTCGCACAATTGCATTCATATAGGAGCATTATTATTGTTTGATTACATTATGTGTATGCCTTATTTATTGGATTGTGTGTCATATAATAAATAAATATTTTAAAACCTTTGATGGTGAGGAAAGTGCCAAAGCATGGGAGCTATGCTCTTCTGGCATATGGAAACATCAGATTGCTAGTATGGGAATAAAAATTGGAGGAATAAATTGATTTGGTATTTGAATAATTGTTTTATGCTTGATTTTATAATTTGTTATTTAATTAATATTAATATGAAATAATTTAATAAATTAAAAATATAATAATAATAATAATAAATAAAAATATGTTTATTTATAAAATTGTATTTCATATAAACGTATATGACAAATATTCATAGTCTTTTAGTCATGTAAATTTACCTTCACCTGGCAGAGGTTAAGGAAGTAAGTTGGTTACATGCATGATAATCCACATGTTAAGACCATTCCCCATTGTATTTTATTTATAAGCTAGAGATATTAAAACAAAAGGGGAGATTGTGTTGTGTTGCATAGTGTTAATTATTGCGTTCAAATTGAAAGAAAGAGTTGGTTTAGTCAAAGAAATATTGTAGAATATTTGGTTGAAAAGAAACATGTCAGAGTTTCTAAAAGTTTAATAATGAGTGGTTTTTCTGTGTAATGCTTTGTACAAGGTCATTTTTCTATTGTTTTTTGGTATGGTTGTAAATATTTTCCCTTAATTTGCTACAGTAAAAATATTATGTGTTAAAGCATATAATCGATTGTCACTCTTATCCTGGTCGAATTGCTTACAAGAAAATGATTTTATTATCCCCATGTGTAATTTTTAGCTTGCTAATGAGACACCTTATGTGAATATGTCTTAGATTTATTATTCTTGCCAATAACTTTGTCTATGCCTGAGAGATAAGAACGTAAGAGCTCAGTTTGATGGATAACTTCTAGCTTGTTAAAAATTATAAGATGTTGGGTTACTTATGTTATTGAATGTTGGTGTTATACAAATTTATGTCTTGATATCTCGAATTAAAATTAGCATATATTCATTTATACACATGCACACACACAAGAGTCATTATGATCCCATGGGACTACCCAAGCCAACGATTTCTGGTCGTGACGAAGGAGAGAAATCTATCAGGAAATATTACTTTCATTTTATTCCAGCACCTGTAATAGAGCCTTTGGAGAATAGGCGTCCAAGTTTTAGATGTCGAATCTACACCTATAAAGCCCTTTGGGGGATAATTTAATTAAAGGTTGAACTCTCTTTAGAAACTCATGGTCATACCTTAATTTACCTTCTTTCGAGATGACATTTGTAAGATTTTGAATTCAATATTCTATAAACACCCAAAAATTGCACACTGCTATACCTACGTACTTGTAGATCCTTTTGGACACTTGTAGGTTTACATAGGCCATCCTAGGTACCCCTAGGCTATCATAGACTAGTGTAGACTATGGTAGATCATCCTAGACATGTGTATATTGTTGTAGTCATGTGTAGTCATACGTAGATGGTTGTAGTCATGCGTAGTCATGCATAGATCACCATAGATTTTCATAGCATCGTGTAGACTCCCATATACTACTTCATCGAATTTCAGGTCCTAAACCCTCATAAGCCTTCCAAATTACATCCCTGACACATTGGAATATCATTCGATGGTCTATTCACATGCAATTGAGGCCCCCACGGGGTATTAGTTGACCAAAATAATTAATAAGTCAATACCCAAATTCTAATTTAATGTTGACTTCACTTAAGTCACCTTTTTAGGGTAAATTTGATTAAAAGAACCCTTAATCTTGATTAGTATTGATCATATCCTCCCACATGTGTGATATTAGGGTTTGTTGAGATATTTCTTTAATCATGTTTAAATTGGCTTAAGCACCTCCTAATAAGGATTAGCCCTAATCCATCCTCACACATGTGTGAGGATGAGATATTTCTCATTAGGAATGTGATGTTGCCACATAGCATTTCTTAACCTAACCCTAGTCAGAATCAAACCTAGGTTTAGTCTATCTAACCCCCCCTTGCACCTTGCCTTTGCCTATAAATAATGGGTCCCAAACCCCTAATTAAGTTTGATTCCCAAATTCAAGAAAGCATAATTACTCTGTTGAAATGGAAAGCCAACATTGAACAGATACTTCCTGGTGCACACAGTCAGATTTCAATGGTACATAGAGGCACCCTAGCTACCTAGGAGTCGACCCACCGAAAGGATTTTGCAGAAGAGGCATCACAGCTCAGATCACCCCTTGCCCCATGAATCCAACGTTAGTTTACCCCCTGGGTGGAAAATTGGGTCTACATGGCCCAAATCGCTCCAAATTTGGGTGGTAAGCTCCCTTTTGCTATATTACTACTTTTTGCATAGTTTATTCCATGTTTTGTTATGATTTTATAGTCATTTAATCTTTATAAATATGGGGCTTGACTAAGGCAAGCCCCCCAATGTATTGACCCCTTCTTGCAAGTTTCTTTCAGGTTATCCAGTATATTTGAAGGAGAAGAACACCAACAAACAACAACCTGGTGATGGTCCACATACAAAGAAACCCACCTACACTGAGGGACATCGGAAGAAGGCATCAGGTCTATAGTGTATTCATGAAAGGAAAAAGGGGAATTCACCCTATTTGTAACCTATATCAAATTTATCATGAATAAAGAATTATATTTCTAAATGACTTGTGTTATTACTTGTTATTAGATCAAATTTCAACTTCTGGTCATTTCATTCTGGCATACCCGATGGGATCCCCATGATGGATAGTGCTATATTCATTTTCTTTTTAAATATGACATTATCCTCTATTTTTGTGTATTGCAAGTACCAAATATGTTGTTCACAAAAACCTCCAAAGCCCTAGGAACCATCCTAGGCCATCATATTTCTAATTTGAAGCCTCTAAACCTGATTTGCCCCTCACCCTGCGAACCAGTCCTAATTTGCCCCCCGGGTCATGATTTGGGTCAAATTTACCCCTAAGTTGGCGATTTGAGCATAGAACCCTCAAAAACCCCAAAATCAGTTGGGGTGATCTTTTTAGGGGCCAAGAAAACCTCCCTTAGCATCAAAATGCAGGTATTTTCATTTTTTTTGCCTCTGTTGCAAGTTATGGAAATAGAAATACATTGATTAGTTGAATGACCATTATTAGGCCTAGTTTTGGGTTCATTGCAAAGTGGTTAAAGAATTAGGGTTTCTAAAATTTTTAGGACCTGCAACTTTCCAAAAAGTGTATAATTTGTGGAATTGGTAACTATCATTCTTGACTAAGCCCGCTCGAGGGTGAAGCAAATGCATGGGGTTATTGACCATGCCTAGCATGTCGTAGACATTACCACCTCTTCTCGTGAGAGGATATTGTGAACTCACTTTAGCATAGTGAGTTCCACCCCTTTAGGATATCATTTTACTGCACCTTCCATACAGGTCACCATTCGCATGTTGCAGTACCATTCTATCTTGTGCATATTTGGGTGTTGTAGGAGGTTTGATATTGATGACATTCCCAATTTGCTAGAGTATTCACTCCATTACCCATGATTCTACATAGGGAGTATCAACATTACAACACACAAAATGAACATAACACTTTTATTTTCTCAGCATTTAGAATTGATTCCGGTCTACCATTGTTTGCATGATCACATACCGGTCTCAACACACTGCACTATATATTATTTTGCTACACACAACATGCCACTTACTTCACACTCACATTAGACACAATTGAGTCTACATCACACAGGGTTTATTCTTAAAAACCCCTTTTACACATGCTACTATGCCTATGGTCACCCGTAGTAGAGCGCGTGAGCAATCATGCTCTATGGAGGAATGGCCTCCCCCTTCCTCTAGTCAGTCCACTCTTACTCCTTTGATCATGAAGGAGAGGATCATAGACACATCCAATTCACACATAGAATCTGATGTACAATTCACACACATGATACCTCATGAGGAGATGTCAACTTTGAGTGAAATCCTCGCTACTTCACTCATAGAAGATTACCCACTCCTTGTAGTTCCATCCTCACCTAATCCATCGACCACATTCTGTGACCATGTGATCTACATAGCACCAGGACAATCTCCTCCATCCTTCATCATAGATGAGGAGGTCATGCCTACTTCACCCACCTTTGCACATCCATTCTTCCAGAATCTATCTCAATCCCTTTTTGAGAATGATTCATCCCTTCTAAACTATACCCATCCTGAGGTCGCATCATTCACCCCTACCATAGGAATGGTGTCTGACCCATCCTCCTCCATTGTAGGAAGCCAGAAGCCATCCTTCCAAACTGCACAATAGATCCCTACCCAGTAGGAACCGCAAGCATTCCCTCAAACCTCACACCCGTACTCTTCACAAGAGTACCAACCATCCTCTTCCCAAGAGCCATTCTTCACCATATCTGAGGGTACCTCCCAATAGCCTCTTCAAGAGCAAGAGGTGCAAACCCAAGCGAGAGTGTACACCTACACTTTCCCCTCAACCCAAGCCCCTACCTCGGTAGCTTATCCCACCTTTTTGGCAGCCTTCCCGCCTATCTCCCAAGTATCCGGAGTGCATGACACCCAACCCTTGGAGCCACCTTTGCCTACGATGACCTTTAGGATACCGCCACCTATTCCTTTTCAGGCTCCCACTACCCATCTCCATCCTACCTATGGACCGACACTAGCAGCTTATCCACCCACTCAACCAAATTATTCCACATAGTTTAGCTTCCCTACTTCCTACCCTCCAGGGCAGAGACAGATCCCATCTTTTGATACCTCATCTCGACCACCCCTAGCACCAGTAGCACCGACACCTACACTACCACCAAATACACCTAGCTTATTTATGCCTCCTCTAGTTTGGTCATCGCCACCCATGGTCCAACCAGTACAGCAGGCTCCAAACCAACAAGTACCCATGCCACAACCACATGTTGCCCAATCATAGTACTATTATCCTCAACAGACACCTACCCCACAACCTAGTGTGCCCATAGACATGACAACACATGTCACCCAATACCCACCTTATCATGATCAGGCACAATAGTATTCCCCATAGTATTGTGAAGAACAACAATACCAATATCCACCACATCCACAGGGTCAACCTACCATAGCTCAACCCTCAACTCCTATGACACCTGAACTTCAACTCTTGTGAGATGAAGTCAAAATGTTGAACCTACGCACCTCTAGCTATGGGCCACAAAAGCCTTGCTATGATGAACTATGCAATGATCCAGTTCATCCATCAATACCTATCCCTCCTTATCCCTATCACTTCTAAATACCAAAATTTGACAAGTATAGAGGTAATGAAGATCCCAGAGAACATGTGAGCAACTACCGCTCGTCCTGCTACTAGCTTCATAGTAGTAACCCCCTTATGTTGCGTACCTTCTCCCTATCCCTCATTGGGCCAGCATTGGATTGGTACAACATGCTACCATGCCATAGCCTGTATACCTTTGAGCAGCTAGCCAATTCCTTCTTAGAGCACTTTTCCATCAACATCAAGAAAAAGACCACATTTTTTGATGTCTACACCTTACGACAGGAGGACGATGAACCCATTACTGAGTTTGTTGCTATATGGAGAGCGATTATCCATGACCTTACCCATAGCCTCCCCACCTCGGAGCTTGTGACACTCTTTTACAAGAGTTGCCACAAACACATTTCCACATCCCTCCAACTTCACCAAAGTCATACTTTTGAAGATGCTATCTCACAAGCAAAAGTGATCAAAGATATTAAGGTCCAATCTAGGAAGATTAAGTTGAGAGCCAAATCCAACTATAACTCCAAATTTCACTTCAATAGACCCGCATCGAATCAACCTTACCCATGACCACAACAAACCAACCAAGTCGCAACTGCTACCCTAGCACTAGTACCGACTCCTCCACCCTATACACCGCAACTGCAAGCACTCCGAGCTAATGCGCCTGCCCCACCTCGACCACAACAATACCATGACATGCACCCATAGGGTCCACCGCACAACTTTACACCCTTATCTAAACCATTACCAACCCTGTTCCATAGATTGTATGAGGGCAACCATCTCGTTCTACCCGAGATCCACCCATTGGATCCAAATTCACCTAAACCTCATGACTATAACGAGCAGCTCTTCTATATATTTCATAGGTAGCATAGCCATAATATCGATTCGTGTCACTCCTTTTGGGGGCAAGTTCAAGACCTAATTGATAGGGGCACTATTCAGGTAGCAAACCCTCTAGCCCCGTAGAACCAAAACCTAGGGATTTTCCAAAACCCTCTATCGGATCACAGAGGACCCAATCCCCCTAGACCTCCAAACAATCCTCTAGTGCCACCTCACCAAGTCAATAATGTCCAGCATGATCCTCCATCACGTGGAGTAGTAGGTATGATCAACCTTACTATGAGAAACCAATGATACCCATCACGCTAGACAACACCTATTGTTTCTCCCCCTGTCTAGTTTACATCCTTGCAAACATCCCAAATACCTAATACCATACTAGCACCACCTCAAAATGTGATTACCATCCATGGTAGTCTAACCCATTAGCTACGCAATGCCCCCACGTGACTATCCATATTCGATCTCCTACAACAGTCTCAACCCCATCACGAGGCGTTGAATGACATCCTACATTCCATTGACTTAGAGACACATGACACAAATGCTTTTGTCAATTTCATAGGGAATATCCCATGATGCCTTCAACCTTCAATTAGTTTCCATGATCATGAGATAACGAAACTCGTTAGTGAAGGAGATGATCCTCCCCTTCACATACAAGCTAATATCAATGATATTACCTACAAGTGGGTACTCATTGACATGGGCTCATCCATCAGCATCATATCCACAATAGCCTTGCATCACCTATACCTCCCTCCATCACATTTCACCACACCTTCCCTAGACCTACATGCTTTTGATGGTTCCATGAGACCTACCATAGGATCCATAGTTCTACCCATTCACGTAGGCATCCGTACGATCCCCATCCTCTTTCACATAATTCAAGGAGAAATGCAATACAATATTCTCCTTGGTCACCCTTGGATCAGAGACATGTAGTGTGTCCCATCCACATTGCACCATTGCCTCAAGTACGTCCACAATAGACTCATGCACTGTGTCCCAGCCGATGGAGACCCCTTTAAGTTTTGTAATGTCGTAGATCTTCCCCCTATGCCTTCATTCTCATCTTCCCAACTATTCCTTGTATCTTCTCACCAGTCAGTAGGAGCATCGATATCCTTCCCAATTTCCACCCCAACATCCCAGTGTTCATCAACAACATAAGCCTCGATATCTGCACCATTAGCATCATATTCTGGGGGACCTAAAACTGATACCATGCCTTCCTCACCACCATTCTTATGGCCTCCACAATCCTCCCAACCTCTACCATTCTAATTTCCACCTGCGATGTCGCAACCACCATTGCCACCCATCACACAACCAACTACATTACCTCCTCCACCCTTTCATATGGAAGCCCCTATCCTTCCTACACCATAGACACCTCATCTTCCATTTCGACAAAAATATAAGACATTCACGTCTCCATGCATCCCTGCACCTACACCGATGCCATCCCCTACATAGAACAAACAACCTGTTCAAGCCACAACAACCAAACATCATGAACCCAAATAACCAACACCTAGCTCGGATGAACCTCCACACCCTTCAGCTACCACCATTAGGGAATCCCAACTTTCTCCTTCCTCGTTTGACTCGGATATGCCACCCCAATCGCCAGAGCATGCCACGCCATGCATATCCATATTCATGACAAATAATGGTCTAGGAGACTATAACGTACATGATGCCCATATATGTGACACCCCTATCCAATCTACCCAAGATTTTGGTCATCCCTCAGCCTCGATGTTGACTATCGGAACCATCATACAGTTAGGAAGTCCTAAAAACCACACCAACTTTGTGTATGTGGGAGTAAACTCTTTGATCCCCTCACCAACTTCTTCACCACCACAATCTAGCTCTAGTGATGCAATTACACACATAGCCAACCCTCAATTTGCCTTGCACTACCTACAACACTTTCATTGGCATGGGTTTGGGTTAGGTCATTATGAGCAAGGGCTACGTACACCCATTAACCCTCGTGTCCGATCACCTACCAACAAAACTGGCCTAGGTTATCGCCCAACCACCATCTATACATTAGAATATGAGATCCAAGATCTATCCTTACATCCTCCTCCATGCCCAACACACACCTTGGAAGAGTACATTGATATGGACATGCTAGAAGACACGCCTTCGCCCACATCAACCATCACCATCCCCTATGAATTCTTCCAAGAATATCCTACAATCGATACCTCCTTGTTCTGTGATGTTCAGAGATTGGTAGAACACTTTGCTACCTTATCCCTAGCTACACCACCAATAGAGCTGGATACACTCCCACCTAATCCACCACCAATAGAGCCAGACCCGATTCCTTCTGACCCACCATCGATACACCTACCTGTATTCCCACCTATACATAGACAGCTATAGAGAGCAGCCTCTCATCCTCGTTCACCACCAGTCATCCTGTGACCTCCCTTGAGCCTCTTAGGATGCACACAACCTATCCAACCTCCCTCACCAGACTCTACCCCACCTACTTCACCTACAACATCGATTAACATGGTTGAGGTAGACTTACATTCTCCCCTCCATTACAACCACCAGTAGATTTGAGACGATACCCCAAACCCAAACTTTATTGATCTCGCACACATCTCACACATACCAGCACCTGGAGACTTTCTTCTCTCTCCTCACATCTTATGGGTAGCAAATACCCCTTCCTCATCTACGTCATCCCAAACCCCTCAAGTCCATCACACAGGCATTTACATAGATGATGAGTACGAGTTCAATGAGGCCATTGATGACTTCAATCTCATTCTTGTACCTCAAAATTTACGTGATAGATCTCGCATGCTCATAGAGGACACGATCGATATAGACATGGGTGATGATCTAGAAAATCCACACATCCTCAAATTAGCCACTAGCCTCTCACCCGAGGAGCGCATCGCCTTCACTAACTTCTTATGCAAGTATATAAAAGTGTTCGCATGGTCTTACAAAGACATGCCGGGACTTGACCCTACCGTAGTAGTGCATAATCTTATACTAGATCCCAATGCCAAACCAGTAAGATAGAAGTTGCGATGCATGCAT
This sequence comes from Wollemia nobilis, assembly GCA_028583015.1. Taxonomy (NCBI): domain Eukaryota; kingdom Viridiplantae; phylum Streptophyta; class Pinopsida; order Araucariales; family Araucariaceae; genus Wollemia; species Wollemia nobilis. The sequence goes on from JAQPPZ010016881.1 coordinate 23,306,510, forward strand.
CCAACTATCGCATTGATAGTAAAATCTGAGCTCCAAAAGCTCCTAGACGTTGATTTCATAATACCCATCGACTATCCCGAGTGGGTATCCAGCATGGTCCCTATCCCTAAACCATCCGGTGACGTTCGTGTTTGCATAGATTTTCATGACCTAAACAAAGCTTGTCCCAAAGACAACTTCCATTTACCCAACATTGACTCCCTCATTGACTCCATCATAGGTCATGAAATGATTTCCCTCATGGATGGATTTTCTAGATATAATCAAATTAGGATCAACCCAGCCGATCAACACAAAACTTCCTTCACAACACCCTAGGGGACCTTTTGCTACAAGGTCATGCCCTTTGGCCTTAAAAATACTAGGGCAACCTATCAACGAGCCATGACCTACATATTTCATGATCTAATGCACAAAAATGTGGAAGACTATGTAGATGACCTCATAGCCAAATCAAAGAAATGTGTTGACCATCTCAAAGATCTCCATCAGATTTTTGATCGACTACTAGAACACAACGTGTGCCTCAATCCAAAAAAGTGTGTGTTCGGTGTTACATCAAGAAAAATACTAGGATTCATTATCTCCCAATGAGGCATTGAAGTAGATCCTAGTAAGGTGAAAGCCATCATCGAGATGCCTCCTCCTACCACCCTAAAGCAATTGCGTAGCCTCCAGGGCAAGATTACCTCTATTCACAGATTTATAGCACAATTATCAAATAAATTCCAACCATTCAATCATCTCCTACAAAAAGGAGTACACTTTAAATGGGATGATAACTATCAAGCCGCATTCGATGCTATCAAAACTTACCTTACATCATCATTGGTCATGTCACCACCACACCCACAATTACCACTGACTCTATACATCTCAGCCATAGAACTTGTGCTAGGTACACTCCTAGCCCAAAATAATACTCTCGACAAAGAGCAAGCTATCTACTACATCAGCCGCACACTAGTTAGTTATGAAATGAGATACAAATACATGGAGAAGCTATGCCTAGCAGTAGTATTCACCACCCAAAAGTTAAGACACTACATGTTAAACCACACAACTTTTGTCATCGCCCGAGATAATCCCCTTCGATACATGATGAACAAAAGTTATCACAACTCACGCACAACCAAATGGATCATGCTCCTAACCGAGTTTGACCTAGAATTCATATCTCAAAAATCTATCAAAGGGCAAGTCATTGTTGACCAACTGGATGAAGCCCCTATAACTGAAAATCAACCCCTACTCATCCAACTCCCCGATGATTCCATCTTTCACATAACCGAATATGAGGAATACGTCGAACCAAAATTCATGGCTGACCTCACCATGTTCTTTGATGGTTCTAGGTGTCTCCACGCTAGGGGTGTAGGCATTGTCTTCTTTACACCTGAAGGAGAACCACTCCCATTCTCATTCAAACTTGATTTCCCTTGTACCAATAACAATGCAGAGTACGAAGCCCTAATCCTAGGACTAAAACAAGCACACACTATGCACATCAAATGCCTCCACATCATAGGTGATTCACTTTTGATAGTCAATCAAGTGCAGGAACTTTGGCTATGCAATTACCTAGTTCTCCAATAATACAAGAAAATCGCCCAACAACTCCTATCCCAATTTGAATGGTATTACCTCGAAGCCACGCCATGCTCATCAAACCATTTTGCAGACACCATGGCCTCCTTAGGGTCCCTCATCCCACAAAACCCAATGTCCAACACAACATATGTATCCATTCATACACTTACGCAATCTGCTATATCACCCAAGCCGCCTACAGACGATGGTGGTGTCTATGTGGTAAACACCGAACCTCACGACCCATGGTTCTCACAGATCAAAGAGTACATCAAACTAGATTTCCTACAATGTGATTTTCCCCATGCCCAATGTCGAACCTTTAAACAAAGAGTGATCCACTACACCTTGCTAGGGGACATCCTTTACCACCGTAGCTATGATGATATACTCTTGCATTGCCTAGAACCACAAGAATCACAATAGGTTGTACAAGAAACCCATGATGGTACTTGTGGTGGCCATTTCAGTGGCATGGTGATTACCAAACGCATCCTCCGTATGGGCTACTACTGGCCTAAAATGGAGCAAGACTATTGTGAGTATGTCAAACGTTGCATCAAATGCCAACAACATGCCAACCTAACACATTTACCATCTCAAGCACTTCAACCAATCTAGTCCATGTGGCCCTTCTCCCAATGGGGCCTAGATCTAATTGGACAAATTACACTTGCTTCCTCTAGCAATCATAAATTTATCATTACAACAACAAAATATTTTACAAAGTGGGTCGAAGCCATCCCACTGGTCAAAACTACAGGAGCCAAAATTGCAGCATTCATCATGGAGCATATCATATGCCGCTTTGGAATTCCCTCCTAAATTATTTTAGATAATAGGAAATATTTTAAAAACAAGACTATCCGAGCCCTGTGTGATAGATTTCACATACACCATAGCTTTTCAACCCCATATTACCCTCAAGGAAATGGCCAGGCAGAAGCCACTAACAAAACCATCTATTCTATTATTCGTAAAACTGTAGCGGAATCTCATCGAGACTGGCATAATCAAATGCCCCTAGCCTTGTGGGCATATCGTACGAGCATCCATACTCCTACTGGGGCAACACCTTTTTCACTTGTCTATGGGGTAGAAGCTATCATGCCCCTTGAGCTTGAGATACCCTCCTTACGGATATCTATGAAATATTTCATTGACGATGACACTGCTCGCCAAGCTCATCTAGATCAACTAACACTCCTCGATGAATGTCGCATCCATGCCATCGAGCACACACGAGTATATCAAGATCACCTTCACCATGCCTACAATAGTAAGGTACATCAACATGAATTTAAGATTGGTGACTTGGTTCTCAAGGAGAACCAACAAATCACAAGTCAACCTCACCAGCAGCATGATAAATTCACTCCAAACTGGTTGGGCCCATTTATTATCACACACAAATATGGTTCAAGAGCATATCATCTGGCCAATATTGAAGGCCTTAATGATCCTGAACCCATCAACATCTTGCAACTTCATGCATTCAATGCATGATGCATAAACACATCCACCATCATGAGTGTCACATAGTATTAGAAGTAAATCACCAAGCACATCACCATGTGAATCTATTATTTCTACTTTATTATTTCTTTATACATGTACATTTCACCTTTCTACCATTTTTATGCTAGGGTATTATTTTTCCTTTTGCAAGACTCACATCATCAAGGAGAGCTCTACATGGCCTCACCTACCACCATGCAGACCATCTACACCACACAAAAACCCATTACACCCGATCTCCCCAACCACCAACCACCCTTCATACCAAGTGCTCCTCGCATTCATCCCATTCAGGTCATCACACCTCACCTCGACACCATTCCCCTCACAAGCGAGGTTCATCCTATTCGCCACACTCTGGCGACAGCCAGATCACCATGTCCTATTTCGATGACAAAGAGGAATCCATTCAACCTCAAGCACAAGGATCATCCTCCCATCCGTCTGATGATCTCAGATATCACTATTCACCTACAAATCACCCCCATCATCCCATAGGATCCTACCACCCACCTAATAGGGAGTATACACCTCATCAACCTCACCCTGCATTTCTACCCGCTCCCCTTCCCAATGGTGAGTCTACCTACGCCCAGGCTTTGCAAGCCCGCATAGCCCAAGCTACTCAAGCTGGTCATACAAACATCCCTCCTTCCCATTCACATCACCACTTAGGGCCATCACCTATGCCATCGATCCTCAAAACATCACCTTCACCACTATGAGGCTTACCACCCCAACCAATTTTACAATCACCATAGTCATTTCACTCCGTTGCCTCCTCATCGCAGCCTCATCCTTTTTCTACCATGCATCGAGCCATTCCATTTGCATTGGAATCTAGATCATCCCCTTCCCCAATACCATCACCACCACACCATGAGATACAACATCTCATCTCCCATATCAAAGCTCTAGAATTGTAGATGAGCCACTACCATTGCCACGTTCACCCATGATAGTCTCCCATGACCTGTCCATCCTCACCGCCATGTAGATCCCTTCCTCGACCTCAGACTCGACCCATGCCAGAACCCAGACCCATGCCTCCATTACCAGATCATCTTTCACCTAGACCTCAATCACCTCCAGTAGATCCATACGTCTATCCTATGCCTATTCCACACATGCCCCTTTCCAAAATGTTCCATCATCTCATGCATCAAGGTCTTATTGACCTACCTGAGATTCGACCTATTGATCCCTCTCATCCTAAATCGTGCAACTACAATGAGAATCAATTTTGCATTTACCATCGCCAGCCAAGCCATGATATCGAAGAGTGTAGATCATTCAAAACCCTGGTGCACAACATGTTGCACGATGAGCGTACCCCATCACCAGAGCATTCTTTTCTATTTAGCCGACTTGTTAGTCCTTCGCACCGCACCACTCCTAGGACTTTACCACCCCATAGTACCCTAACAATGCCCACCCACTATATTCATAACATTTCCAACTATGGCTCCAACCGTAATTCTAGCCATGTCATCACTTCACCATCCCGCTCCCACTCGGATCTATACCATTTCGCTCGATAGTAGTGTTAGTTACTCTTCTTCTTCTATCTCATTCTTCTACTTCTTACATACGTTGATTCATTTCTTCTCTTCTATCTTTGTCGGCCTTTGGTGATCCCATTTCCTTGATTGATTACCAAAGCCTACTTCTTCTCACTTCTTCCACCTATACATTCCACTCTCACATCTTCCTTCTTCTTGGTGACTATTACATACACTTATACAACTCACAACTTATACATCTACTACACACACACACCCCACATGCTGGGGCAACCATGATCATAGCATCACACTTTTTGTCATCATTACACACTTTACTCATCTATAAATAGGTTCTTCTAAAATTCTCCTTCTACACAACATAACTTTCTTCTTGTAAATATCGCATTCCTCCACTTGCATCATTTATAGTTACATCCATTGCACATATTCATATGCTTTATAGTTAAAATTTTAATTCATGTTTGTACATTCTCCCCCAAAATGTGCCTTAGTAGGAATAATACATGCATTTGTTAGCATCACCACCTGGATGTCCATTCCCCCTTTTCAGGATCAGGGTATACATAGGTGTCATGTTTAATTTTGACTACTCTATAGTTTAGGCAATCAAGTGTCACCCATAGCTACTGAGTCTTATACATTCTTCTTATGGTCTTTTAGGTTGGTTCAATTTCTCTCATGAATCACTCATAACAGGTTACACATTAACAATTTTGAGCCTAGGAAAGAGGACATCTTGAGTAGATATCGCCATCTAGCGAATGGTATCCCCTGCTCGTCCTATCACCTGCATGGTCAACATACGACCTAGGGATAAACAAAGGGATCAAGCATAAGAAAAATTAAATAACTGGGTAGAAAATAAACTTCATCGCCCATACAAAAAGAGCAAAAAAAAAAAAAAAAAAGAAAAGAAATGAAAAGAGCACTACCACAATCAGATAGGTTAACACTAGAACAGGGGTAGAAAACAAAAGGAAATACCTCTTGATATCACATATGTTATGCTTATCACCTTTGGTCCTTAGGTTCAACATAACACCATGGGATGATTCCAAGAGCCTGCCTACCAGTGGAATAGTCTTACAGGTGACAACACATCTCTCACATTAGCATCTCGCTTTTGTAGAGATCACTGTTGTGGATGGATGAGCTAGCTAGTCCGGTAGCATCTACAATGGGTTAATCCTACCTCCCTCAAAATGGATAAATGAACCTTACACATTCACACACATAGGTCCAAGACAGACTTTGAACCAGCCCGATCATGTTATAAGTTGCCACAAAACTTGTATAGCTAAGGGTTTGAGATTTGATTGTCATAACTATGTTAGTCAAAACCATTACACATGCCTTACATTATCCATAGTCCCTAAAATCATGGAATGGATCGCATCCATATAGGTAAATGCCATGATACAAGTGCTTCCTTGGCGCATTTCAGTAAGTCCATACATGCACCTATGCATCTATGTCATATATATTTGCTACACCTTATAGTTATGCATTTGTCTTACATACATTCATACAATTAACTTACATTATGCATTCATGCTACACACATTCCAAAATCATATTATAACATTGCATTTATTCTATGTACATTCATTACAACATCACATTCGATATCACATCACACTGCATTCAAAACATAATCATGCATAATATTCTACAATTCATCCATATGAAAGAACGATAATAGATCTAAACCATTCACACATATGTATCTACTAATCATACATACCTACGAACTATATTGTGCTATCTATGCAAACATAAACACAATACATTTCAAACCATCAAAACAACACATGTATATATAACAACCAAAATCAAGGTATATATATATATATCATCATCCAAAAATACCCGAAGGCTACAACCTGGGACCATGCCCATCACATATAATATCCAAAATACTCGTAGGCTACAACCAAAGATATAACTCCTAAATATCACCATGAGTCTCCCCATGCCCCTCCCGGCTCGTGCCTCTCTACTACCTAACTCGACTTTGCAAAGACCTCTAGAGCTAGATCTACCATAGGCTGCTCCACAATAGGTGGATCCTGCACCTCAACTCTAGCACCAACCTCTACTATCAGAGCAACACTATGCTGACTCTGATGAGAGGGTGCCCACACTCATGATTGTGTCCCAGACTATGACACCACCTATGTATAGTCAGGGAGAGGAATCCCATGCACCATTAGGGAAGTCTCGCATAATAACCTCCTAGTAGTCTCCACACCCAGCTGACCAATCAGGTTCATAATCATTTGAGCCTACCTCATCACCATAACCCTCAGCTGCTCTATCTCGGTCCCCTGCCTGACCATATCAGCCATAGCTGCTCCACCTCAACCTCCAACTGATGGACTCTATCCTATAGAGCCTGTGCCTCATCCATTGCATCCCCCTCATGGGGATATCAACAAGAATCTATTGTGACGCATCCACAAACACACCAATGTCAATGGTGTCATCTACATCACCCATAATAGTATCAACACCTCCCTCCACCTCAACTCCAATAGCCTATCCCATACCACCATCTACATCCTCGACTACCTGCTCCACCCTCACATCTTGGGTGCTCGCTCCACCACCCAAGCGATATCATGAGCACCATAGAGGAACCTCCTCTACATCGACAACCACACCCTCAGCCTGAGCTCTCCTACCCATCCTCCCCACCGATGGAGGTACCCCAATATTAGGTGCCACCCACCGATCAACCATGCCCCTACCAGGCACCCAACTCTGCCAAGCCCACCATGCATCAAGTTGCTGAAGTCATCCCAGCATCCCCTACAACTAGGATATCCATAGGAGGATCTCTCTCTCCAACCCATGGTGGCACCACAGGTCATTCTCCTCTATCACCCTACCACCTGAAGTAAGTCACAAGAGCCCCTAGGACATCCTACTGCAAACCAAACTACCTCCTCACTCGATCAAACTAAAAATACTCAGTCTATCGAGTATACCTCCCCACCAACCATCTGCCCTACTTGATGGCTCATAGCTGCTCATCATCCTCATCCCAACTCACTCCACCCAACCAGGGTCTCCACCTAATATCATCAGGAGTAGCATCCCCAAACTTACCCCTCCAAAATAGTGGGTCACCCTCATGCGGCCTCTTAATACCATGCTCAGCTGTTGTGCTCCATCTCAAAGCATAGGGTAAATACTTCTTGCCCTCAACATGTACATAGGTTAGGCAATAGAGGTGGCCTCTCAATAGCAATGTGTTCCCATGCCCATACCTACAGTAAAGGGATTACACTCAATCCTATCCTCCTACCCCGAACAACCTCGTACAACTCTCGATAGACTTGAGCCAATAGTGCAGATGCCCAAGCAAACACAACCCTATGCTCCACCATGTCACTAACCAAGTCTAACATATTCTAGGTAAACAGAAACCTAGAACTATCAGGTAGAGTATACTTGGAGATCATCATCATAGCCATGCACTATCGATATGATATCTTATCTCATACCCACAACCACTCGTAATCCATCTTTGAGACATCAATGTCTCTCCAATCAGCCCCAAATAATCTCTCCAACACAACCTCCTTCCTATCATCTACGGTTGCTCTCACAGGAACACCCTCGATCGGTAGTCTATAAATACGATACACATCCTCTAGTGTAACGGTCATTTCCCTAGTAGGAAAATGAAAAGTGTTCCAATCTGCATCCCACCGCTCACACAATGCAGACACATAAGCTCTATTAGTGTGGATACTCTTACATTCCCACACACCTCAGAAATGTATGTCATCCAACCACGACAACTCATCTTTAGTCTTCATCAACTCCTCAAAACCCTCCTTAAACTTCCTCACCCGATGATGGGGTTCAAGCATCTTCACCTATTCAAAACACAATACAACACACATCAATAATCCACATAACAATCCAATCAAACAAAACTGCATCAATCATAATTTTCAAATTAAACCTATTTAATTTGGCACACATTTCAAAGCAAAACAATGCACAAAACACATGACAAAACACATCGACATAACAATCACACATTTGGACACCCATTTTGACATTTCATGGCAAAATTTCAAACTGACGTGACAAACAACATCATTTGGACTCCCAACAACCCAGTTCAAATTTACAACTACCTATTAATTGACATGCAAATCAAACATAAGCCAAACAACAACATCTACAAAAACAAATAACATTTTTGGATACCCATTTGCCCACTTATCAGTAAATGTGTCGATAAAATTCAAAAACAACATACCAATATACACAGATCTAAAAGTCAACATTATCATAAATACACCAAAATCGAACACACATCTAGACACATAATCTAAAAATAACAATCATATTTTTGGATACCCATTTGCCTACTTAGTGGTGAAAGTTCAAACAGACGTTGAGTACAGTCTAAATCGGGCTCTCTATAGCTCATTTTTAGTTTAACACTAATCTACACCTTGGCACGCAAATCAAAGGTAGGCCAAACAAAGTCATTCATCAAAACAAATAACATTTTTGGACACCCATTTTGCCCTTCTACGATGAAAGTTTCATCGGTTTTCCAAAATTTTACGCCTAACATGTCAAATCTAATAGTCTAGGTTTGATATATTACTCCTAAAAGTGACAAATTCAAAACTCACATCAAACGAAGTCAAAAAAATAAAACAGTCACATAATAAGATACCCATTTCCTACTTTAGCAGACAAAATGCAAAAACATGTTAATGTCAGTACATCGTTACTTCAAAAACTGACAGTCAAACTTCATATCGACTCTACCCATTACCCGATCAAATTAATGACAAAACAAGTCTAATTTTGAAATGGATCACATTTTTGGGTACCCATTTGGCTCGTCTACCACTACGTATTCAAATTTCCATTAAAAATTACAAAAAATTTTAAATCGGGATGAAAACCTCCCCCCTCATTCACATTTCCTAGGAAAATTAAAACAAAAACAAAAACAAAGCAAAAGAACACTTACCGGTGGGTCCCCATGCCTGCTGCCAGCTGCTCTGCATCCCCTCATCATTGTCACTCCCAAAGTCATCACTTTCATTCTCCTCATGTCGTTGGATGCTTCCACAAATCACTTTTCACCATCATGCAAAGTCAAAATGAGCCCATTCCAAGCAAATTAGGGCTTAAATATTCATTTATCACCGATTCACCCCTCAAGTAAACCAATTCCCCTAGGGTGATTTAGGTCAAATTCACCCCCCAGGTGGCGAATTCAGCCAAAACACCCCCAAAACCCTAGGAAAGCAGGCATTTGTCTCATAAAACCCTAGGAACCTTCCAAACTTGTCTTTTCACTTCATTTGCATTCATAATCATCATGCATTGATATTTATTTATCAATCACTGCATCATCAATTCATCACACTTCATTCACCTCATTGTTGATTCCTCGTTTGAGGGGGTATTCATATCCAAAGTCAGCTTTGCATGCAACCAAAACATCAAAAATCCAAAAGCGTGGTTAGTGCATTTGTCTACAAATTTTTTGCTGAAGATTATCATACGATTATAATCTCAATCCCAAATAGACATGGGTTACATCATGAGAGTTACGTGTTTCCATGGAGAAGTCAATCTAGCATTCATGTACGTCGAGTACACAACGGATGATACGTTTGATTAATCCTAGCGCAACATTTGGAAATGGACTTCGCGACCATGCTGATCTGGTCACGAGTTGACGATCCAAATGTTAAACTAACTCAAATGGTTTGACACTTGTCACCATGTTCTCATCAATCAATCAACAGCAAATATTTAGTTAGGCTTTTGTCCTAATCATACTTTTGGACCACGTTGATCTGGTCGCAAAAGCAAAGCAATCAAAAGTTGTCATTCTCAAGCAACTGGTATGGCATCGAAAGATGTCATACGGACTCAACAAAATCACATCATTGCATTCATAATCATTCATTTTCATTTACCAACATTGTTTTTATCTCTTTCCTCTTTTCCTTCTTTCCTTCCTCTCTTCTTCCCCTGTGGACATCAAGTTGATGTTGTATGGTCACGCTTCGAGCGACTACATACCTTTGATTAGATTCCATTATTTCTCTTCTTTTCCCTAGATACCCGATTGATTTGTATGGTCACGCTTCGAGCGACTACATACCCTTTGATTGGATTCCATTCCCCTTCTATCCCTTTTTCTTCTACACAAACCCTTCACATTTTTATATTAAACTGTGTTCTACATAGTATAGTACAAAAAGGGGCAAATGTAGACACCCAAAAGTTGCACACTGCTATACCTACGTACTTGTAGATCCTTCTGGACACTTGTAGGTTTACATAGGCCATCCTAGGTACCCCTAGGCTATCGTAGACCAGCGTAGACTATTGTAGATCCTCCTAGACATGCGTAGATTGTTGTAGTCATGCGTAGTCATACGTAGACGGTTGTAGTCATGTGTAGTCATGCGTAGATCACCATAGATTGTCATAGCATCGTGTAGACTCCCATATACTACTTCATCGACTTTTAGGTCCTAAACCCTCATAAGCCTTCCAAATTACATCCGATGCATTGGAATATCATTCGATGGTCTATTCACACGCAATTGAGGCCCCCACAGGGTATTAGTTGACCAAAACAATTAATAAGTCAATAACCAAATTCTAATTTAATGTTGACTTCACTTAAGTCACTTTTTAGGGTAAATTTGATTAAAAGAACCCTTAATCTTGATTAGCACTAATCACATCCTCCCACATGTGTGAAATTAGGGTTTGTTGAGATATTTCTTTAATCATGTTTAAATTGGCTTAAGCACCTCCTAATCAGGATTAGCCCTAATCCATCCTCACACATGTGTGAGGATGAGATATTTCTCATAAGGAATGTGATGTTGCCACATTGCATTTCTTAACCTAACCCTAGTCAGAATCAAACCTAGGTTTAGTCTATCTAACCCCCCCTGCACCTTGCCTTTGCCTATAAATAATGGGTCCCAAACCCCTAATTAAGTCTGATTCCCAAATTCAACAAAGCACAGTTACTCTACTGAAATGGAAAGCCAATATTGAATAGTCACTTCCCGGTGCACACAATCGGATTTCAACGATACACAGAGGCACCCCAACTGCCTAGGAGTCGACCCACCGGAAGGATTTTGTATAAGAGGCATCACAGCTCAGATCGCCCCTTGCCCCATGAATCCGGCCTCAGTTCACCCCTCGGGTGGCGAATTGGGTCTACAGGCCCCAAATCACTCCATATTTGGGTGGTAAGCTCCCTTTTACTATATTATTACTTTCTGCATAGTTTATTTCATGTTTTATTATGATTTTATAGTCATTTCATCTTTATAAATATGGGGCCTGACTAAGGCAAGCCCCCCAACGTATTGACCCCTTCTTGCAAGTTTCTTTCAGGTTATCTAGTAGATTTGAAGGAGAACACCAACAAACAGCAACCCGACGGTGGCCCACATACAAAGAAGCCCACATACACTGAGGGACATCAGAAGAAGGCATCAGGCCTATAGTGTATTCATGAAAGGAAAAAGGGGAATTCGCCCTATTTGTAACCCATATCAAATTTATCATGAATAAAGCATATATTTCTGAATGACTTGTGTTATTACTTGTTGTTAGATCAAATGTCAACTTCTGGTCGTTTCAATTACAATGATTTCATCATACGTCTCTTCAAAGTTTTTAGACGTCTGTTCTATGTATTGTCAAGTAATATTCTTATTACAATGTATTATTCTAATATGCAATCATTCTTCAAGTTTTACCTTTAGTTCACAGTTGAATAAAAATTATAAATTAAGAATTTTTTTAAGTACTTATTAGGTCTATATGAAGTAACTTGGCGTATAACTGCAATATTGATAGACAATCATTATCCAATAAACTCTTTGGCATGCTATACTATATATTGGTAGCTTAATAGTTTTCCTTCGTGGGGAGCACCGATATTGGAATTTAATTATTGTATGTTCGCCTGATATGCCACCGAACATACTCCTTGTATCGTTTAATGGTTGATGTGACATGTCTATATTATCATAGGCCTGGGCAGTTGGCTCCTTGAAATAAGTATGTAATAAATTAACCTCTCCTTAAGAGAACCTTATTGCTAAACTTTTTAATTTTACTTCTCCTCTTTGAGGAAAACTTGCTATGCTACTCCCGTAATGAAGAATGATAGTTTATAGAAGGCTTGATGATATATATTGTCGTGTTATTCCTAAGTCCTTATATTGAATTTTTTATATATGTGTTCAACATTATACTAATTGTATTGGGTTTTTGAAACCTTAGCATTTGAAAAACCACTATATTATTTGGTCTTGAAAGTACGTTGTGTAGCACCCTTTTTAAAACTCATAGTAAGCTTCAAATCGTTGAAAAAGGGTTGGATTAAATTATATTTATTTTTATGCATTCCAATTATACATGGACTTATTAAAGTAACTTTTTTTCGAGTGCCGATATGACAGATTGAGTACTTATGCTCAGATTGCAATAATGTCATTTATTAATTCTTATCTTCCATTGAGCTATGGATTGAATGTTTGCCTTGAAGCTATAATTATATTAAAAGTTTATTTATGATAAGAAAACTTAGGAGCACTTTACTAAATGAATTTAATGATTGATTCTACCGACTATTGCAGAGTAATTTATAAACGCCCTAATTAGAGGCTTGATTTTAAATATGGAAATAGAATATTTATAAAGAGCTTCTTCCAAATCATTTTACTCATTATATCGCTAATGTTTTTGTGTTCTCTTAACATTATAGACACTTCATTATTGTTTGGCTTCGTGCTTGAAATTATAGAAGAATTATCCTTATGATTGTTTTATGAAATTTCAGGTCAAATTGTAGCTTTTTTGACTTTAAAAAGACTATTATCTTGGAAAAGTTATTTTAAATTGAAACCTTTCAGTATAGTTCAAAATAAATGGTGTAGATTTAAGTTATTAATTATGTTGTTTAGAATTTGTTCACTTTAATGTTTGGATTGCTTTACTGTACAACATATATTTCTTTGGATATTTTAAAAACACTCTTGAGAAATTGGTTATTTTATATTTGTTAGCATATAGTATATATGTGCATATAGTGTATTACATTATAGCAAAATAGCGCATTTATGTGCTCTCCAATTTTGGGTGGGTTAGGGGTGGGTTAGGCAACTAATTATTGGTGGTTCAACTACTCAAACCACCTATTCATTGTATTTAACCCGCATGTGAATCCATTGCACACTAATGCTTTGATTTCCTTAATCTGCATTGTATCAAATGTTTCGAATGTCTTTATGGTACCAGAGCAAGGTTCTTGGATGGCAGTTGGATAAGGTGGTTTCAATAACCACTCCATCATAGACTCAAGAGGTTCTTGGTAGACCTGACGACACACAGAAGCCCTGGCTTCCTAATAGATGTCGAAGATGATTGGAGGCAGCATGGCATGAGGCGACTAGAGGTAGCCCAGAGCACGAGGCCTGAGCATGAGGCCCGAGATGACTAGAGGTAGCATGACACGAGGTGATTGGAAGTAGCCCAGAGCACAAGGCCCGAGACAAACCAAAATCAACCCCTCCCCTAATTTTAGTGGACATGTAACCCAAGGATGCAGACCTGATTGTAGACTAGATTGCTGATGTGGTAGAGGACTCAGACCTGACAGACCTGATTGTTGACTAGACCGTTGACATGGTAGAAGACACGTGGTGACATGGATGTAGACCTGATTACTGACTAGATTGTTGATGTGGTAGAGGACACATGGTGGCATGGTATAGGACACATGGCATACCAAACTAGATAGTGATGTGGATGGTGATGTGGCATACATAATACGTGGTGGTGATGTGGTAGACAGGGTTTGCACATGGTTTAAGGTGGAAAAAATACACAAGGATAGAGATGACCGCCTGTAGGCAGTCAACCTCTAAGGCGTGGCTTCGGGTGTTTAAAGAACTGAAAATGCATCATGTGATGCATGTGGGATAAAAAACCCCATATTTGTTTTATTGTCTCTGCCTACAGGTGATTACAAAGGGAATGTGGTGCCTTCCCTTTCCCAACATGTTGTGTAGCATAGTTGGTATTGACCGCTTATTTGCATGGACAAGGTCCATGGTTCGAAGCCCATCGTGGACCTTCGTTTTTGGTTAACAACACCTTTTCATACTGCCCACACCCAAGTTTACTACCCGCGCCCATTTTGGTTGCTCGAAAAAAGTTACTTCCAAAAATTGCTCAAAAATTGTTCAAAAATTGCTAAAGTTGCTTGACAAAAAAAAATTTGCTTGCCAGAAAGTAGTTTTTTCACGCTCCGAAAGGCCATTTGGACCATTTTTTTGCTACCAAGACACAAGGAAGGGCTATTGTTTGAGGTATTCTTCAAGTACTTCATCTTTTTCCCTATTCATTTTTTTTTGAGGGATAAGTTGTGTCTTTTGGAATTAGAAAGGGTTCCAAATTTTTTCCTATTGTTTATTTTGCAACAAAAAGGGGGGATCCTTACGCATTTTATTTTTTGCAAAATTCTAAGACAAAGGGGGGAATAAAATTGTGGAAAGTGAATATGTTCTTTTTCATCTCAAAAATGGCATTGTAATAGGTGCATTTTTGGTGGAAACCGACACCTCAAGTAGTTAAAATTTGTGGGTATTTGTGATTTTTGCATTTAAATTTCTTGTTTTCTTGCATTAACAATCACATAAACAAAGCAAAAAGACCCCAAATTTATACACCTATTTATGCAATTTATTGCACAACAACGTTCGGTATATACGATACCTCTGGTCCACACTTACAGGTGATGTTGTCGTGCTTGGACTACTGTATCTAACGCCTAATATAGCTGCAACAACGATGTCTGAGCTTGTTCTCTATCAATCATCGGGGAGAAATAAGGTAAACCAGTTCTGATATTCACTTCATTTCATACCCACATCATGATTGTTGTTAGGCATAAATCCTGACGAAGGACTTTTCGAAGTGTTTAGGGGAAGTTACGCCCCATGCATGAGGAATAGACCTTCTATGGTAGGTGTCATAAACAACACGATGCCCTTTCAGTATCGCCTAAGTTCCATGTATCGTGCTGCTCATATATACTTATAGTCTCCCTCACATAAGGGCGGGTATATATAGAGTAGTTTCGGTATAAAGGTCTGGCAGGTATAAAGAAAGGGAGACCAATTGGTGATATAAGGAACCTTCACAATGGCCACTGTTCACAAATATCTCTCAGATTCACAGTTGTTGAAAGGTCCTAACTTTGTTCCATGGAAGACAAAGATGAGTGCCATTCTTCAGGTGGAAGATTTATGGGATGTAGTGACTGGCACTACAAAATGCCCTCAAACAATAGGAACAGATCAAGAAGATTTTGATAAGAAGGACAAAAGAGGTCTCATGTTTATCCTGCTTGCTACTACAGATGAGGTCCAACCTCATATCTGTGATGCCAAAACTAGTAAGGAAGCTTGGGATGCTTTGATTACTATGTATGAAGGAAAGAATCAGTCCACTATTCTACACCTTCAAACTCAACTACATACCCTCAGTATGAACTCTGGGGAGACAGTTGACCTATTCCTTTGCAGAGTGGCAGAATTGAAAGCCAAATTAAATGCTATGGGAAAACCAGTGGATGATACTCTCTTGACCTCTGTCATCTTGAGAGCATTGCCAGAGTCCTACAAGATGTTGATCACTTCTCTCAATGTTTCTGGTAGACAAGTATCTTTTGTGGAGTTGGTAAATTTGCTTCAAACTGAGGAGGCAAATCAGTTTCAGAAGGATGAAGTGCTAGATAATGCCCTCTACACCCAACAAAGGGGTAAGAAACAAGGTCAATTTCAAAAAGGGGGTTCTTCCTCAAAGGGAAAAGGGAAACAAAATTAGTAGAAGGACAAACAATATTGCAAGATTTGTGATATGAATAACCATGACACCAATAGGTGTTGGTTTAAGAACAAGCAACAAAATGACCAACCTCATAAGAAAAAGGGCAAAGGGAAACACAAACCACAAAAAAAGAATAAGCAACCTAAGGGGCATGTTGCTTATGTTGAATCCAACTCAGACTCAGATTCTGCAGAGTTCGACTCAGACTCAGACTCTGAAAGAGCACACAAGGTGCTCATGACTCATACTTCATCTCCCTAGATAGATGTTGTATGGTATATTGATTCAAGAGCTAGTAAGCACATGACTGGCGATAAATCATGGTTTGAGATATTTGAGGAGAAAGAAGGTAAGCCAGTAACAATTGCTGACAATCAAGTCTACCAAGTGAAGGGTGAAGGGGATGTTTCTATTACTCTTCCAGATGGTAGATGTCAGATAGAGAAGGTCCTCTATGTTCCTGGATTAGCCAATAATCTATTGTTTGTTCCTCAGATGTTGGATCAAAATATGGATGTTGTGTTCCAAGTTGTGAAAGGCAAGAAGAGATGTTTTATAACCCGAAAAGGTAAACATGTAGCAATCGGATCATACAAGCATGGCTTATTCATTTTAGATGCCATTTCAATGCCTCATGTTGCTCTAGCAACAACTACAAAGGAGGCTACTTCTCTATGGCATAAGAGATATGGGCATCTAAGTTCAGGATATTTGCTTGAATTGAGCAAATATGAGATGGTGAGAGGACTTCCCCACCTTTCATCCATCTTGCCAGTTTGCTCGGATTGCTTAGCAGGGAAGCAACATCGGGTACCGTTTGAAGCTAGCTCTTCCAAAGCTAAGAAACCTTTGGAGTTGGTACACACCGATCTATGTGGTCCTATGCCAACCAACTATGGTGGAAAGAAGTATTTTCAATTATTTGTTGATGATTACTCATGAAAGATGTGGGTTTTCTTTCTTCAATTGAAATCAAAGGTATTTTTGTACTTTCAACAATTCAAGAAGCTTGTTGAGAAGGAGTCAGGATGTTTCATCAAAACCCTCCTCTCAGATCGAGGGGGAATATACTTCCAAGGAATTTTCATCATTTCTAAAAGAACATGGGATTAAGAGACAACTGACTACAACCTATACACCCCAGCAAAATGGAGTTGCAGAGAGGAGAAATCATTCCATTATGGAAATGGTTCGATGTATGCTAAAGGGAGCACATCTTGAGGATGAGTATTGGGCAGAAGCAATAAACACAACATCATACCTCCTGAATAGAGCACCCACAAGAGCTCTACAGGGTAAAACTCCACAAGAAGCATGGAGTGGTAAGAAACCCTCCATTTCTCATCTAAGGGTTTTTGGATGTAAGGCATTCATGCACATACCAAAATAGAAAAGGAAGAAGTTAGATGAGAAGACCCTGCAATGTATCTTTCTTGGTTATGATGAGCATTCAAAGGGATATCGATTGATAGATCCTATAACCAAGAAGACACATATAAGTAGAGATGTGGTATTTGATGAAGCTTTCACATCAAATAACACTTCTACAATTGTATACCTTGAGGAAGATGAGCCTAAGAAAGAGACTTCACCTCCTCAGAACAAGATTCCAAAATGGTATACCAATACATTGAGAGATTCCAAGTTGACATCACTTCCAGATCTAACTCTAGATCGACCTTGTACTCATAGTATGACTCAACAGAAGAGAGCAGAGGCATCAACTTCAGAAGTTGATGAGCTTTACCAATAGTTTGATGAACTATCTATGGATGCAACGGAAGATAGGGAAATGGATATGGAGGATGAGAGGGTTTATTTGATAGCATTGGATGAAAATGAACCCACAACAGTTCAGGATGCACTTAGTAAGCCTCAGTGGAAGGTTGCTATGGAAGCAGAACATACATCTCTCATGAAAAATCATACATGGAAGCTAGTAAATCTACCTTCAGGAAAGAAGCCCATTGGCTGCAAATGGGTATTCAAAGTGAAGTATAAGGTAGATGGTACTATTGATAAGCATAAAGCCCATCTTGTTGCAAAGGGCTATGCTTAGAAAGAAGGCATATATTATGAAGAGACTTTTGCCCCTACTACAAAAATGACTACCATTCGAGTACTTTGTGCCATGGCAGCTCAGTTTGGGTGGAAGTTACATCAGATGGATGTAAAAAGTGCTTTCTTGAATGGTGACCTACAAGAAGAAGTGTACATGATCCAACCAGAAGGATTTGTTGTTGAAGGGCAAGAACAAAAAGTTTGTAAGTTGATCAAATCCTTGTATGGGCTGAAACAAGCTCCTCGAGCTTGGTACATCAAAATTGATAGTCACCTAATGCAACATGGTTTCCAAAGAAGTCCATCAGATGCAAATATCTATATAAAGAACAATGGTTCTGACATAGTGATTTTGGTGCTATATGTAGATGATCTGATCATAACAAGTAGTTTAGAAAGTATGATTGATACAGTGAAAAATGATCTAAAAACATATTTTGAAATGACAGATCTAGGACTTCTTCACTATTGTCTTGGTTTAGAAGTGACTCAAAAGAAACATCATATCAGAGTTACCCAAAATAAATATGCCAAGACATTGATTGATAAATATCGCATGACTGACTGTAAGTCTAAAGCTACTCCAATGGAGGTTGGACTTAAGCTATCTCGATATGATCAATCTCCACAGGTAGATGGCACTCTCTATCATCAATTGATTGGGAGTCTCATATATCTAACCAATACCAGGCCAGATCTCAGTTTTGTTGTGGGTTATCTTTCACGGTTCATGCAGGACCCAAAGGTGAGTCATTGGAAAGCAACAAAAAGAGTTCTTCATTATGTCCATGGTACAACAGATTTTGGCTTGGAATACAAAATGAATAACAAGTTCTATCTACAAGGATACACGGACTCCGACTATGTTGGATCCATTGATGATCGAAAGTCAACTTCTGGATACATTTTTCATCTTGGATCTGGTCCTGTCTCTTGGCATAGTAAGAAGCAATAGGTGGTTGCTATCTCTTCTACAGAGGCAGAATATCGTGCAACTAGTGGAGCAGTCTACGAGATAATATGGTTAAGTCGCATTCTTACAAACATGGGCCTTCCAAAGAACCTTCCTCTTCATTTATTTTGCGACAATCAAGGTGTTTTGAATCTTGTCAAGAATCCAATATTTCATGATCGCACCAAACACATTGACACTAGGTGTCATTTCATTCGATATGAAGTTCCAAAGCATCACATACAACTCCAATACATTCCCACTGATGAGCAAGTTGCAGATATTTTCACCAAGGCACTTGCACGTGTCAAATTTGAATTGTTTCGCAATACCCTTTGTATTTGCCAATAATGTAATAAGGGGGGATGTTAGCATATAGTGTATTGCATATAGTATATTACATTATAACAAAATAGCGCATTTATGCGCTCTCCAATTTTGGGTGGGTTAGGCAACCAATTCTTGGTGGTTCAACTACTCGAACCACCTATTCATTGTATTTAATCCACATGTGAATCCATTGCACACTACTGCTTCGATTTCCTTAATTTGCATTGTGTCGAATGTCTTTAATATTAAATGTACTATGAAATATTCATTAGGGAAAACATCATAAGGGTTTAAGTTGAGTAAACATGAGCAAATGTGAATATTATTTAATATATGTCATATTTTTTCATGAGGATATAAGTAAGGTTTTTATATTATAAAGAATCATGAAAAGTTAGAGACTTATGGGACTTAAACTTCGTTCTTTTAAGAAAAATATATGTTTTTCAATATTTAAAAATAAATAATGTTGGAAAATCGATAAAAACATAAATTATGAATCTATTTATTGTTAACTTTAAGTTTACTCTTAAATAGAATATTCTAAGTATGTTAAAAGGCTTAGTTAATATAATTTTTCTTAAATGATTATGATAAGATAGAATGATTTTAAGGAAATAAGTTGATTTTATCTTACTTTAAAGTTTTAATTAGATGTCTTCTTTATAAAGTTGGATACTCTATGATTTAAGAGTTAATTTATTATGAGATGAAAACTCCAATTTATGAGACGGAATACTTTAGAAGTTATGATTAGAATGATATGGGTAGAAGTCTGAGAACTCTCCCAGTAAACCTTTCATGAAACCTAATCATGTGGAAGGTGATTAGCTAAATAAACTCTAAACTCCTACCAAAGAAACGTTAAATCAAATTCATCGTGAAGAATGAGTAACCATGATGACCATTGTTTGCCTAACTAAATCAACATGGAATATGAATGACTATTGAATTTAATACCCAACATCAGTTGGATTACATGCAAGTAATCAACCGAGGAACTTAATACCCAATATCGGTTGGCTTTTGTGCAAGTAATCAGTCGAGGAACTTAATACCCAATGTCGGTTGGATTACGAGCAAGTAATTAGTTGTGATTCAAGAACAGTCATTTTTTAACAAAATCAATCGGGTCAATAAACCTTTGTCAGAACAAGTGACAAGGGATGATATGGGACATCACCTCTAGGTCGTTGTGCAAGCAATACGGTGATAGCTACTTGTACATTTTATGAATAGGAATAATCTAGCATGATAAAGGGAGCTAGAATAATCCAGGATAATTGGTATGAGACACTTGTCATTATTCATAACATGGCAAGTGAGACTAGGTCCTAATCCAAGGTAATGGTAAGGCCCTAATTGACTCTGAAAAGTGAACAAACAACTAGGCACTAGGCATATACGCTAACCCCTTGTGATGAGGTCGGGAATTACCTCATCCATTGACACTTTTTGATACATTATAACTATTTGACTCACTCTTTTTACTATGTTTTTATGTTAATTATGGGTAAAATGCATTATATAATGGTGTTTGCATATTCTGAAATGACAAAGTGCATATACTCTGTTTTACTATTTTTATTGCAATTTCACCTGTTTTCTGTTAATTAATCAGTAGTATTGTAGTAATTCATAATCATAACATAGACCTTGTTGAATATCTGGTGCTTAACAATATTGTGTTCCTCTGTTTAAATTGATTCAAATGGAAAAATGCATCAAGAACTTGTCCACTGTAGCTAACTATGCAGGAAAACAGGCTGTGACTGTGACAGTTCCAGCCAGCTATACATATACAGCAAGGCTCGAAATCAGTCACTCCAGTACATGCCACCAATGCATAAGGGTGTACAAGATAATGGAAAACAATCCAAATGGTCAACAACTTCCTCCCTATGCGTTTGGAGCACAAATAAGCAATGAATTGTCACCTACCTGTTATTCCAGAGCAGCGCAAGAATAGGGAATAGCGTAGGAACAACCAAAAATGGTCAAAACGCCCCAAAACCATGGAAAGCATGATTGTAAATTGACCAAGCTATTATTACACCATATTTTGACTTCGTTCCTTCACCATAGATGGACCAGCTGGGATAAAGAGATAAAGGTTGACAAATTATAACCCTGCATTTCAGGAAACTTTTTTGTAAATAGTTGAAAATCCCTGAAATCCAGCAAACATATATATCAACTTTATCTTATAAATAAATCTCCCAGCATGGTTGAGCATAATAGATATATAGATATATAAATGAAGAAATATGAATAGAATAATAGGAGATAGTTATTAGCAGAAGATAAAGTCTTTATAGCATTACAGTAAATTGTAGATTTTTCTTGCAGTACTGTAATGCAGCTTCAGATGGAGTAAAAGGTGCATTCTTCAGATTTTATTGGCATTTTATGGTTGATTGTGCACATTTAATTTACCTGGTATAATTATTAACCCTCTTCTGGTTTTAGAAGCAAGGGCCACTTGCAAGATCAGAGGAAGGGCAGCACAGTGACAGAAAATTCTTGTTGCAGCAGATCGGTAGAATTTTGTCAACATTTATTTACAGAATTAGTTTCATTTCAGAATTGCACCATAGCATCTAGAATAGGTTCAATCACATGTTAGAATAGTATTTAGCATTTGACCTGTAATGGCATCATTTTCAGCATTTTTTGCAATTTCCATAATTACATCATTTTCAATATTTTCTACAATTTCCAGAATTATGTCATTTTTAGTTTTACTGCAATAAACATTAATTTGGTTCAACTTATGTTCAGACAATTGTGAGTTTTATAATTGGTTCAATTTTTTCAAGCGTATGTATGAATTTCCATTCTGTAGTTTACTTTCCTACAATTTGCTTTTTGGTCAATTCAACAGCATTTTATTTCTTGTCAATTTCAGATTTTGCAGTTTCATTTTCCTGCAATTTAAATTCAGCTTTATATTGTGCAATTTGATTTCCTTTGTTAAAAATTAGGAAGTTACAACAACCCCCAACACTGCTAACAGACCTACCAATAAAATCTTGTTCTTGAACAAACTGAACCTACAACTGTGACACCTCCTATTGTATACAGCCTTTGGACACCGCCCTGGACTGACATATAATTACTAAATGATGAATGATCAACGACCCTCATCATTTTTGGCATCGTTGTAGGGGACCACACGATGTTTTTAGGAAAATTTAAATAGGCCAATAATTGTGTTACAATTTTTGAAATACTGCATTTCAATTTATTTAGTGAATAGGCATGAATGCATAGGCCAAGAGACGAAAGAGGGAGGTTTATCAGAACCAGTTCTATACCACCAAGGCGTTCTTCACGATCAGGTGAAGAATTTCCTGTGTATGAAATCCCTGAGAGATTTAATCAAGAAATACCTTCTTCATCAACTGAAGCTTTGGAAATATTAGAACAAGAACTTTTTGAAGCACTTGCTACTAGACATACCCTTAAGCCTGAACAATCCACATCAGACTCAAGAAAGAAAACAACTATGGCAGCAGCAACACCACCGCCAGGTGGTCATAATAATGCTGGTGATCCTCATAGGACTTTTGAATACCCCATATAGTTGGATCCAGATCTAGTTGCTCCCATGAAAACTATTTCTCCATCCATATTGCTAGTTTTTAGGGAAATTGTTTCAGAAGATCCTGATCAATTTTTGTTTGAATTCAAAGTGTTATGTCAGACTTATGACTACATAAATGATAATCAAAAATTGAAATTATTTCCTTCCACGCTTAAGGATGCTGCTCTTCGATGGTTTATGAGTAATCTTGAACCTAATTCAATCCATACTTGGGATGACATGGAGACTGCATTCTTACATAAATATCAAGATTATTGTAGAGTACAAAACATGAAAGATGAGTTGTTTTGGATCAAGCAAGAAGAAGATGAGAGTTTAGAGGATTATCTTGATCGCTTTGCCTTTGTCCAAAAGAGATGTAGTCCTGTAGAACCAAATTTCTTAAAGCCTATCTTCTTAAGAGGATTGCAGGATGAATCTAGGGAAGTGTTAGATTTAATGGGAAGAGGAGACATAGATCAACTTGACATTGAAGATATTGTGGAGTTATGCAAAAATTATTCCCGCACTCACCAACGAAGAAAGAAGCAAAATTTTGGCAATAGTGACATAAAGGAGTTGATGGAGGAAATGGGTAATTTAAAAACTGATATCCTTGTTCAACTTAATTCTGCATTAGGTGAGAGAAACATAAAACCCAATTCTACACCACCTTTGGCAATTTATTGCCCGAGATGTAGAAATAAGCATGCCTTGCAGGATTGCCCTTTAAACAAAACTTCTATTTGTGGAATTTGTTCCAAGGAACACTCAACCGATAAATGTCCTTTGTTGCCTCATCTAAAATCTATTTTGGGCACCCAAACAGAAGAACTTAATGTTATTGGGCAAAGATCCGGTGGTGGCTATGCACAATATCCCAATGCTTCTCGATTTCCAAATTGGGGACAACCTCCTTGGAATATGAATATGCCATGGGGACATGCAGAAGTCTCTGCACAACCTTGGAACCAACCTTGGACAGCTCCTCCAGATTGGTCACATTTTGGGTGGATGAACCCATCTTGGCATACAATTCATCCACAATGGACATAGCAAGGACAAATATGGGGATAGCAATATCCACCATATCAAGGACAGCAAAGGTATCAAGGGCAAGCTCAAAACTTGATGCCCGCTCCTAATCCAAATTTTTAGGGAAGAACACAACATCAACAAACACAACCAGTGAAACAACCTCCACTCCCAATTTCGACTCGTGACTAACCCAAATAATACCGGAAAAACAACCCCTGTTTATGAGGCTGAGTCTGAAGACTCTGTTGTAGTTCATATACTTGACTGTAGTAACATCCAGTTGCATTCAAGGAAGGTTTTACTTGAACCTGTTCCACCCACCATTGAAGAAATTATTGAGAAACAAGAACTTCCAAATCAAGAGACAGTGCAACAAAAACAAAAAGAAGAAATAACAAAAAAAATGCAAGAATCTTCTCCAATAGCATTACCATACCCTGAAAGATTTGATCATATTGATACTACCCCTGAATCAGAATTAGTGACAAAACTTAAAAAGATGTCAATTTCTCTCCCTTTGTTACAAGCAATAAGGGATGTGCCTTTAATCAAAAAGACTATTCAGGAGTTATGTATCAAGAAACCTGGTAAAAAAAAGGCCTTTCCTAAAACTGTTCAGGTAGAAGGAAAATTAGTTGATTTATTGTCTGGGAAACTAGTTCCTCCCAAGTATAGTGACCCGGGTAGTCCAATAGTTACAATTACTATTGGGTTAATGCAAATTCCTAATGTTCTAATTGATCTTGGAGCTGCAATTAATGTAATGACTAAGGATACAATGCAAAAACTGTAGCTCAAAAATCTCAGTCCTACCACCACAGCTTTTGGAAATGGCAGATAGGTCGCTTGCTAAACCGTAAGGTACCCTAGAAGATGTAGCCATTGAAGTCTCTTCTTGGGAATATCCTGTAGACTTCTTAGTGTTGCAGCCTAGAAATTCAGTCAATGGATACCCTATCATTCTAGGATGACCTTGGCTAGCTACTGCAACTGCTTTTATAGACTGCAGGTCGGTGGGAAATGACCATTTCTAATGGTGTTGACCCGAAGAAAATTTCTTTGTATCCACCAACTCAACCTTTAACTAAATTTTTTGGACAAATTTGGTATCCTAAATCTGATGAAGAACAAGAAACCATTGCCACTTTGGCTACAGTTGTAGTGAAGGAACATATTGAGGAAATCACAACACCAGAAAGAGAAATATTCGAGAATGAAATTGTCCTGATTGAAACAATAAAATCAGAAGGACTAGCTGATGATTAAGTTCTTGTTCATTGGTTATTGTGGAAATAGGAGGAACAAATTTTAAAACCTCTATCATCCATGCCTAGTCAGGAAAGATCATTCATACTACCACATGGATGGCATCATCATCTTCTTAACACCTTCAAATATCCTCTGATTCCATCAGGTATCATCTTTGATACAGATTCTAGAGTATTTCATACTCTGCAGCCACATCATTATCCATTAAATGCATTAATCAGTAACTATGAAGTAGCTAGTTCTATCCATCCAGGTATCAAACAAATTGAAATACAGTTAGGTAAATTTCTAAACATTAATAGCTGGCTAACTGAGGACCAAGAAACCAAATTGTTTGCAGTCTTACAAAAACATGTTCAAGCTTTTGCATGGAACTATAAGGACATGACAGGTATTCATCCTGAGGTATGTACACATAGGATATACACGGAAGATGTAAAACCAGTAAGGCAACCTTAGAGACGTTTGAATCCTGCTTTGAAGGAGATTGTGAAAGAGGAAATTGAAAAACTCTTAGATTTTGGATTCATTTATCCAATTTCAGATAGTAAGTGGGTTTCACCACTAGTCATTGTTCCAAAGAAAAATGGTAAAATGAGAGTATGTGTGGACTATAGGGAGTTAAATAAGGTCACACATAAGGATCATTTCCCATTACCATTTATATACCAAGTATTGGATACCCTTTCTGGAAAGAAATTTTTCTATTTTCTTGATGGTTTCAGCGGGTATAACCGGATACAAGTTGCACCGAAGATCGAGAAAATACTACCTTTACATGTCCTTGGGGAACCTTTGCTTACGAGGTTTTACCCTTTGGGTTATGTAATGCTCCAACAACATTTCAGAGAGTTGTTTTAGCAATTTTTTCTGATTTAACAAATGAAAGTGTTGAAATTTATATGGATGACTTCACAGTATTTGGAGATAGTTTTGAATATGCATTAGAACAGCTTTGAAAAAGTGTTGATTCGCTATGAAACATACCACCTCTCTCTTAATCTTGATAAATGCTTCTTAATGATGGAGGAAGGAATTGTTCTTGGACATCATATCTCTTCTTATGGAATCAAGGTTGATCCTAAGAAGGTTGAAGTCATCAAAAACCTCCCTCCTCCACAAACTCAGACTAATGTACGTAGTTTCTTAGGACACATTGGTTTTTATTGCAGATTTATTGCTAATTTTAGTACCATAGCGAATCCCATGTTTGCATTACTCATGAAAGATTCTAAATTTGTTTGGTCTTCTGAATGTCAAAATTCCTTTGAAGACTTAAAGGAGAAGTTAACCACTCCACCTGTACTAAGAGGTCCTAATTGGGAGTTACCCTTTCATATTTAAACTGATGTTTCCAATATTGCTATTGAGCCGTGTTAGGACAAGATTGAAAATGGGGAACATTATGCTATTTATTATATCGATAAAAACTTGACAGGAGCTGAGAAAAACTACACTACCACTGAAAAATAATTCTTGGCTGTAATCTATGCTATTAACAAATTTTGACACTATATCATAGGGTACCAAGTATTCATCCATATGGATCATGCTGTAATAAAATATTTGATGAATAAACCATTGGTTAGTGCAAGAATTATTCATTGGTTGATTCTGTTGTAGGAATTTGATGTTACAATAGTGAACAAACCTGGGAAATCTAATATAGTCACAGATTTCTTGTCAAGAATACCAAATGCGAGATACGGGAGAAGTGGTGGAAGATACCTTTCCGGATGAAAAGTTGTTTGTCTGTCTCCGTACAATCTCCATGGTTTGCGTGACATAGCTAATTACTTAGCTACAGGGAAGATTCCTCTTCACTTTACCCCTAAAGAAAAGAAACAGTTAATCAAGCAAAGCTCTTATTTTAAATGGATAGAAGGATTACTATTTAAATACAGTCCTGATCATGTTTTACATAGGTGTATCCGCCAGGATGAAGTATATGATATCCTATGAGCATCCCATGATGAACCATCAGGAGGGCATTATTCAGTCAAAAGCACTATTCACAAAATTTTAGGTACCGAATACTATTGGCCATCTTTGCACAAAGATGTAAAAAGGTACATTAGACATTGTGATGCCTGCCAACGAATGGGAAAACCTACCTTTACTAATGAAATGCCATTACAACCTCAAATAGGAACAAAACCATTTGAAATATGGGGTTTAGATTTCATAGGACCCATTAATCCTCCTTCCCAAGGCAAAGTGCATATCTTGGTATGTACTGATTATGTTACCAAATGGGTAGAGGCTCGTGCCTTTAAGCATGCTCGAGAATAAAAAGTTGTTGATTTTCTGTATTCATAGATTTTTCTACGTTTTGGAGCCCCATAATCCATCACCACAGATCAAGGACCCTAGTTTACTTCAAAATTTATTGAAGCCTTCACTCAACTCTATCAAGTCAAACACAGAAAGTCCTCACCTTATCATCCACAAGCCAATGGCCAAGTTGAAGTGACTAATAGGGAATTAGAACGAATTTTGACCAAAACCGTAGGAGTCCATAGAAGCAAATTGGTTGGACAAGTTATCAGAAGTTATTTGGGCTTATAATACCACTTGGAAATCTACCACTGGATTTACGCCATATGAATTAGTTTATGGAAAAAACCTCTTTTGCCTATTGAGTTTGAATTACTAACTTTTTGAAATGCTTTGGAAGTAGGTATTGATCTATCACAGTCACAAGAAGATTGCATTCTACAACTTAATGCATTGGATGAACTATGCATGGATGCCCTACATCAGATAGAGATAATCCAAGCACAGCGAAAGATGTGGCATGATAGTCACATACAACAACAAAAAATTTAGCAAGGTGATTGGGCCTTGTTTGATTCACAATACAAGGATTTCCCTGGAAAGTTGCAGACCAGATGGCTTGGACCATACCAAATTGAGGAAGTGTTTGACAATGGAGTTGTTTGCCTTACACCTATTGATGACTCACAACGCAAGTTGTTGGTGAATGGACATCGTCTTTGTATGTACCATAAACCACAAAACAGGGATAAATTTCTCAAGCAAGTGGAAAATTTGGATGTACACATTTGGGAATAAAACACTTCTTCCATACCGAATTCAGCAGATTGACACAATATATATATATATATAAAAAAAAAATTCAGGAAGTGAAAACCTCTTTGAGGCGCTCCTAAGTTGGGTTTACATGAAAATCGATGTTCCGACATGTTTACCTAGTTGGTTTCACCATCATTGTTCGGTCTTGTCTCATGATCATTGTTTCATCTATTTTCAGATTGCACCTACCTTAGTTCAAAGATTAGTTAGCTGGAAATCTCAGCAGGAGCACCCCGAAATATAGATAAAAATGGTTATAACAAGTATGTGTCTTTTTCATTTTCTGAATAATGTAAATCATTAGTATATAGTGTATATATCTTTGATTAGTATAAAGCATATAAAATGGGAATCAAAAATGGAAATTTCTTGTCAGTGTTTCAAAAATGCCTCTGCCTAGTTCTGCTCTAGAATGAAAAAACAAAAGTGCACCGAAATCAAAAAGGGAAGCATAGGAATAAACTGTTTATATTCCAAAAGTGCAGGAATGATTCATCAAGCGCAGGAATGAGCTTTTTATGTTTTAGGTGTAGGAACGAGTTGTGTATAAGTGACAGAATAACTTATTAAGCACATGAATAGATCAGTTTACTCTATGCTCCGAAATAAATCACTAAGCGCAGGAATGAAGTTTTGTGCAATAAATTATGCGATACGTGGCCTGCAGTGATTTAATTGGTTTGGGAGGAAAAAGGAAAGGTCTCAGATTCAAGGTGGCATATGATAGCTGGAATCCATAACAAGAACAAGAAAAATTAAGGGTTGACAACTTCATGTACACTGCCACGTCACCTATCCTAATTACTCTACAAATTCCAAAGCAGTTCCTGCACTGCTATAATTATTCTTGCTAAAATGATTAAAACCCTAAAAGCAGACGCAATCTCGTACTATCCAAAAATTCACAGACACCATAGAACATAAAGCAGAAGACTACACCATGGGTGGAAATAAAATCAGAGCCAAACTCGAAAATATCAGCTACCTGGAGACAGATCCTGCATCTCTGCAAATCTTTACTGATGGGGGATTTCTGCCGTTCCTATGAAAATTTTATGGCTATTTAGAGGGCTTGGCAGAAGAGTTCACACGCACCTTCTGCAACAACCGAGTACACATTAGTGGGATGACCATCCAGGTAACTCCCGAGATACTCAGCCAAATCACTGAATTACCCCTTCAGGGTTTGCAGATTATGAAAACTGGGAATATTTTAGTTGACCTAGTTAATCAGTTTAAGAAAGAAGGGGATGGACAAATTGAATTCTTGATGCATCGAAATGTTTGTAAGGGGGTAAAAAGACCTAGTTTACCATCCCCGTGGGATGAAGTTGCAATGTGGGTTATGAGATACATTACTTGTGATGGCCAATTTCTTATTGTATATGGCCCACACCTTCGTATTCTCAACCATTTATGCCATGGATCAGTAAAACCAGAATAGAGGGTCAATATTCCCTTATATATTTATTAGGAGCTAAAATTTATGGCCCTAAAATACCAAGCAAGGAAAGGAAGCCCTAAACACCATGGGCTCATCAAACTCATTTGCAAGTATCACTTTAGGGGAAACCCTAGGAATTTTGACCGCTTCTTCTCTCCTCGGGCAGAAACAAATGATTCTAACTCTGCACCAGAGGAAGAGGAAACAAAGGAAGAATCTAAAGAAAACCCTAATCCAGAGCCCTCTAAGAGCAAAATTTCTCCTTCTCCCGATGGTCCCCCATATTCACAAACTAGAAAACAACAAGCATCCACATCTGGTTCCCAGTTGAAAAGGAGGGTAATATTTGCAGAAACTGTACAACCCAACAAAGAAATTGGAAGTTCAAGTGAACATGCATCTGCTCCGAAATCAACAGCGGAACCTATATCTGCCCCTGAATCAACAACAAAATTTGTAATTGCTCCAGAACATCCAAAAACTGCATCGGCTACAAAATATCTAGGTTCTACAGGTTTAAGGAGGTCTTCTAGACTTTAGAAACTTAAAACCCTACCAGAGACACCAATAAATATCATAGACCCAATCAGTCAATCAAGTGAAGGAAAAGTTAGAACAAAATATGCACAAGAAAAATACATTGAAATAGAAATTACAAACAAAGGGATACAGCCAATGGAACTGGACACAACTATGGAAGAAACTCCAATAAGCCCTATACATCCACTAGTTGATTATGTTGACTCTGATCCTAAGGAGCATTTGAATTCTGATTCTGAACCAGCTGAGGTTGATGTGCCCATTCCAGTGCATGCTGAGTCTGAGAAATATTCTGAGTCTGAGTTCGCAGAAGAAATTGATATCCACACTCAATTGCATGCTGCAAAGAGTGTCATTAAAACCCAGACCCATTGGATTGAACAGGCTGAAGAATCCATAAAACACAAAGATCAACAAATTTCTCTACTTCAGCAACAAATTCAATATTTGCAGAACAAATTGTTTCATCTAGAACATTAATCTACAGGGTTAGCAGAGGCATCACCTGATGAATGGGCACAGATCCTCTTGGATTTAGCTAAACAATCTGAGGCTAACACAACACCTGCACAAATATCACCTGTTGGAGAAGAAGCAAGAATAGAAATATCTAATAGTATGATTCAGCATGAAAATCCATCAAGAATTTTGATGAAAAATGACACTGCCCTTCAGCAGGAAACACAAACACTTTCTGTGGAGGAACAAGAGGTTGCATCTCAAGACCAGGTATCCACACTCTCCTCTTGTTTCTACTAAATTAAATCCAATTATTACAGTTACAGCTGAACAAGGAACACAAACAGATTTGCCATTTGCAACACCAACTGTGGAAGTTGGTGTACAAGTAAATATAGTGACACAAATGCAACCCATTGTGAGGCCCCCAGACACAGTATCTTTAACTAGGTACAATGAAGACCTAGCATATTGGATGATCCAGTGTCATCAGTTAGAGGGAAAGGTTGCCACTTTGAACTCTGCAATAGCCAAATTAACAGAGAAGGAAACAAAAATTAATAGGTTAAAAGCACAAGTGCAGGATGTATTCCATATTGCAAAATATGCAATACAATGCAGAAGACCAGCTAGGTTTTATAGCCTCCTACTCAAGGAGAGATACCTTCGCTGGCAAATTATGAGACTTGCTTCGAGTCGCCTCATCAGTTGAAAACTCCTGAAGAGTTTGTAGAGGCATTTGTGTAGAGTCCAGCAGAGCAGCAACACCTGTTATGTGAATTATTTTTGCATAATTTCTTTTTGCCAACATAAAGTATGTTTATGCCTCGTATTTATACAGGTGACTTACAGTTGAAAGCCTTCATGTCCACTCTGCATAATCATATCTATTGGGACACAGAAAAGAAATTAACTAAATAATTGGAATCACAAGTTGTTTTACTTATCAGGCCTACTCCCCTTAATCACAGGGATTGTACAAGTAATCATTATACCTTCATGCGGAATACTATAATAAAATAGCTCTATCTAGGGAACCTTCAAAGATGTATAACTCAATTTTAGAGTTTTTGTGCAGACTTCTTTGATGATGCTTTGGCAGCCTGTAAAAATAGATGGGGTGAGTTATCTATCTCTCTACATAAACGAAAGCCAATTTCTCCCACTAATTTACTGTGGTCAAGGAGGACAGAAGGCATTGTCCAAATTATCATAGAAATCAAGGAGATTTGGATAAGTCTGAGATACAGGATGCCTATAATTATCACTCATGTCCCCTACTTCTTTGATAATGACCCACAACCTGATATGCACTTCCAACAGTGGTTTCAGTCCATAAAAGCAATCAGAGGATTCTATGCAATTGGTGGCACATGGTTAAAATTTCATGAGAGATATCTAGACCTAGATCTGTGTGCCTCTGTAGCTGCACAGAATGCATGAGGGCATGCATTACCATAAGTTGGGGGGAATGATGAGGTCGGGAATTGCCTCATCCATGGACACTTTTTGATACATTATAACTATTTGACTCACCCTTTTTACTATGTTTTTATGTTAATTATGGGTAAAATACATTATATAATGGTGTTTGCATATTTTGAAATGACAAAGTGCATATACTCTGTTTTACTATTTTTATTGCAATTTCACCTATTTTCAGTTAATTAATCAGTAGTATTATAGTAATTTAGAATCATAACATAGACCTTAATGAATATCTGGTGCTTAACAATATTGTTTTCCTCTATTTAAACTAATTCAAATAGAAAAAGGCGTCAAGAACTTGTCCACTGTAGCTGACTATGCAGGAAAACAGGCTGTGACTGTGATAGTTTCAGCCAACTGTACATATACAGAAGGGCTTGGAATCAGTCACTCTAGCATGTGCTACCAATGTAGAAGGGTGTACAATATAAAGGAAAATAATCCAAATGGTCAACAACTTCCTCCCTATGCATTTGGAGCACGGATAAGCAATGAATTGTCACCTGCATGTTATTTCGGAGCAGCACAGGAATAGGGAATAGCGTAGGAACAATCAAAAATGGTAAAAACTCCCCAAAACCATGGAAAGCATGATTGAAAATTGACCAAGCAGTTAGTCCATCCTATTTGGACTCCGTTCCTTCACCATAGACAGACCAGCTATGATAAAGGGATAAAGGTTGACAAATTATAACCCTGCATTCCAGGAAACTGGTTTGTAAACAGTTGGAAATCCTTGAAACCCAGCAAACAGATATATCAACTTTGTCTTATAAATAAATCTCCCAGAATGATCGACAATAATAGATATATAGATATATAAATGAAGAAATAAGGATAGAAGAATAGGAGATAGTTATTAGCAGAAGATAAAGTCTTTGTAGCATTACAGTAAATTGTAGATTTTTCCTGCAGTATTGTAATGCAGCTTCAGATGGAATAAAAGGTGCATTCTTCAGATTTTATTGGCATTTGATGGTTGATAGTGCACATTTAATTTACCTGGTATAATTCTTCACCCTCTTCTGGTTCTTGAAGCAAGGGCCACTTGTAGGATCAAAGGAAGGGCAGCACAGTGAAAGAAAATTCTTGTT
This sequence comes from Wollemia nobilis, assembly GCA_028583015.1. Classification (NCBI taxonomy): domain Eukaryota; kingdom Viridiplantae; phylum Streptophyta; class Pinopsida; order Araucariales; family Araucariaceae; genus Wollemia; species Wollemia nobilis. The sequence continues at coordinate 23,340,432 of JAQPPZ010016881.1, forward strand.
GATTTCTTGCTGCAGCAGATCAGCAAAATTCTGTCAACATTTATTTGCATAATTAGTTTTATTTTAGAATTGCACCATAGCATCTAGAACAGGTTCAATCATGTGTTAGAACAGTATTTAGCATTTTACTTGTAATGGCATCATTTTCAGCATTTTTTGCAATTTTCATAATTACATCATTTTCAATATTTTCTATAATTTCTAGAATTATATCATTTTTAGTTTTACTGCAATAAACATTAATTTGGTTCAACTTATGTTCAGAAAATTGTGAGTTTTATCATTGGTTCAATAGCTGCAAGCGTATGTGTGAATTTCCATTCTACAGTTTACTTTCCTGCAATTTGCTTTTTGGTCAATTCAGCAACATTTTATTTCTTGTCAATTTCAGATTTTGCAATTTCATTTTCCTGCAATTTAAATTCAGCTTTAGACTGTGCAATTTGATTTCCTTTGTTAAAAATTAGGAAGTTACAACAACCCCCAAGACCTGCTAATAGACCTACCAATAAAATCCTGTTCTTGGACAAACTAAACTTGCAACTGTGACACCTCCTATCGTATACAGCCTTTGAACATCGCCCTGGACTGACATATAATTACTAAATGATGAATGATCAACGACCTTCATCACCTTGCATGTTTAAACTCAAAACAAAAAAGCTAAAATTAAGCCTAAATTCCTCATGCTAAGGGATGAAGAAATTATTCATCCACCGTCTAGGTGTTATGGGCCCTAGAGGATAACCCCAATCGTGGTTCTATGTCCTCATTAGAGGATGAGGAGATAGATCCATAAAATGGCACCTTCTATAGGATTTGGCCAATCTTGTCCACTTGGGAGGTCGTCTGCAGCGATCCTAATTCTCAAAAGTGACATACTATGCCTCGTACTAATTAAACATTGGGTGATCATCAAACCATTTGACTCGAAAAATTCTCGCTCTGGTCATAACTGGTATTTAAAAATAGCAAAAAAATCACCTTGTAGATTCAATGAGCTAGACTGAATTGTACAATTAAGTGTGATAGACCTAGGTTGTTACAAATTACTACAAAGAATACGTGGGAACTGTTGACACTTTTTGTCACATTATACAAGGGGTAGAAGAATAGTAGAATTTTGTATAATATTTCCTTGTTGAAAGTTTTTCTTTTATTTTAAGTTACAACAATTTTGACCCTCCCTATCGCCCCTTTTATAAAATGAAGAAGAAAGAGCTTCGCTACCAAACAAGCCAAGGAAAATGGCTTCGCCGAAAGAAAAGGAGGAGAATGTGAAAAGAGCTTCGGGCCCGAAGCACTTCAAATCACCACTTCGGGCGAAAACCTTGCGAAGTAATTTCGTCGAAGAAAATACAAAGATAACGCTTCGCACCCGAAGCATTTTCGGCAGCCGCTTCGGGCGAAAGTTTTGCGAAGCAGCATCCAAACGACTTCGCCGAAGGAGGAGAGCATAATCCAAATCAGCTAAGGTAAGGAAACTACTTCGGGCCCGAAGTATTCTCGACACCTACTTCGGCCCATTTTCACCCGAAGCAGTGGTGCCCGAAGCAAAATGACAATGTGTCGAAAACAGAAGAAGTGCTTCGGGAGGATATTCCCCGAACCACAGTTTTGAGAAAGAATCGGGCCGAAACATTTTCCATCCGAAGCAGTTTCGCCAGCAAAGGACAAAGAGCCCCATTTCAAAGATGGAACTCGCTCGGCACTCGACATCCCCGAAGTAGTTTCTACGAAGCATTATTTTGTGAAGAACAAATCAAGGAGAATCTACTTCGGCCCAAGGCTTCGGCGAGGCGGAGATGTAGCGAAGCACTTTTTGGGCCCACGTTCCAAGGCGGGCAGCTTCCCAAGGTGATCGAAGGCCCCTTATAAATACCCCCTTTCTTGCCCGATAAGTCCGTTGACCATTTTTGGCAAATGAAAGGGACGTAACAGTCCTCGAAGTAAAACCCGACGGGCGTAACGATCACTCAAGCACAGCATCCAGAAGCCAGGGACACTCGGGCGGTGCATTAAATGAATATTTCCATGGTTGACCCGATCACAGTTGCCAGTTTCGGCAACCGATTTGAAAGCTCGATCGCGAGCGACGCGAGGAACCGATTTCTCAGAGCCCGAGGGTGTACTCCACCATTTTTTGTAATAATGACTCAGGGTCGGGTCCTCTATAAAAACCCAGGCATGTAATGTAAAAAAGGGGGGGAACTTTCTGCTAGAAAGCTGCTGTAACTTGATGTCCTGCGTTTAATACTAAAGATCTTTTGTGCTCTATTTCTCTCTTTTATGCTGCCTTCTGTGCTTAATTCTTTTGTCTTTTCTCGTTCGCATACTGAGACTCTGAATCCTGAATCCGGTGTGCGATCGGGGACTGAACCCCTAAAATTCGCCCTGAAGGATACATAGGAGAGGAAAAATGCCTTGTCGCTTTCCTTTATGCTGCCTGGTGGATCGAGGTTTCTGTTATTCCCTTATCTCAATCGTTGTTACTCTGAACCCTGAATTCCAGCGAGAGAGAAAGGAGAACCCTGCGAACCCGTCCAGAGGATACATAGGAAGTTTGGCATTTCATTTCCTTCATGCTATTCTTGGTATTTCCTGCTTGCTATTCGAGTTGTTAGCGAGTAATCGTGCTTCCTGTTCTCTCCCACCTTAAATCATCATCTTCTAACCCTTACTCTTTTTATTTCTTTCTCTAACCCTTACCCTTTTTATTTCTTTTCCTAACCCTTACTCTATTTATTTCTTTCCTGCACTCTTGTCTCAAACCCCAAAAGTAGATTAGTATAGGAGCCGGCCTTTCTCCGGAGATCGGCACGAGGGGCATCTCTTCCCCTCGGCCTTTCAATGTTGGTCGCAGGTCCAGGGCACGCAAACCCACCGAAAGTCCTTTCCTGTGCGGATTTGATGACCAACAATTTTTGGCACGCCCGGTGGGACCCAAGGTCCCATATTTGAGAAAATTTCTAGCCCGTCTTCACCGGAGCCAGTAGTTCTAACAAGTTCCCGGTGAGATCCGGTCAGTCTCATCTTCTGAGTAGTAGTGAGAATCGATGCCCTCATTACCGAAAGACTCTTAGCATCTGGCGACTCTGTTTTACCCGAGAATCTCTAAAGTCATGGAGACCAGTACCTAAACCTGGTTTTCGTAACCAGGAGCCCCCATGTTTTGAGAAGGTCCGAGTTTGGTGAATCTCTGGCTTGTCTTTATCTGATAAAATCACCTGGCGACTCGATTGAGCTGAAGATCCAGATTTCTTGATCGTAGGCGCCTTTCAAATCTGAAAGAAGATATCCCGGAGGAATCAAGGTTCGGTGAGCAGCCTTGACCTCACAAGCGGAGAAAGAATGTTCATCTGGCGACTCCGACTTAGCGGTGATAACCGTGATCTCTGCAGACCATTGCTATAATGGCAGGGGTAAGTTTTCCCAGCTGGGATGACCGAGGCCCCTTGAATCTTCAAAGCTACCACAAGATTCCCGAGATCGCCTTGAAGGCATTGACAATATATGATGGCACCACGGGAATGGCCCGAGAGCACCTTGAAGTTGTTGCTGCTTTAGCGTTCCTCTACGACATAATCCATGAAGATGTCATGGTCCGACTTTTGGCTGCGTCCCTGGAAGGGAGGGCGCTGCGGTGGTATAGACTGCTCGGGTCTAAAAGCGTCTGTTCATGGGATGACTTGGCGGGAGCACTATTCGAAACATTTGATGGCTCTCAGGATCCCTTCCAACTTTTGACGTACTTCTCCACCATCAAGAAAACACCCTTGGAGAGCGTCACGGACTTCAATGTCCGATTCTGCAGAACTTGGAAGAAAGTTCCAGGGGAGATTCAACCAACGCCCGCCCAAGCCCACCTCTACTATGTTCGGGCTTTTCACCCGGACATAGGCCTCCTCTTGCTGCGATCAGGCGAACAAAGATTCCCTCAGATTTTTGAGGAAGCAGTACGAGCGGAGCAGTTTCTATCGAGAAAGTGGCAGTGGGGAGAAGCCCCATCACTTTCTTCGATAATCGCTTCTCCTATCTGCCCAACGTAGTATTCTTCATGGCAGACTCCTCATACTGAGCAGAAGCCTGAGATGCAGTCATGTGGAGCTCAAGAGGCAGATCCCATCCAAGTCCAACCATGGCAATTTGTGAGCTTTGCCCCGACGATGAACAATATGGGTGCTTGCAATCTCCATCAGAGGGCAGGCCAAGAAGAGAAACAAGCTCAAGTGGTAGCGCCTGAGAACGAAGAGGGGACATTTTTGCACCCTTTTTGTATCCCAGAGCATGGCACGCAGGTGTTCAGCCAGAATCCATCAGGCTTACCTCAAGAGGCTGAACCTGAGGAGATCATAGAAGTTTGCTCTTTGCCGAAAGAGCCCTATTACAGCATCAAGGAGATGGAAGAACTTGTACCTAGTCCACAATTACAGTTACTTGAACTCTTCGGTATTCTGGTTCCAGCCATCACTACAACCATTACCCCAAGAAGGTCCTCACGTGGCGAATTGCTTCGCCACATCCTGCATCAGCAACGCGGGTACTGGCAGGAGCGACGAACTATTGTATTGCTTTCTATTCGCAGCATGGAGAACTTCGGGGAGGAGCCATCCGGACTTCAAGAATCAACTAAAGTTCAATCTGATCTAGTCCAGGCATTGCAGATTCACCGGATAAATATCCGAAGCTGAGTTTGTGGTGGTGGCATGCCTATTATGCCGCAAGCCTATGTGAATATTGTAAAAAGTTTCGCTATTAAATAAAGTGTTGCTCAGAAACTCAGGTTGAGTTTTACCTCGGCAGCTATATACAAAAAAAAAACTCCTTTGGGAACTTGGCTTGCGAAGTAGTGGATGCGAAGTGGTTCGCAGCGAAGTACGATTGGCCGAGCAAGGTTTCGATCGAGGCAAAAGCATTTATTGCTCGCCTAGAAGAGCGTGTCGATAGTCGCCTTCAAAAGCGTCCGAAACAGGCGAGTTAAATGAAAAGGCATCGGGTACATCCTCAGGGGACTCGATTGAGAGAAAAGTCTGCCCACAGGTACCAGGTGGCAGACGGTTGCGTTCCCTAAGCAGCCGCAATCATCACAGTGCATGGCCCTGTGTACTACGCCACCGTATGGCCAATTCGATGAACCGATGATCTCTCAGGTGAGAAGTGCAGGATTAATTATGGCACATGCCATAAATGTGGGTAGTTGTCTTTGGTGGTTATATAACGCAGACTCCAAGTAGCCAAAGGATTACTCGCTCAATGACTCATACAGACCCTACTGCCAACCTGCAAACTTTTCCACTTCGCACTCTAAAGCTTCGATGCCAATTTTCTCCATACTGCAAATTTCGTAGCCCTAAGCATCAACGATGGAAAGTTCCAAGGAGAAGGGAAAAGGGCTAGAAGTAGTAGCCCCGAGAAACCAAAGGTAAAAGGCCATGGAAAAAGGCCGAAGCCAAGGCCCGTTGATTCGGGCCTCCGCCCAGATAAGCGTGTCATGGAAGAAAAGGGGGATTTCGAGGACGAGCAGCCCCTAGAACCACCAGTCGACAGGTGGGAAAGAATCAGGGATACGGAGCTGTCGAAGAGCGTAGCTGAGCTCAGAAGCACCGTTGAGCTCATGAGAAGCAGGCTCCCGACAGAGAGCATACAAGCTGCAACTTACTACTCCCAGATATACTGGTATCTGATGCCCCCCACTCACCATTGCCCTGAGCTGATCAATGCCATCATGTAGAATTACTAGCCCGCCACCAGACAGGTGTTAGACACATCTGGCCAGAAGCTATTTTCAATTTTGAAAGAAGATGTACAGGCAGCTTTTGCGCCACAGCAGGGTCCACCCGAGGGATGTATGGTTCGCAACATTGTTTTGAGCGAACAAACAGAGAGGTTCACGTCTGCTGGCTACATGATCAAATTTTTGTAGCAAAGCCTCAAAAGCGGGCTCCCTTCGGGCAAATTGCCCCAAATGCCCCTTCCCTTGGAGGCCTTTAAAAATGTCGACCTCTTCTCCATCATTGCATGGGTGGCAGGCCTATCTACCGACGCTTCGGTATATCCATGGCAGGTGTCCCTGGCCGAGTGCATTTCCAGAGGGGAGTTCAATGCCCCCGATACTTCGAAACCCAGCACCGACCCAGTCTTTGTCGACTGGGTAGAATGGGTGGCCAGGGGCTTACATGCGCAACTCACCAGCATGAAGAATGCTGGGACCGACCATCACTTCGGGCCCTGCTCCTTTCTTGTTTGGCTATTTTTCTTTCATGTTCATAATAATTTTCCTCATATTGCCATTACGGCAAGCGGCAAGGATGGAAGTCCTTTGCCAGTATATCAGTGGACTCCCCTACTATTGAGATCGGAGTCCTACTATCCCTTTAATCAGCAATTCTTAGGACCCGCCATGCGTATGTTAACAGGGTCCTCCCCGAGAGTTCCCCTTGGCTTGAGAAGCAAAGTGGTCCGGGAGAAGAAGGGAGACATTTTTTGACTAACGCAGGGGCTGGTGATTCGCATCTTCGGCTTCATAGGGAAGCCCTTCTTACTGCCAGTCTACCCTTTCGAGTATCAATTCACGATGGAAGTCGCGAGGCAGAGTGATGCAACTAATGCCATCTACGGCAAGGGTCGAAAATGGGCCCACACTTGTGACTTCCCTCTCAGGATAGGAGTTATCGAAGTGTTCGCCCTGAATCAGAACGTCTTCTTAGAAGAAAAGCTTGCCAAGTTCGGCCTGCTCCAAATTCCCCAGCAATGGCTGTATGATCCTTTGGGAGTGATGAGGGACCACATACGGGTCAAGAGCTTCCACGTTTGCCCCTATCCAAAAATTGTGAAACAAAGAAATAATCCTCGGGGAAAGGATCTGGAGTGGCATCTGGAGAGGATGGAATCCTTACCTCCCTGGCACGAATTCTACCCAATGGAGGTCGCATATGACCCAGATCGGCATTCACTCTCGAGCCCCAACTCCACCTTCTAGAAGAAAGCGAAAGATGACTTGAAGGAGGGAGTAAAGAATTGGGACGCGGCTCAGCTGAGGGAGTGGTGGATAATGAGGGTCCACCGACAGAAAATGAACTCTTATGGGTTCTTGGCAACGGACAAAGACTTCGCCAAAATTTACGAAGCCAACGCTGGAAAGTGGAAGCCTTTGTCCTTCGTCGCCCTCATCCCTCCAGCTACCCCAGGTTCGGGCGAAAGCCCAAAAAGAGATGATACTACTTCGGGGAGGGGAAGAGAGGAAAAGGCCCGAGCTACACATCAAAGATCGCCTCAGGTACCTGTAGGAGGCCACGACTCAAGCTTCGAAGAGTCGGAACAACCACTGGTGAGGACCAAAAGAAAAAGGCCAGAATAGAGCCCACTGCCCCCGAACTATCCAAAGCGACCCCGCACAGGATTTGCAAGCCCCTCCACTGGGCGACCGATATCAGGCCCATCCGAAGCAAGTGCCGAGGTCGCAGCACTGTCGAGTGCCGAAACCACCCCGGGTGTCAATGTCACCAATGTGGGGAGCATTCCCCAGACAGAAGGGGCCCTCGGGGCAGAAGTCATGGGAGTTGGGGTTGCCCAGGCCGAGGAAGAGCAAGATGCGGCTGCACCAGAAGTCACCACTACCACAATGCCAGGAGGGCACGCAGGTACGCATTCTCCACCCCTTGCCCTAGTCTCACACATTTTTGCCACAACCCCAGCTGAGGGTTCTCACCAGTCTCCCCCGCATAGCCCATCACCCCCTCACACGTCACCTATTGTTGGTCCGGCCTCATCCCACGATTATGACGGGGGTAAGACCATTGACCCTACTTCGCCCTTCCACACTACCATCCCCCTGGTCATTAGCAGAGGTAGGGGTCGCACTTCAATGTCGAGTCCCACCCTCCAACCCCCTGTGTCATGTGAGGTAGCCCAGGTTACCGAAATTCCCACCACACCTGTCGTCGAGCCTTCTGGTGAGGCATCCCCCATGCATTCTTTATATTTGTTTACTCCCTCGGCTGGAGATCTAGCCTTGTCCAAATTAGAGGTGTCCTTAATTAAGGACCGCCCCCTTGCCGAGAAGCTATTCCAAGCACGGCAAAACACTGAGCAAATACTAAGGGAGGCAAGGAAAAGAAGAGGGCGCTCGACGACATCAGTTGAAAAATGCGCCATTTTTTATTTAGAGGCCGGAAAGGTGCATAAAATCAAGAAGGTCCCCAAGGTACAAAAGCCTCTGGATGAAATGACTCCAGCAGACTATGATTATCAAGAGACACCTAAGGACCTGGAACATCTGAATGTTGATGGTGAATCGGCCTCTATGCATGTCCGAATCGAGACGTTTCGGGCACATGCAACCATTGCTAACCAGCGTAGGGTTGAAGCCGAACGCGCTAAGGTTAAATCTGAAGAAGACCTGGCAAAGGTCCGCTCCAAATTAGCAGAGGCTGAGGAGCAATGCAAATCGATGAAGGAGGAGACGCTCGACCTAAAACAACAAGTTCAACAGCTCCAGTCTACAGCCGAGAGCCAAGCGCAGAAGCAGGCCGAGAGTGATCTGAAGGCCAAAGAGCTGGAGGATAAAATCGCGCAGATGCAAGCTCCACTGTATGCAAAAGAGGGTCCAACGTTGTTTGACAGGGACAGAATTAAGGAGATTCGCGCGCACCTGCTAAAAAATTTCTGGTCTCGGTGCGCTAGTGCTTTTTCAATTTTGACGTATGTCACCGAAGCACAGCAGGCTATTGTCGAGGGAGGACCAGTCATCGACGAGGTCACGCAGAAAGCCAGGAGTCGACTCAAGCTAGCGTTCGACGTCCAGAATGCTAGATATCAGGACCTGCGAGTCACCGCAATGTCTCGGACAGACTAGGGATTGGTCCACGGCCCAGACCACAGTTTGCACCTTTTTTTCCAAGGTGCGAAAAGCTCAGAAGGCAAGAAGCCTCCAGGACATTTTTGATAATGAGCAGCGTGCCATAATGAATTATTTTCAAGACCTTTCTTCCTTGGGTTTCCCGAGTTTCACGGACGATGACGGAAATCTTCTCAGCAAGGATGACCTCAAACCAGTCTGGCTTCAGTTCGAGAACGATGTCTCGGAGATCGATGGCTGGGAAGAACCAATCGCAGAAGGGCGAGTGACAGATTTCATCCTCGAGATACTGTAATATCACGGCTTGCCTCGACGACCTGTTCACCAGGGCCAAGAATGTTGACGTTGGGCAAATCAATCGATTTCATGACTTGGTCAAAGCGTTGCAAGATCAAGAGCCATTCCAAAAGGGTGCCTGGACTCATGTCCGAAGAACGATGAAGCGCATCCGTGATCGCCTCGAACCATCGCCTCAGCCAGAAGCCACGCCGGAGGAAGAAGAAGAAGGAGAAGAGGAACAAGAAGAGGGACAGACCGCAGAAGCAGGGTCTGGGGAAAACCAGTGACTCTGCAGCCCAATGGATCAGGGCTAAAGGGTTCTTTTGCCGAGGCGAGCTCGTCACCCCGCGAGCCACCAAGAATGTTGACACTTTTTGTCACATTATACAAGGGGTAGAAGAATAGTAGAATTTTGTATAATATTTCCTTGTTGAAAGTTTTCTTTTATTTTAAGTTACAACAATTTTGACCCTCCCTATCGCCCCTTTTATAAAATGAAGAAGAAAGAGCTTCGCTACCAAACAAGCCAAGGAAAATAGCTTCGTCGAAAGAAAAGGAGGAGGATGTGAAAAGAGCTTCGGGCCCGAAGCACTTCAAATCACCACTTCGGGCGAAAACCTTGCGAAGTAATTTCGTCGAAGAAAATACAAAGATAACGCTTCGCACCCGAAGCATTTTCGGCAGCCGCTTCGGGCGGAAGTCTTGCGAAGCAGCATCCAAACGACTTCACCGAAGGAGGAGAGCATAATCCAAATCAGCTAAGGTAAGGAAACTACTTCGGGCCCGAAGTATTTTCGACACCTACTTCGGCCCGTTTTCACCCGAAGCAGTGGTGCCCGAAGCAAAATGACAATGTGTCAGAAACAGAAGAAGTGCTTCGGGAGGATATTCCCCGAACCGCAGTTTTGAGAAAGAATCGGGCCGAAACATTTTCCATCCGAAGCAGTTTCGCCAGCAAAGGACAAAGAGCCCCATTTCAAAGATGGAGTCCGCTCGGCACTCGACATCCCCGAAGTAGTTTCTGCGAAGCATTATTTTGCGAAGAACAAATCAAGGAGGATCTACTTCGGCCCAAGGCTTTGGCGAGGCGGAGATGTAGCGAAGCACTTTTTGGGCCCACGTTCCAAGGCGGGCAGCTTCCCAAGGTGATCGAAGGCCCCTTATAAATACCCCCTTTCTTGCCCGATAAGTCCGTCGACCATTTTTGGCAAATGAAAGGGACGTAACAGTCCTCGAAGTAAAACCCGACGGGCGTAACGATCACTCAAGCACAGCATCCAGAAGCCAGGGACACTCGGGCGGTGCATTAAATGAATATTTCCATGGTTGACCCGATCGCAGTTGCCAGTTTTGGCAACCGATTTGAAAGCTCAGTCGCAGCAGCCACGAGGAGCCGATTTCTCAGGGCCCGAGGGTGTACTCCGCCATTTTTGTAATAATGACTCAGAGGGTCGGGTCCTCTATAAAAACCTAGGCATGTAATGTAAAAAGGGGGGGAACTTTCTGCTAGAAAGTTGTTGTAACTTGATGTCCTGCGTTTAATACTAAAGATCTTTTGTGCTCTATTTCTCTCTTTTATGCTGCCTTATGTGCTTAATTCTTTTGTCTTTTCTCGTTCGCATACTGAGACTCTGAATCCTGAATCCGATGTGCGATCGGGGACTGAACCCCTAAAATTTGCCCTGAAGGATACATAGGAGAGGAAAAATGCCTTGTCGCTTTCCTTTATGCTGCCTGGTGGATCGAGGTTTCTGTTATTCCCTTATCTCAATCGTTGTTACTCTGAACCCTGAATTCCAGCGAGAGAGAAAGGAGAACCCTGCGAACCCGTCCAGAGGATACATAGGAAGTTCGGCATTTCGTTTCCTTCATGCTATTCTTGGTATTTCTTGCTGCTATTCGAGTTGTTAGCGAGTAATCGTGCTTCCTGTTCTCTCCCACCTTAAATCATCATCTTCTAACCCTTACTCTTTTTATTTCTTTCTCTAACCCTTACCCTTTTTATTTCTTTTCCTAACCCTTACTCTGTTTATTTCTTTCCTGCACTCTTGTCTCAAACCCCAAAAGTAGATTAGTATAGGAGCCGGCCTTTCTCCGGAGATCGGCACGAGGGGCATCTCTTCCCCTCGGCCTTTCAATGTTGGTCGCAGGTCCAGGGCGCGCAAACCCACCGAAAGTCCTTTCCTGTGCGGATTTGATGACCAACAAGAACCCAAGGAAGCAATTGGCGCAATAAAGGTAAAACTAATTGAAGTCATACTAGGAGAAACCTCGAGCCAAGTGATATTAATTTTCCATGCTCAAACCCTAGGAATTTCCAAAAGGGTAGATGGCAATAATAGAGGTAGGAGAGCATCTGAGGACTTATAAGACAACATTAATGATTTTGGATCTAAAGATCTTAGAAGGACACAACGAATTCAATCAAGACATGATTTTGGAGGTCTGCATCAATTCTTAGACTAGCCATCTATGATTCTTTGTTGACATGTTTTCGTATGTGTGTGTGTGTTTGTAGGTTTGTAGGTTTTTAGTTGTTTTAGGTTTTGCTTGAATATATGTGAGAGACCTATATCAATTTTTAAACTAGCCATCTATGGCTTTCCTCTAACTTGTTTTTTTAAGTGCATATATGTTGGTAAATCTCATTTGTGCAATGTTCACCATTAGCACATGGTGTTCAAGTCTATTATGTAGGGATATCTTAGCAAAAAATTTGGCACATCACCATTTTTTTATTTGTTGAGTCATTTCATTTCTCTCACATTCTTTTTCCTCCTCCTTGAGTTAAAATGTGCCTAAAGATCACATCCTAACAAGGAGTCAACTTTGTAAAAAAGTCCCAAATACCCTCGATTGAGCCAAACCCCACACTCTCAACTATGGCATTATTGTGTCACTCTACGCAAGGTACAATTGTTCCTACCAAGACAATCAAAGACAACAAGTCTAACAACTAATCCTACAATAGCAAACTTTTCCATTACCCTATGATATACTTCTATCATATCCAAGCCAACATACATTTTTTTATTAGGATTTTAGGTCTATGGAGTTAAATTCATTTTAACTTTCTAAGTTCCAATTTTTATATCAAGTTTCAAATTTCCATTTCAAATCATTTGTCCCTTCTATCATTAGCGTCACCTAATTTCTAAGCCATTACAAAATGTCCTCTATCACTATTGAGTGACAACACCCTTACTCAAACATAACCCAAGTGATGACACCATTAAATCAATCATTCTTCCATACACTAATGCTTTTATGATAAGATTCCATACCATAGTTCTATATCATGAGATACCCCAATGACGTTTGTGACTTTATACATATCCATAGAATGGAATAAGCCATTCAAAAGTTCTCGAGGAAAAAGAGAACCCAACAATTCATAGTGGGAAACAATAAAAAGCATATTCTTATTTCATGAGCTTTCCAATTCTTTATCAATCAAACCAAACATTTTGAACACTCTTCATTATTTCCACTTCATGGTAGGTTAACATCACTTAAATCTAACTTGTTAAGAAGTATTTTTGCTATCAATAAAGGTACCTTATGTAATTCAAATCTAGTATAACAAAAAAATTTAACATATCTCCAAAGAAGAGCCAACGTTTTAATTAATACCAATAACAAACATATCAATGACTTTTCCAAATAAAATTCAACAATAAATAAAGTTTAATACAACACTTATTATTTTTTGTCTTCCTTTCTAATCATTTCATCAAACACAATACCTCAAGAATTGATATTTTTTCTTGATTTTTTTATAGGTAAACATCCCAAATTTCTATAAAATAAAACAAATCCTACAATACAATATGGAAATTCACATACTTTCCAACCAACAAGACAATTAACCTACTTTAAATAATCTCCTTGCTGAGCTACTTAGTAAACAAAAATAATAATAATAAAATCTCACTTATTTCATACCATTTTAGTTACAAGCAAGAAATCTCATATAAAAGCAATGTAGATATCAAGTCAACATGTTTAATTTTCTAAGTAACAAAGACAAAATCTATATCCTTTTGTTTGTTTTATTTACAAATTCTTTATAATAATCATTTTTTATTTCTTTAACAAGGTATAATTTTTCCTCATTTGGTTTTCTATTTATCTCTTGATGGTGCAAAATGCTAAAGTTCAAGTGAATCCCAAATATCCCATCTAAAAATTTTCAAAATTATGTTATAAACATCTTATTTACATATGATATAATAACTTATATCATATTGCATGTCAAGTTTAATAGTTTAAGAGCTTTATTATTTTCATAAGAAACACTAATCTAAATTACTAGACCTTTAATAAGAATGGAGTACAATCTTAATTATTTGATAGCTGTTAACTATTATAATAAAAAAAAACAACTAAAAATACTAAATATATTTATCTCTTTAAAATAAATAAAATTACTTAATTTTCTCATATTTATTCCCCTAACTATTACAAATAATTGATTTGCAAGTACAATTATTTAGATTATAAAGATCCTATCAAAATTATTTTACATTAACATGGACATCATGCTAGCTAAAATATTAACACATATTATCACCACCATCTTCCAACCAAAAAAATCGTTGCTAAATGGGAGGAGAACATGGTGTCCTCCATATACTGAAACATTACATTGCATAACTAACCGCATGTGATTCATTTACTAACACCGTAACGACAGGAGACATATCCTCCTTTAAAAGTTTATGGAGGAGAAAAAATCACTACAGCTGTATAAATTCTAGGCAAAAAAAAATTATCTGCCTGAATGCTTCTTACACTTCCATCTCTAACTTGACTTCAATGATGAGGCGATTTGAGCGAAATTCGACAACATAGATTTCTTTCTCTCGATTCTCAACGTTGTAATCTTTGCACGGGCATCAACATCCATCCGGCTCGGCTGAATATGCAAACAAGCACAGAAAACACAATTAAACAAGTGACTTTGCTTCGCTCTTTCAGTAAGTACCCAACGCCATGCAATGAAGATTAGTGGGTGGATTCAAGTAGCTACAACACAAATCAATAATACAATGATCTAATCTGCTCTGATCTTCCTTGCATCCACAATATCAAGACTTCCATGGGATCATAGTTTTAAAAGGGATAGCGAATTAAGTTTACAAGCAAACGCTAACAAAAGACTCGACATCCCGCTGCATTTGAAGGATAGTTTCTTAATGCTCATTTGTATAAGGATTTTCTCGTCTGTCTTTTCTAATATCGGCTCTTCATTAAGCACTGATACAAAGTAACCATCAATACAAGAGAACAAAAGAGTGTCAGACCTAAAAGGACATTTTCCCTTTGGTGTGCTCTGTTCTCAAACACCGATGAGATAAATGTGATCAATGGCTAAAAATTAGCAGAGGAATGTACATTGAGAATTTATGTCATTATTTCAGCTCTCCCTCCTTTCACCTCAAAAGTACAGACCACCTAGCTAGCTTAACAATGAGATCGCTCTTCAAAAGAAGACAGTTGATATCATTTTATTTATCAAAATGATTTCAATCTGAATTACTACTGGCAGGGATGGACAGTCGACTGCAAAGATTTTACAACCATTGTTCTGCCCATCCAAAGGGAGTTTAGACATTTTATGTCATGTAGTAATGTTCTGTAGCTTTTTCAGGAGAGGTTGCTGTTGGTTGGTCTCTGCGCTTTTTGGTTAAGCAAAGATAAAAAGGGCAAACAAGATAAAGTTGGCAGTGGAAATCCATCCTCGAGGAGTTCCACAAGGAGAAAGTGGATGATATGGATAGATATATGTGGGTGAAAAACATGGAAAGCAATACGAAAGTCAGAAAAAAGTATTTGGCTCTTAAATGGAGAATACCATCAATTTCCCCAACCCAAAAATTAAAAGAGACCTTCTGTATAAAATTGCAACCAAGTCCAATAGTTAATGGAAAGGTGCACATAACAATATTCAGCATAGGATGAAGAGATGAAAGAAGCAAAGTAAGAGAAAGTTCAGTACCATATACAAGACATGTAAAAGAGGGTAAGTAACTGCTGCAAATGTTGTTTACTATAGGATTTCTAGCCTGATGAGAACTTGGTTACACTATCTAATAGGAAAGAGAGCTGGTATCATAAAAGAATGGAATTCCCAAGATTGTAGCTACCAGCTATATACTCTTTTACTTTGGTACAGCATTTTAGAGCATACTTCAGATTCACAGCAACTGCACTGCACAAAGCCATATAAATATGCAAAGGCCAAGACTATAAAATATATCAATTCATTAAAAATAGACAAAGAATGAATACAGATGAGCGGAGTGTGGAAGTATTCTATAAACAAATAAATCTAAAAATAAACTAACGTCACCCATATGCCATATAAATCATACCAAAAAATATCAAGGATAAATGCCTACTTTGAGCAACTGTTCGTATAATGGAGAAACACTGGCCTGGTTAGATACCTCTGGAATAATTAGTTCCATGGAAAGCAAAAGTTTGAGAATCAAAACCACCCAACTTTAGACGAACAAAGACAAGCCACGTTTACGTTTCTATTAAATGAGATGATATCAGGCATGTGAAACACAGAGTAGAATCTGCCAATGCTCTCTTTGCGGGTCGAATCAAATGAAAGTTAAATTACAAGGATAGAAACCTTTAAACTACAAATCCCTTGTTGACATGTAGCCAAGCCCCATGACAAACAAGACTATTTAGAATGCTGCTCACAAGCCTACTATTCTATAAAAGAATACATTCCTTAACTTACTGTTTAAACATACAACATATTTTTCTCCAAGTCTCACATGAATATTAATTTGTTGATGGTACACAACTAAATCCCCCTACGCACCCAAGAATAATATCCAAATCAGTGTGTTTTTCTTAGGGACATGTTGAGGATCAGTTCAGAAAAATCGTTTACCTGCATCTGCAGTAACTTCTTTTGAAACGATTCCATTAGCGCACACAGGTTCTAATTTAACCATTTTATTGCATTGTTCTGGAGAAACTCGACATTGCTGCAGATTACGAGCTTTCACTACTCTGCAACAGTTACATAACAAAGATAATTGATAAAACATTACGTTTGAGCAAAACCAAATCTCCTACAAGAGAATCGAGTACAAAAGGATACAAACTGTTGGTGAATATTAGATCAGTGCTAACAACCACTGTCAAATTTTCCATGGAGAATACTGATAATTTTGATAATTTGAAACATCCTATCCCAAAGTTATTAACAACTGCACCATGGCACCAACCTCGTTGAAGAAACATATTTTGCAAGAATGTTTTCCTCTTCTTCATTGTAAGTAAACCACTGGTCTTGACTAACAAGAGGCTCCAAGCTATTGATATCTACACAATTGATTAATTAATTTGTTAAATATACTTCTTAAATCAGACACCATGGGAATACACTAATGATAGCATTAAGCAGTAGATTAAACGTTGATTTGTATTAATTACAAACAACAAAAACCTTGAAGTAAAACAACTGATCTATCTGATCCTCCCTTCAATTTCCAGTACGTTCGCCCATTCTCATTCCAAACAATAGGTTCTGTTCGTACAGCATCACACCTTTGTCTTTCTGCATAATAAAACACCACCGATGTAAAAAGCTTTTAGAAAGCACTATTTTTTAGATATCTAAAGATCACATAAAGACTGTTACATACTCATCCTTGAAGCTGCTTGTAATACATTCAATTTTTCCGCCTGAGCTTTCTCTGCCTCAAGTTTCACTTTTGAGATCAGTTCATCATGTTCATTTATTGTTAAGGAGTGACCATCCTTCGACGATAATAGCACACGAACTACTTCGTCCTTCATCTTTTGTTTTGCTTCTTTTGCCTTGACACATTAATTGATATCAAATAAGATTAGAAATCCTACAAAAGCACATCCGATTGGACGACCAGACAAAAGCTGCAAAGCAAAAGCATATCCGTACACAACATTATTATTCCAAAACAGACCTTTTCCTTTGCAGCCATGACTTCCTCTTTATGTTCTTTCTTGGATTCGATAAACCTAGCATTTGCAGACTCAATCCAGTCCCTTAAGCGCCTTCATAACATAATAGTCAATTTATTAGAATAAGATTATTGGCAAAGATTATTATAAATCTAAAAATCAAAGAGAAATGGCATTTGAAAATTGCCCCAGCACACATGAAACTTAGATATCATGGTTTACTACCCCGTGCTAAGGCTTTCATCACAAAGCATATTAAGGAGTCGTAATTTTCTAGAAGGGTGCAGCACATCATATCCTTCCGCTCCAACTCTAAGACTTGCATCAACAATGTTTTCAAGCTGGCATGCTTCATTCTGATGTTCACTTGAAAGTGATTTGGAAGACGAAAGTGTACAGTTTCCTTCCACGGCAGGTATTTTGACAAACCTTCTGAGAACCTCCACCCATGAATTTTCACCACTACCTGAATGCGATATCTCACACCTAAACAAAAGCAACGTTTAGAAATTAATCATGCACCTGCCAAACAATAACAACAAGGAACAAAATTCAGTAGGTAAGAAGCCATGAAAAATATGGAAAGATGGCTTGAATGGGCATACTCTTCACAATTATCTTCTCCAATCAGGGACAATAACTTCACATGAAATTGAACAACAGATGAATAAACCCCCCGTCGTCCAATGCGACCACGCATAAGTTCTCGTAGAATGGACTCTGGTTGACCCTTCTTTATATCAAGGACCTGAAAAATTCACAACTAAGAGAAGGAATTAACAAGTGAAAAAAATTTATATATATATTAAAAGCAACTGTTAAACAACTAATGTAAGCATAACAAATTGATTTAAGAGATAGATATAGCAATGTCAAATAACTGAACTGCTTCATATCAAACAACAGTCACTTAAAATGCACTCTTCTTTGAGAGGGATTTAGAAAAGATTGTACAACAATGAATTTAAAAGAAAAGGCCTGCCCTTTAGGCTGGATTCTAAGTCACCTGTAGAGCTGACCAAATTTACCTTTTAACATTTGGAAACATAAGCAAACAAGACACCACTACAATTTATGATAGGAGTCAAAATAGAACCATTTACTCATGCCACAAGTTTAACAAGTGCTTACACAATTAAAGCTCAACAATCATCCACAATATGTGTTGTGTAGTTGACTCCAAAGATTTTTTCATGGAAGATTTGTGAGCCCCTTAGTAACACACCCATTTCATAGGTAATAAACCATAGTGAAGCGAGTGCACACAATCAGAAAGACCCGCTTGCCAACTAATGACTAATAGATCTCATAAGATATTTTGAGCTTTTATTGCCTTCACATCAATGCAACCCAATATTCAGAAACTGATCTACGAGAAAATGAACCTTAATGACTTGGATTTAAGCACTTTAGATAACATAAGAGGAGCATCCTGAAAAAAATCATGACCCACAATTAAGGGCAGTGCACGAAACAAATGAAAAACAAAGAATACTCTACCTCGATACAGTTTACCTTGAAACAACATATTTTCTCACTAACCCACATCCATGTTTAAGTTAAGGAATATTTATTTTTCAGAACATAGTAACTTATAAGTGAACATTGTAGCTTATAAGTGAATTTCTGATTTCAGATAACGTATACAAGTCAAAACCCATGGTAAAAGATTTGCTTGTAGAAATCAAACCCTTATTCCAAGCTTTCTTATTTAGAAGCAGCTCCTGATGCCCTGGAGGTTTACCTGCAACTGAAAAAACAGAAAACAAAAAATCGGAAAAAAAGAAGGGGGTTGGGCGGGACGGGAAGGGTAGGGTCTAATAGTTCACAGGGAAGTCAAATTGAAATCTATTTTGCTTATTTATTTTCATTTAGCATGGTAACTGCCGTCACAAAGTTCGGAAGCACATGTAAGGTCATCGTTAAAGATGGTTATAAAAGCACTCCAGAAGATTTTGTTTCTTCTAGCAAGTAAACTGTTCTTCCTACAGGTAAAGGGAAACATGCCAAATAAAGAAATCAATGAAAGAAAAGTGCTCTAAACCACATAAACATAGTCTGAATTAACCACAGTTAACAAAAACTTAAATTGGCAGTTCTAAGACACAAGTCAAGACAATTTAAACAACTCTTTCTGGAAAAAGAATAACTGACAAGGAGGCATAACAAATCAAAACAACTTCAGCAGCAGAGCACATACATTTTCAAATGCTGAGCAAAACTCCAAAAACTGCAATGCTGATCCAACGTCATCTGCTCCAAATTCTATTCCTGCTACTGACTGCATCAGCTTCCCCTGAGGCAGTACTATAATGTCCTCTTCCTTGTCAACATTTTTAAGTTTCTTCTTCTTATTTGTATCCTTTACTTCAACATTTGTATTAGGATCACATACATTAGTAGGCTCACCATCAGTGCCCTTCAAAATATCCTCATGTTTAGATGCATTTCTAGAGTCTGACTTTCGCTTCTTTGATTTCTTCTGAGCAGCATTTGGAACTTGTGTACTGTCAACTGGCATTGCATTTCCATCACTGGAACAGATTTCAAGAGATGCTTCATTTTCTTTTTTCTTTTGTTTCATTAGTTTTGGCCTTTTTAGGGGCTCTATAGTCTCATGAACAGCAAATCCTTTTAGGTCTTCACCTACAGTAATTAACTGGCCCTTAATTTTAGGACTTGATTGTTTTGGAACATTTGAGAATATTGATGCATCTGATTTCTTTTCCCGTCCTTTAATAACATTGGTTTCTGCTCCTTCCTTTCCACAAATATCCTTCTCAGAAAGCCCCGTCTCTCGATTGAGTTTGGTTTTCTTAGTCTTCCTTTTGTTTGTTACTGCATCATCACTTTGGCCTATGATGCAACATGCATTCTCACTATCTTTGCCAATATCCAGTTTCCCTGTGTTGCTATCATTCTTTATATTAACCTTACTCTTTCTCTTTGACTTATTTTCATTGGTCTTGAGCAGAATAGACTCTTTTGAAGGAGTAGAAGATTTAGTCAAAGGCTTCTTAAACTTTTCATCTTTCACCGGAGATACCATAGGCGAAGTTCTCTCTTTCTTCGGAGATAAAGTTTCTGTTGGTTGTTTGACCTGCAAAGTCTTTAATTTCTTGACAATGTCTTTGACATCCATATTTCCAGAATGAATAGGATCCAAAATACCATTTGTTGTGATGCCATTCAAAGCATCAATATGCTCCTGTAAACACCAAAGAGAAACTTGAGCCTCTTGATATCTTGGCATCAGTGACATGTATGCAACAACACAGTTTATTTAGTAACATATGCTCTCATTTAAAGTGAATTAATAAATAATAGACTTTTGTATGCATATTGAGGAGAACACCTGCATCCTAATGTCTCTTCAAGCCAAAATTATTATATCATTTAACTTTAGAAATTTTATGGATGAAATATTTACCTTAGTGAGACCTTTACATTGAAGTAAATCAGAAACAGAAGAAAAACCCGTCGCCTTAGCTGTATGCACAAGGATTCCAGTAGGCACATGCCCTTGCTTTTTCCTGCATTTGCGTAAATACTATAAATTTCAAAATTGTTTGAGTAGTTTTTAGCCAGGACTATATCAGGTCTTTAAACTATAGGTTGTAAGGGATGATGTAGAAAATAAGTTATTCTAACTTACATGCAAATACTGCAATTGCAGAGACCCCTGCACCTTGGGCATTTCCAGTCCACAGAATTGACAGCTTCTTCAACTTTCTCCCCATACCTGCAAGCCGTGTCACAATATTTGATAGATTTTATTAAAAATATCCAAATTTTGGCAACTTTCAACCTCGGCTGAACAAATTTAACAAACATATTTCAACAAATAACAGTCAATGAAAGATCATAGACTATCTTTCAATCTGACATCTATTTGAGTTTATTTTACATCTATAAAAATCAAAGGCAATCAAAGGTTTAAAAAGAGCAACTAAACAAAAAGCTAAAAGAGGGTACAAATTTAAGTTTATTTTATGACAACCAAACAAAAACCTAAATTTATTTTATGACAACTCGTTCATAGAGCCATTTGCAAGTCTATCATTTTTGTGAAATGTGAAGTTTAATGGCAATTTTCTAACTGCTGAACACCAACCCAAACCTGGTGACTTAGGCCATACCATACAAACATTTTACATCTGCATTTTCACTCAATGATGGAATTTTGCATTAATACCTCTTCTAAATAAATATAGGCATAACAGTGCCCCCAGTGAAAGGAAAAGCTTTACCTGTTAAGCAAGCACTTTGGGCAAAAATTCATTGTGCATGGCTTCTGTCCGTTGATATTTTTGCAGGATGCCATGAAGTCCAACGTTTTCTGTCGGCACTGCAAATGCAAAATCAAGCAAAGTAATACACTGACTTCAAAATTAATACATGAAATGAAACGGATGAAATCTCCAACATAAGATTCGGCAGATTTAATGAGCACATTTAAACAAATGACACTAAAAACTTCTCTGATTTCCTTCTTTCATTATGACATCTACTTGTTTACATTCTACATCTATAAAAATCAAAATAATAAAGATCCAAAGAAAACAACTTTTAAAAGTTCAAAGATAGAACAACAATAATTTTCAAGCAACTTGTTCATAAATGCCTTTGCAAATCAATACCATTTTATATATGCTTTATTTCAAACATTTAATTATTTTCATTTCCAAATTGTATAACAAAATCCACATTTAATGATTTTGATGTTTTTCTTTTTCTATGTTTTTTTTTCTTATGGTGTTCACTTAATCCAATTTTTAGCTTGATGAACTTAAATACAAACTTGAACCTGGTAACCTAGGATGACATTCAACATCCATACCTGGTGGCAAGTCTTTCCATTTTCAGAATCATAAATCCTCCCTCCTATAACGCGAACTCCAGGAGACTTGGTCCGCTTAGGCCCCGAAGCCTTTTTTGCATTCTTCGTTTTATCTTGCTCGTTCTCCTCATTAGATAGTTCCTTTTTTATCTTATGAAGCCCCATTTCATCTTGTTTTGGGTCACTAGATGTTTCACCTTCAACGGCAGATATGCTTTTCTTCTCCTTACTAGGTTTTGGGGAAATTTTGCAGTCACTTCCCTTGCTTGTAGCCGTCTTAACTGCAAATGCATCCTCTTTTTTCAGAGGGGCATTATCTTGGGACATTTTATCTTTGTGATTGGAGCATTCCTTTGTCAATGATAGCGATAGCTTCTTTCTACTTTTCCCATTCGCAATAGCACTAGTAGGATTTGAACTATGATTGTCGAAAACCAACTGCTTACTCGTGCCATTGGAGATCGGGCTTGATTTGGTAACACCTTCTGAAACTCCAGCCTTTCTAGCACTGTCTACTCTCTTTCTTCTCCTTTCTCTTTCTACTGATGCAGATGGGGAAGCTGATCCCGGCACGCCCATCTCTCTTCACTGTCCTCCCCTGCATTCATAAAGATATTAATGCGATTCCTCAAAACAAGCAAGCAGGCAACAACTATTTAGAGAAGAATGAATGAATGTTGTGCAAGTAAGCTAAGCAAAGCAAAAGGCAAATGTAAATACAAATGAAATAGAAGTAGTCTGTTGCCTGTTGTGGCGTGCGAAAAATGAGAATCGGTCACCTAAGCTGGGTAAAGTGGAGGAGAAACGACAAGAAGCCAGGCTTTGTAATGCCTGCAGAAATAAGGATTAGTCATGTTTTGGCGGGATGGGATGGGTTTTTTCATGTTCAAAATTCGGACGTCGTCTTTGATGTTCCCTCCATTTTATCAAAATATAAATGTTATTTTTCTTTAAACCCTTTGTTTGGTAGGACATTGAGACGTTGTTATTATTATTAAGTATAGTTTATTGGATAATAAAAGTTAATGAGAGGGGTAGTGTTATGTTATTATTATAAACTTTAATTTATTGGATAACAAAATTTAATGTGACAGGTAACATTGGACACCGACATTATAAACTTTAACTTACTAAATACAAAGTTAAAACATGACCTCCTAAAAAACTAAACCAAGACAAAACTAAACCAAGACAAAGACAACTTTGTAAGGTTCATTAAATTATGGGATACTTGTGAGTTTAAAATATAAAATAAAAGGAAAAGTAAAATAAATTTTAAATTTTATAACTAAATGATATTTAACTCAAATTTTTGTGAAAGGAGATAAATTTTAAACAAGCTCATGAAGTTATACATTAAAAGATAAAACAATGATCTTAAAACTTGATTTAAGTAAAGTTTATGATAGGGTCAAAAGAAAAAAAAAAATTGCAAGTTTATAAATGTTTGGGTTCGGGAAAAAAAGGGTTAGATGGATTAAAGCTTGTCTCTAGAGTTTCTTATTCGGTGTTGGTCAATGGGTTAGTAACATAATATTTTAAAGCCAAGAGAGGCTTTAGACAAGGAGATCCTCTATCTTCTTATTTGTTCATTATTATGGCAGAGGTTTTGAGTAGGAACTTAAAGAAGGCTTACAAAGATGGGCCTATAAGTGAACTTGAGGTTAGTAATAACATCGACAAAAATCACCCATCAATAGTTTGTAGATGATACGACCCTTTTTGGAAGGGCAAGAATAAATGAGGCCAAAGCTTTGAATAACTTTTTAAAAGAATACGAAGAGCTTCATGGCAAAAATTTAATAGGACAAAATCCAAATTTTACTTCCTTAACACTCTAACAAATATCAAAGCAAGAATTTGCAAGTTACTTCAAATGAAAGAGGTAAATTTACCAACAACTTATCTAGGAATGCCTTTATTTGAGGGGAGAATAAGAATAGAATTATGGAATCGAGTTATTAGTAAAATTCATAATAAACTTCCAACTTGGAAAGGTAGATGGTTATCATTAGCAGGAAGAGTGCAGTTAATTAAGTTAGTCTTACAGGCCATTCCAACATATTATATGTCATTGTATTCTATGCAAAGATCAATTGAAAAAAGTTTAATCTATATTATGTGATCCTTTTTATGGTCAGGTTTACATGATAAAAAAAAAATTCCTTTAGAGAAATGGAGCAAGATGTGTGATGACAAAACTAGAAGAGGTTTTGGTTTAAGAGTTCTTAAATATGAAAACTTAGCTCTTAGGGGAAAAGTAAATTGAAGATTGTACAAAAAGAGTCAAAGACAATGGGCAAGAATTCTTCTAAGTATGTTGATCTTAATGACCCAAGTTTAATATTTACTACATTCTCTCTACGAATGGTTTAAAAAAATCTATTGATCTTATGATTAAAGACTTAAGATGGGTGGTGGGAACAGGAGAAAAAAATATATTTCAATGGATACTTTGTGTGATAAAAAACCACTCAATTTAGATCCAATTTTGAAACATTGGATGAGATTGTTTCAAGATAAATATGGTGATAGGCTTTCAAACATTTTGTACAATGATCAAGAAGGAAGATACAAATAGAAATAATATTTTTTAACAAGTATACAAGACATTGATGCTAGGAGACAATTGAGTAGAAAGATAACAACTATGATTATTCTGAGGGGAGACAAGGATTAATTGATTTGGGAGTTGAATAGCTTAGGAGAATACACGACAAGAAGTGGATGTAGTGTACAACACGAACAAAATAATAATATCACTAGAATATTGAGAGATATTTGGGATAGCCTAAGCATTCCTAAAGTCAAAATGTTTGTTTGGCTAATAGGTCACAGAAGAATTTTATCCTAGGGTAACCTTATGAAAAGGGGTTTTAATGGCCCATATCAATGTGTTCTTTGTTAAAAGGAGGAGGAGAGTATAGACCATCTCTTGGGATATTGTTCAATGGTCTGCAATCTATGGTAATGGATTCTTAATATATTTGGTAAATGTATGGTTATGCATAGCATAATTGAAGATTGGTTAGAGCAATGGCAAAGCACTTATAAAAGTGAGGCTTTATAAATAATATGGGATATATCAAAAGATACAATACTTTGGATTGTATGGCTAGAAATAAATAGAATAATATTTAAAGGAAAGGAAAGTAGTTTAGAGGTTGTTGATAAGCAACACACCCCCACTGAAAAATGAGATTCCATCCTTAGAAAATTTTGAACTTTCATTTTTTGCAGCAGGGACCCTCTTGATCTTTTCAGGTTTTAAATCCAAATTTGCTTGCCTCCTTTTTAAAGTTGTGCTTTTTCTTGCATTCTAGCTGTGTTATCCAAGAATTCACTTTTTTACATGCTAGAATCATTCATGCACAAGCAAAATCTTGCACCGGCACCGAGAAAATCCAGAAAACAGCTTGCATAAATTCACCGAAAAATCAAACTTTCCATTTTTGGTAGTGTCGCGATATCGCGACACTTCCATTTTTCGAAAATGTCGCGATATCGCGACGTGTAAGTCAAAATGCAGCTAAGTGCCAGAAAGGTCGCGATTTCGCGACATGTCGCGAAATCGCGACAGTTTTTTGGAGAGAGAAGCAAGCTGTACGGAGGGCGCGATTTTGCGACATGTCACGAAATCGCGACATGTCGCATTTTCGCGGTAGGAGAGAGAAAGTGGGCTGCAGAATGAAAAATCGGCTAAGTCGCAAACATGTTCCAAAATCGCGGTCAACGCGGTCAACGCATGCAGGTAATGGAACTGTCGCGATATCGCGACGTGTTCTAGAATCGCGGCTGAAAATCGGGATGGCTGTACGGAGGCCAGGAGGGTCGCGATTTCGCGACACGTCGCGAAATCGCGACATGTCGCGTTTTCGCGGCCGACGAGGGAGGAAGTTGCCGATGCGCTGGCAGGGTCGCGATTTCGCGACATGTCGCGAAATCGCGACATGTCGCAGAATCGCGATAGGAGAGAGAAAGTCTTCAGAGGGCCCGAAAGTGCATTTCAACTGAAACAGAAGGCTTCCTGGGGTAGCGACACGTGTCAAAGCGTGAATGGGACAAACAGAAGCCGACATGCAAGCTTATTTTGCGGTTTTTAATCTGTTTTTAATGTTTTAAGCTTCTGATTTAATTAAAATGCTAATCTAATGCATCTTTTTGTCTTTCATGCAGGATTCCACCTGGCACTTACGGGACAACCGGGAAAGACCATAAAGGCAAAGATAAAGTGCGGATTTAGTCAAGGACCGCCATGCTAGAAGAGAAGAAGCCAGTAAATGCATTTAATGGAGATTTATTGCAGAATTGATAGCATGGAGACCATTTCAACTCAGAGATGGATTTGCGGAGATCAAATTGATGGAGAAGTGGTGACTCATCCGGCTCACCAGCAGAATTAATGGAGGCATTTATTTGCAACTGCGGATGAATGCAAGTTGCATTTGATTTTATCTTCTCCATTTATGGCAGCTGACTGCACATATTTGCCGAAGGGTTAAGTTCTATCCGGACTTTGGTTTTAAATGGATTTTTATTGTAAAACCCGGGTCCTAGGGTTTAAGTGCGATAAGATTTAGGGTTTGAGCAAGATATTTTGAAAAGATCGGGGTCTATCCTGAGTCTATAAATACAGATTCTAAATGTAATCGCAGGAGGCGGAGACTTAGAAATAAAAGGCTTATAAGCAATTTCTTGCAAATTTTGTGAAATCCTTTGTTTCTGGACTTGGAGTTGATGTGCTTTAGCTTTTCTCTGATAGCATGGCCAGGAGCCTAATCTTTTGCAGAGTGTGATAAGTGTATTTTCTTTTGTTATCCGTTCCATTTAAAGTTTGTTAGATATATGTCAGTAAACCGCCATTGTCAAGATTAAATATGCCGTTAGGCTTCAGCTTGTTCTATTGTCTCGCTAGGGGAAATTACAGATTTGAGGTGTAAGTTTGTTCTAATTGCTCTGTCTTCACCGTGCGAGCTAGGGCCGCCGTGAAAGATACCAGCTTTAATCAGCCGCCCTTGGATTTATAATTTTCTCGCTAGATCCGTTTCACTCGCCTTGTGCTCTTAGTTGAAAGTGATCTTAGACTGACTGGACACTTTCTTCTGGGATTTGTTCTGTTGTGAAGCTGATAGCATAGATAAGATTGACAGTTTGGTTTTACAGTTTAAAGTCTGATAAGCTTCTCTTTTCTGCCCTACCCTACCCTCTCTTTGCTTACCGTTAATGATCCATTTTTATTTTCTTTATTTGCCTTTTATTTAAATCGCGACCCATGAGAGCTAGATCAAAGAATTCAAGTTAAATCGATTGTCAACAACTTTTGCAACTACCGAACAAGTTCAGGAACCCCCGTAAGGTAACAGAGCGATCCATATTGAAATCTATTCCGAAGTGGAAAAGAGTGAATTGCCATTCGACCCAACCTCGTAACTCGCACCTTGGATAACCAGACTAGATCCTAAAGATGAGTGGGATCAGTCCCGTGGGTGTCTCCGGAGCTTTCCTTGCCTTCATCCTTTTTCCCGGGTTGTGCATGAAAGCCGGACCAACACCTAATTGGCGCTAGAAGGAGGGCGAGAACATCTGTTCTTAGTGCACTTGAGTTGAGAAATCCGACTGTATGTGGAACTGTAAACCTGTATTTTATCCAAAGTCTGGTAGCCAATTTTCCCCTCCTCCTCAACCAACATCTAATTGGCGCTAGAAGGAGGGCATGAACTCAGTTCAAGTATTGTAAGGGCATAACAACAACATTTGAAGGACCCACAGTGAACTCCGGACAGTTTTATAAATTGTCAGTACAGTTTTATAAATTGTCAGTACAGTGTTTTGTGAATTGTCAGTGCAGTGTTTTAAATTTCCAAATGCAGAACCTGTTAAGAACTGTAAAGTTGTATGTACTGTATTTTATCCAGAGTCTGGCATTTTAACATTTAAAAGTGGCTCAGTTTCATAAATTGTCAGTGCAGTTTTTGAAATTGCCAGAGAAGGCCTTAAGTTCAGTGGTTTGTTAAGAACGGTTCTATCATCACTTGCGCTTATCCAATTACAAATCATAACATCACTGTCAGCCAAGTAATAATGGCAAATTGGTTGGGCCCCACCGCTTTGAACATTTCGGGTATAGCCCATGACCTGCCCTAAGTCCGTAAAGGTATCTCCCTGTGTACAAACATGATGGGACAAGAACTACGTAAGAACATCTCGCTAGCTTTTAAAAATGCTTTAAGATTGTTGAATATACAAAGATGAAGATGTTGCCTGCAGATTGTTCCCGTTCACTCTCCAGGAGGGAGCTTATGACTGGTTTTTAAACCTCACCAAAAATTCCATTACTAGTTGGGATGATCTAGAGAAAGCTTTTATATCACAGCTCGGTGAAGTGATAGATCCCAAGATTTTATATCAACAATTTTCCAAAGCATCAAGAGAGAGTCGGGAGAAACTGCCAGGTCTTTCAATATGAGGTTCCAAAGAGCTTACGGTAGAATTATTGGCCATTACATCCCAAATGCAAATCTGGCCTTAGAAATCTACAAGAATGCATTGGATTTGGTGACCTCTATTTTCCTCAGGAGAGACATTAATATCACAACCCCGACAGGGGCTTATAAAGAAGCCTTAATTCTTGAAAGACAGATTAGGGCCTCAAATTTCGAGCAAGTCCTTTGATATCCTATGTTACACGTAACATGCCTGTTCCAGACCCCATTCCACATCATGAGTTAGTGCCAACATGTCATGCTCTACCCAAGGAGACTACGTTAATCGTGACATCCACTCAAAGATGTGCAAAATACAGAGAAAAGTTCGACAAATTCAAAGTGCGGTGCTTGAACCGAACAGCTAGTGATCCGGCACCACCCAAATCAAGTTTTTCCCCGGTGAGTTAAATTTTCCTAGAGATCAAAGAAATATTGATATTTCTAGTTCACCCAAAAATAGTACAACCAGGGTTTCGTATTCTCGTCACTTTTCCCGAAGAGACAGAAAGTCTTGTACAGACTTCGGTGGATGAAATGCAAGATTTTCAACAGCTCAAAATGGACAGCTATGACTTGAAATGTGAGAGTCCGTAACTTAATAATGATCCTTCCTCATCGTAGGATGATGAAAGTGAGATTCAATCTCACTATGCGTAAGTAACCGAGGAGGATAGCATCATTGAGGATATGAGGGAACTTAAAGCTGACATCACCCTCTATGAACTGCCTCAGATTGTTGGACAAAACATTAACTTGATTGAGGCTTACTTTGGACCACCTGTTGAATTTCAAGAAAAGGAGGAAAAGGTAGTAAATATGAATGTGGTCAGCCAACTTGGAATTGATGAACCTGTCTCAACATAAGCCTCGCAACTTCGAACATAATGTCAAAGAGGAGGCTATAAACCGTGTTGATGCAGATATTGGAGTTTATGATTTGGCAACTGAAAAGGTGAGAACAATTATAGCCCTAATCAATAACAACAATGATGTTTGGACATTGCACATTGATGAGGTTAAGTCTAAGCAAGGCTCAGGTGAAAAGGAAAATTGTAAGCATCCTTCTAGAGGGATAAAAATTGAAGTCCTGGATATTGAAGCAGTGCAGCAACCACAAAATGTTCAAGTTGTTAAGAACCAGGGCATACAGATAAAACATGATTTCTTTCAGCTGTCACATCATTTTGAAGATGTGGTGGTCTGGGTCTGTCAAGATTTTAAAGTATTTGATCCTCGGGGTTTTTTACATTCAAATCCTTTTGAAAGAACTCGCAAACCCTTCAATTAGAAGCATAAACATGTTATCATATGATTTGTTATTATATGATTTGTTTAATTTGAAGGAGTTGCAGATTTGTTTTTCAAATGGGACAGGGAAGACAAGAAACCCAAGTCTTTCCCGGATAGCAAATTTTTGAAGCACGACCTGAGTGCATTTCGTCAACAGGACTCGAAAGGTAATTTTTTTTAAATTACTTGCATGGTCAAAATTTTTTTAAAGCACCATTTCTCTCGCTTTCCCAACCGCCGCATTTTTTGAGTATGAAGGGAAGTTGTAACATATGTATGCATTGTAAATAAGCTTTGAAGTTTTTCAGTTTATTTCTTTGTCGCTGCAGCTTTTATTTTCAATGTCTCGTGCAGCTTTTAATCTGTTTCATTTAATTTTAATGCTCATAGCTTTAATTTATTTGTTTTTCCAGCTTTATTTCCTTTGTCGCGGCGCTTTATTTTTAAATGTCCTCTGCTTTTTCGCTTTTCTTTAGTTTTTTCTTTTAGTGCCCTTTATTTTCTTCCCTCGCTTTCTCCTTTTCTTTGTCTGTCTAGCTTTTGTTTTAGTTTTATTTTTTTTTTTTTTTTTTTTTGTTTTTTTTCTTATTTTCTTTGCTTTGCATCCTTTGTAAATAGCCTTGTTTGTTTTATTCCTTTGTCTCAGTTTAGTTTATTTTATTTCCAGCTTTGATTCTGTTTTGCTTTAAAGCTCGTGCTCTGTCCTTGGAAGCCTCGTACAAAGTCCTTTGGCTTCTAAAATTCTATTTTTTAACCTCTCGCTCGAGCAATCAATGAAAAGTCACCGCTGAAAATTGTTTTATTCCTAGTCGATAAATCCTCAATCCAAGGTCTCCCCATTCTCGCTCATTATTCTAATTGAGATAGTCTCGCTTGCATCGAATCGTGGAACTATTTTGTTATCCAGGATGAAGGTAGAGAGATGATTGGATCTTGTGTCTTACTTGCCACAGTTGTTTTAATGATAGAAAAACTGCTATGCTGTTTAGTTGGAGGAACTCCTGGGGAATCCAAGAAAAGCTGGTTATAAGAGGGGACTATGGTTCATGCAATTATTTGGGTGTCACCAGAGGCTATCAATGCCTAGACTGAAACAGTTCCGGATTGATCAAATGTTAAAAGAAAATTGTAATTTCTCTAAGGTCTTCCAGATAGTGATATATTTCAAAAAGAAGAGAGATAAAAAAAAAGATAAGAAAAGAGAAAAAAAAAAAAAAAGAGTTATATGATCAAAAGAGGCAGCCAATATTAGATTCTGCCCTACAGTTGTAAATTGGGTCGTGTAAATCTAAAGGGTAACTCTGTCTAGGCCGTAAAAGGCTAAACTAGTAAACAGAGCTCTACTCGGTTTCCCCTTTTACAATCTAGAAAAGTTGATTAATCCAAGTTTATCATTCAATTCAGTCATCCTTGAAGAAAGTTCTATACCTTTGTAATTGCACATCATAAATATTCCTTGAAGTAATCCAACCTAGTATGTCCTTGGGAAATTTTAACAACTTGCAGCTAGTAGATCAATTTATTGTGAAGAATGTCTCGTGGCAAGGCATGATGCATGGTCTTTTTGTTTTGAAACCGGAGTCTTGGGTTCTAAAATAGTGCTACTATTTTACCCGCAGATATCGCCATTTGTTGAGAAGCAACACACCCCCACTGAAAAATGAGATTCCATCCTTAGAAAATTCTGAACTTTCATTTTTGCAACAGGGACCCTCTTGATCCTTTCAAGTTTTAAATCCAAATTTGCTTGCCTCCTTTTTAAAGTTGTGCTTTTTCTTGCATTCTAGCTGTGTTATCCAAGAATTCACTTTTTACATGCTAGAATCATTCATGCACAAGCAAAATCTTGCACCGGCATCGAGAAAATCCGTAAAACAGCTTGCATAAATTCACCGAAAAATCAAACTTTCCATTTTTGGTAGTGTCGCGATATCGCGACACTTCCATTTTCGAAAA
Source organism: Wollemia nobilis (assembly GCA_028583015.1). Taxonomy (NCBI): domain Eukaryota; kingdom Viridiplantae; phylum Streptophyta; class Pinopsida; order Araucariales; family Araucariaceae; genus Wollemia; species Wollemia nobilis. The sequence goes on from JAQPPZ010016881.1 coordinate 23,372,113, forward strand.
TGTCGCGATATCGCGACAAGTAAGTCAAAATGCAGCTAAGTGCCAGAAAGGTCGCGATTTCGCGACATGTCGCGAAATCGCGATAGTTTTTTGGAGAGAGAAGCAAGCTGTACGGAGGGCGCGATTTTGCGACATGTCGCGAAATCGCGACATGTCGCATTTTCGCGGTAGGAGAGAGAAAGTGGGCTGCAGAATGAAAAATCGGCTAAGTCGCAAACATGTTCCAAAATCGCGGTCAACGCGGTCAACGCATGCAGGTAAGGGAACTGTCGCGATATCGCGACGTGTTCTAGAATCGCGGCTGAAAATCGGGATGGCTGTACGGAGGCCAGGAGGGTCGCGATTTCGCGACACGTCGCGAAATCGCGACATGTCGCGTTTTCGCGGCCGACGAGGGAGGAAGTTGCCGATGCGCTGGTAGGGTCGCGATTTCGCGACATGTCGCGAAATCGCGACATGTCGCAGAATCGCGGTAGGAGAGAGAAAGTCTTCAGAGGGCCCGAAAGTGCATTTCAGCTGAAACAGAAGGCTTCCTGGGGTAGCGACACGTGTCAAAGCGTGAATGGGACAAACAGAGGCCGACATGCAAGCTTATTTTGCGGTTTTTAATCTGTTTTTAATGTTTTAAGCTTCTGATTTAATTAAAATGCTAATCTAATGCATCTTTTTGTCTTTCATGCAGGATTCCACCTGGCACTTACGGGACAACCGGGAAAGACCATAAAGGCAAAGATAAAGTGCGGATTTAGTCAAGGACCGCCATGCTAGAGGAGAAGAAGCCGATAAATGCATTTAATGGAGATTTATTACGTAATTGATAGCATGGAGACCATTTCAACTCGTAGATGGATTTGCGGAGATCAAATTGATGGAGAAGTGGTGACTCATCCGGCTCGCCAACAAGAATTAATGGAGGCATTTATTTGCACTGCGGATGAATGCAAGTTGCATTTGATTTTATCTTCTCCATTTATGGCAGCTCGATCGCACATATTTGCCGAAGGGTTAAGTTCTATCCGGACTTTGATTTTAAATGGATTTTTATTGTAAAACCCGGTCCTAGGGTTTAAGTGCGATAAGATTTAGGGTTTGAGCAAGATATTTTGAAAAGATCAGGGTCTCGTCCCGAGTCTATAAATACAGATTCTAAATGTAATCGCAGGAGGCGGAGACTTAGAAATAAAAGGCTTATAAGCAATTTCTTGCAAATTTTGTGAAATCCTTTGTTTCCGGACTTGGAGTTGATGTGCTTTAGCTTTTCTCTGATAGCATGGCCAGGAGCCTAATCTTTTGCAGAGTGTGATAAGTGTATTTTCTTTTGTTATCCGTTCCATTTAAAGTTTGTTAGATATATGTCAGTAAATCGCCATTGTCAAGATTAAATATGCTGTTAGGCTTCAGTTGTTCTATTGTCTGCTAGGGGAAATTACAGATTTCAGGTGTAAGTTTGTTCTAATTGCTCTGTCTTCACTGTGCGAGCTAGGCTACCGGTGAAAGATACCAGCTTTAACCACTGCCCTTGGATTTATAATTTTCTCGCTAGATCTGTTTCACTCGCCTTGTGCTCTTAGTTGAAAGTGATCTTAGACCGACCGGACACTTTCTTCCGGGATTTGTTCTCGTTGTGAAGTCGATAGCATAGATAAGATTGATAGTTTTGGGTTTACAATTGATGTTTGATAAACTTCTCTTTTCTCGCCCTACCCTACCCTCTCTTTGCTTACCGTTAATGATCCATTTTTATTTTCTTTATTTGCCTTTTATTTAAATCACGACCCATGAGAGCTAGATCAAGAATTCAAGTTAAATCTGATTGTCAACAACTTTTGCAACTATCGAACAAGTTCAGGAACCCCCTGTAAGGTAACAGAGCAGTCCATATTGAAATCTATTCCGAAAGTGGAAAAGAGTGAATTGCCATTCGACCCAACTCTGTAACTCGCACCTTGGATAACCAGCTAGATCCTAAAGATGAGTGGGATCAGTCCCGTGGGTGTCTCCGGAGCTTTCCTTGCTTCATCCTTTTTCCCGGGGTGTGCATGAAAGCCGGACCAACAGAGGTAATGAAAAGAAAGATATGTTTAGCCATAAAGGAGTCTAAACTAACCCTATCAACTCACCTAGTCCCTAATCTGGAAGCAAAGAACCTTGATAGATGGAGTCAAGTCATTAAATGGAATTATGATGTTGGGTACAACAGAAACAAAAAGAAGATAAAAAAATATAAAATGAAATTCACTAGATGTGGAGTGGGTTAAATTGAATTTTGATGGAGCATCTAAAGGAAATCTAGGACCAACAAGAGGAGGAGGAATAATTAGAAATAATAGAGGAGAGATTTTATCTCATTACACTTTCAATAGTGGATTTAAGACAAATAATGAAGTTGAAGCTTGGGCGGCTTTAGAAGGGTTAAAAATATGCAAACAAATGAAATGGAACATAATATGGATGGAAGGTGATTATCTCATAGTAATAAATGTAATTTTGAGGAAAGCTAAGGCTCCATGGAACATACAAGAGATAATTGTGGAAATTAAATATCTTGCTAAAGTGTTTGAAGAAATCAGGTTTACGCATACATTAAAGGAAGGAAACAAATGTGCAGATAGGTTAGCAAATAGAGGGGTTTTGATTGAGGATCGTGAACTTAAATCCTCCTTTCGATTGTTAGAGGATATAGTAAGTTTAGCTAAAGCTAACAAGAAAATGTTGATTGCTTGAATCAAATAATGATTAAGATTTACTTTAATATTTTCCATTGGTAATATTTTCTTTATTTTTAACAATAATGTGTTTTCATTTAGACTATTTATTATAATTTTTGTGGTTGCACTTGTGTTTCAAGAAGGAAACTAGTAATCCATATTTGGTAAAGTGGACTATGATAGTGCGATGTTTTGAAAATATTACTCTACTAAGATGCAATGCATAGATAGTAGAGGTGAATTTTTGTATTGTGGATGTTGTTATAGAAAAATATCAAGAAGTATGCTAAATTTTGGAATATTTGTATTCATAAAGAAAATTGAAAAGATTGAGAAAATGAAAATCAAGAATTCAGAAAATTTATGTAAAACGATGTAGGTTTCTAGCTATAGCATCTTAATTGAGATGAAAAGTGTATCTATTTGTAAACTCTTAAGCTCTAAAGAAGAGAGTTGTAATTTATCAAGGGTGGAGGCCCGAGTACAACCCCTTATTATCCAACCGCATTTTTAACTAAAACCTAAATGTAAATTTTATCTAACGAAATATGCATGATTACCAATTCATTTTTAATCTACATAATAAAAAAAAAAATTAAATTAAATTTTATAAACATCACACTTATTAAAATATTTTATCCTTATAATATCTAATGCATCAAAAAATAGGGGGTAGGGGTCTCCCACTAACCACCTTTCCATTCTCCCTACTCCCTCCCCTGCTCCTCCAATGGTGATCTTGGATGGATCGTAGCTTCTTTGGAGGTGCCTTCAGGTAAGTTACCTCCTTATCCATTTTTTTGGCTTTTTTGGGCTATGTTGGTGGGTGAGGTTGACTTTGTTGCAGATCAGCAATGCTTCCTTGGTGGTAGGGTCATTCGCTATTTTCCTATTGTGTGAGATGGTCCAATTAGTTCCTTTCCATGTTTTTGGGTAGTCTTTGGGAGTGAGACCAGGTGCTTCATGTCATGGAAGTGGGCTCTCTCAAATGGTTTTATGTTCTGGCTACAACGAGTTTGGGTTGCCCATGGTGTGATTTGTTGCTTCTTAGTTGCATGAGACGGTTCGGTAAGTTCTTTCCCTACATTTTAGTGGTCTTTAGGGTGGATACCAGGCACTTTATTATCATTTGGAGGCATTTTTTGGACTGTCTCCTATTATGATAGTTATGGATCAAGGTTGTGCGGCCTTTGCAATCTCTCGGTAACATTGGTCCTATGGCCATTGGTGTGGAAGTCCCTATGGACCTATCTTTACGATTTTTTCCTATCTCTCTTTGGAGACCTCATGCTTTCATGATGGTTGTAGTTGAGGGGTTTATTGTTGACTTCCAGGGCTTTCCCTTGGTCGGTTAGGGTTCTTTCATCTTCTAAATAGGATTTTGTTTCTCTGAACTCCTTTCCTTACAACTTGTTGGTCAAAATGACCGCATCAAGGGGAGTAAGGCTTAGTCTTCTCAAAATTTCAATAAGTATAGGGAAATAGTCATGACAACATGACATTTTGAAGCCAAGGGGCCAAGCGAAGGGTAAAAGTCATGATAACGCAATATTTTGAAGCCAATGAGCCAAGCGAAAGGAAAAAGTTGTGACTATGCGATATTTTGAAGCCAAGGAACCAAGCGAAAGGAAAAAGTTGTGGTAACGCGACATTTTGAAGCCAAGAGGCCAAGCGAACGGAAAAAGTCATGATAATGTGACATTTTGAAGCCAAGGGGCCAAGCGAAGGGAAAAAGTCATGACAACGTGATATTTTGAAGCCAAAGGACCAAGAGAAGGGAAAAAGTCACGACAATGCGATATTTTTGACTAAAATATAGTTGGACCATGACATATCGAAGGAGATAAAGGCAGATTGTTGTAACAAGAAGATCTTAACCATTTCCAGTTGAAGATACTATGCTCTCCTAACTGCCACTCTACAAAAATGAACCTACAGGTATATTGTTGTAACAACTTTCAATTTTTTTGTTATGTAAAACTATATATATATAGTAAAAAATTAGTCTTAGAATTTGAGAAGCTTCTTACAATAGATTTTTTTTTGCTTGATAAAAAGGGGTTGTATTCGGGTCCCCCACCCTTAACAAATTACATCTCTCTTATTTAGAGCTTGAGAGCTTACAAATAGATACACTTCTCATCTCAATTGAGATGCTATAATTAGAAACCTACATCATTTTACTTAAAATATCCGAATTCTTGATCTTTAATTTATGGATCTTTTCAAATCTCTGTGTGAATACAATTACTCCAAAATTTAGCATCTTTCTTGACATTTTCCTATAGCATCCTTCACAATGCCAAAACTTCACCTCTACTATATATGCCTTGCATCTTAGTAGAGTAATATTTCCAGAACATCGCACTAACATAGTCTACTTTACCAAATCTAGATTGCTAGTTTCCTTCCTGAAACACAAGTGCAACAACAAAAAATAATAATAATTAGTCTAAATGAACACATATTATTGATACAAAATAAAATAGATATTACCAATGGAAAATATTAAAGTAAATCTTAATCATTAAATGATTTAGGCAATCAACAATTTTTGTCAGCTTCAACTAAACTTTCTAGTTCCTCTAGCCATGGAAAGGAGATGTTAACTTCACGATCCTCAACCAAAATCCCTCTATTGGCTAGCTTATCTGCACATTTGTTTCCTTCCCTTAATATATGTGTAAACCCGATTTCTTCAAACTCTTTAGCAAGATCTTGAATTTCCACAATTATCTCTTGTATGTTCCATGGAGCCTTTGATTTCCTCAAAATTGCATTTATTACTATGAGAGAATCACCTTCCATCCAAACTCTATTCCATTTCATTTGTTTACATATTTTTAACCCTTCTAAAGCTGCCCAAGCTTCAACTTCATTATTTATCTTAAATCCACAATTGAAAGCATAATGAGACAAAATCTCTCCTCTATTATTTCTAATTATTCCTCCTCCTCCTGATGGTCCTGGGTTTCCTTTAGATGTTCCATCAAAATTCAACTTAACCCACTCTGGTGGTTTCCACTTTATATTCTTAACCTTATTTTTGCTTCTCTTGTACCCAATATCATAATTCCATTTAATGACTTAACTCCATCTATCAAGACTCTCTGCTTCCAAATTAAGGATAGGGTGAGTTGATAGGGTTGGTTTAGACTCCTCTATGGCTAAACATATCTTCTTTTTCATTAACTCTAAACTGCTTTCCTTCCCTTTAAAAATTCTTCTATTCCTTTATAGCCATATAGTCCAAAGTATTGTATCTTTTGAAATATCCCATATTGTCTGTAAAGCCTCAATTTTATAAGTGCTCTGCCATTGCTTTAACCAATCTTCAATTTTGCTATTCATCACCATGCATTTACCAAACATATTAAGAATTCATTGCCATAGATTCCAGACAATTGAGCAATGTCCTAAGAGATGGTCAATACTCTCCTCCTCCTTATTACAGAAAACACATTTAGAGGGGCCATGAAAACCCCTTTTCATAAGGTTATCCCAGGATAAAATTATTATGTGACCTACTAGCCAAACAAACATTTTAACTTTAGGAATGCTTGGCCTATCCCAAATATATCTCCAAATTCTAGTGATATTATTATTATGTTGGTGTTGAACATTATATCAACTTCTTGTTGTGTATTCTCCTGAGCTATTCAACTCCCAAATCAATTTATCCTTGGAACTGCTCGGAATAATTACAATTGTTATCTTTATACTCAATTGCCTCCTAGAATCAATGTCTTGTATACTTATAAAAAAATCTTCTCTCCATTTGTATCTTCCTTCTTGATCCTTGTACAAAATGTTTGAAACCCTATCACCGTATTTGTCTTGAAGTAATATCATTCATGGTTTTAAAACTAAATCTAAATTGAGTGGTTTTTTATCACACCAAATATCTATCCAAATAGAATTTTTTTCTCTAGTTCCCACCACCCATATTAAACCTTTAATCATAATATCAGTAGATTTTTTTAAACCATTCCAAAGAGCAAAACCATTTGGAAAAGAGAGAGCAGTAAATATTGAACTTGGGTCATTGGGATCAACACACTTAGAAGAATTTTTGCCCATTGTATTTTACTCTCTTTGTACAATATCCATATAACTTTTCCCCTAAGAGCTAAGTTTGCATCTATAAGAGCTCTTAAACCAAGACCTCCCCTAGTTTTATCATCACACAACTTGCTTCATTTCACCAAAGAAAATTTCCTTTTATCATGTAAACCTAACCATAAAAATGATCGCATAATAAATATTAAACTTTTTTCAATAGATTTTGGCATAGAATACAAAGACATATAATATATATATATATATATATATATATATATATATATATATATATATATATATATATATATATATATATATATATATATAGGATGAGCGACCCAAACAAATGGTCGGCTCTTGGATGTTTACAAGGCAATGTACATAGACTTCTGAAAGCTAATAAAAGATTATCCATTCTGGTTTTTGGCTCACTGGTGTTATTATCAAGTATGTATGGATTGTTAATTGCTATGTAAAGTTAGGTTGAATATAACTTGCTTTAATTCTTATCCTGAATTTTTGTAGTGAAGTTCTGCTAACTCTGAAATTAACCATTCCAATAGGCTTATGCTTGAGTAGATTTACACCAGAGGATTAGTTACTCTATTTTTATGGTTCGAATAGATGCTTCTCTGTAAAAGGTTGTTAAAGTTGCTTTGTTGTTATCTAATATGTACCGTTTAGACACTTCTAGCAATAGCTATATTTCCCTCTCTTTATGCATTTCCTCTCTCTCCCTTTTCCCAAAGAAGCAAGGAACCAACCTCCTCTAGAGATTGAACTGGGTAAACTCTATTTTAACTCGATCTTTCAATGTTGGCAAAGTCTTGGGTGCAAACGTAACCAAAGGCAGATTTTGCACCAATAATTTTTGGCATGCCCGGTGGGACCCAATCCCACGATATATACAGATCAAAGTTTTGGTGATTACCTTTGCCCTGTTTATTTTTTATGAATCACCTGGCGACTCCACCCAAGAAAGGAACCCTAAGAAAGCCTTTATCTACTTTCTGGTTGAATACCATATTTTATGATAACCAGATCTAAAGCAAAAAATTTAGAAGAGCCCATCGAGTTCTTCGAATTACACCTTGGTAGCCTCAGAGCTAATCCTATTTTAGTTGCTAGAACAACTTCTTCATCTACTATCAATACAAGATACACAAATATTTCCCCTATAACCTTCCCTAGTACTGCTGCTAGTGGAACGTTAACTCCAGCTACCCATATACCCATAATATCTGGTAGAACCATAACTGCAATGGCCATAAATCAACCAAATCTACCTTACCCTTTATGGAACCATACAGGCCCCCTGAATCTAGTAGCTCAGCACCCGATTCCAGTAGCGGCCTTGAAAGCATTACCCTAGTATGATGGTACTAGAAAGATGGCCTATGAACACTACCAAGATGTAGTTGCACTCGCCCCGATACATAACATCACTGAGGAAGATGTTATGATAAGATTGCTAGTCATTTCCTTGAAAGGAAAAATGCTCTATTGGTACAGAGCCCTCGGCAACCAAAGTATATCTACTTGGGCCCAACTTGCCGGTAAACTAGTGGAAGAGTTCAATGAACATGCAGATCCATTCTCCCTACTAAATCAGTTTACCATCATCCAGAAGCACCCTCAAGAGGAGATAGTCGACTTTAACATCAGATTCAATCGAACTTGGCAAAGAGTACCTGATGGATTGAGACCGATAGATGAACAATCAATGTATTACTATCTGAGGGCTTTCAACTCAGACATAAGTATGGCTATAAGGAAATCCCAAGTATTTACCTTCCTAAAGATTTACCAAGAAGCTCAAAAAGTAGAAAGAGATCTGATTGCTATTGGAAGGTTCCCTACAAAAATGATAATGCCTATTTTCTTGGATCTACCGCAAGCATCAAATACTACTTTCCCAACTCTTGCTCCCACTTCTAATACAAGTCTCCCCAAATGGATTGGGCAGCCTAATATCCCAGTGATACAGGCACCTCCCACTCCTCCAATGCTTCCTACCATTCCTGCACTCCCTATAGCGACAGTTTCATCGACTCCAGATCTTCCACTTGCAGCTTTACAAGATCTGCAAGCATCCATGAAAACTCTGATGAATAAGATGACCTCAATGGAAAGAAGAGAAGTAGAAAGAAATTTCCAACCAAGGAGGTTTCCATAAGTAACAAGAGATCAAGCCTCCACGAGTGGTAGAAACCATGATAAATCTAACGTGGTTTACGCCAATGAAGATAGTGAACCCACTAACACTTCAATAGAGTCAAACTTCTGGTGTTCCACATGTAATGATCCACACAGTGAAAACTTCTTGTATGATCCATCAACATCATGTCCAGAAGATAGCTATTGAAAAGGTTGAGAAAACCCTCAAGGGTCAGGTTAATATGATCAGAGAAGAGAATCAAAATTTCATGATGCCTTCTATTGAACAAGTAGTTGTTCTAACCAGATCGAGAAAGAAACCCTTGCAGGTTGATCCCCAAGAGCTTAACCCCTTGAAAGTGCCTTCGCCTATAAGGGACCCTATTGAGAAAAGAACCTCCTACGAGAAATCTCCCCAAAATTCAAGTCAGAAAGGAGCAAAAACTCGTAAAGAAACACCTCGATAGAAGGAAGTGGAGATACAAGAACAAGCTAGAGATAAATTGAGATACCCCTCACTGACTAAGCATCAAAGGATAGATGCTACTCAGGGGTACAGGAATAAGTATGACACAATTGTAAAAGAGAAAAGTGTCGAACCCCTCCCATTCAACATAGTTGAGGAAATGAAGAAAACTCCCTCCAAAGCAACTATGTATGAAGCTTTGCAACTTCTAGGATAGATTGATTTATTGCAAGAATCCTTGAGATCTATGAAAAACAAGAATAGAATCCCAACTCAGTTAGATTCTGCACAAGCTAGCCTGATGTCTACTTCAAGAAAAAATAGACCTCCTCCCTTCTATCTATCTCTTCAAATGGAAGGATGGGTGGTACATAATTGTATGATAGACTTCGGAGCTGCAACCACTATGATACCTAAAGTAGTATGTGACATCATGGGAATGGAATACACAAGGAGAAATCCTGGTGTCTTGCAATTAGATGGAACCCCTATCAAAATAGTAGGGGTAATTAAAGATATTCCAATAGTTCTTCACAGACTACCTCAACTCACAGTTATACAAGAGGTAGTAGTAGTGGATCTAGAACCTTATTTTGGTATGTGTCTCTCCAGGGAATTCACTGCAAAAATAGGAGGATATTTATCATTAGATTTCTCACACTTGGAAATCCCATTCAAGGGCAAAAGAGTGAAAATATTTAATGAGAAACCTTCGAATTTTCATATTGAAAAACTTGAAGAGGAAGGTAAACATGCCACCATGATGAATATGATGATAGAGGAACTGGAAGACTTGAACTTGATGGAGGAAGCTCTAAATGTGTTGTAGGAAGAAGACCAATTCTCTCTCCAAGACTTCAATGCCATGATCAAAATAGATATGGGGAGCTACACAATTGTAAAACCCAAGAAAAGTAACCCCACTCCTCTCCCTCAAGTAGACCAATCTACTAATAAACTATGGAAACTTTTCTTCGATGGTGCTAGATGCAAAAATGGAGCCGAAGTAGGTATTGTTCTAATCTCTCCAACAGGTGAAGAGAAAGTTTTTTCTTATCGATTAACCTAGAGTTGCACTAACAATGCAGCAGAATATGAAGCACTCTGCTTAGGCCTTAAGAAAGCTGAAAATATGGGTATCAAACAACTTTAGATCTTTGGAGACTCTGAATTAATAGTAAATTAGGTCACTGAGAAATGTGTAAGCAAGCAACATTACCTTAAGGCTTACAAGAATAAGGTTTGGGACTTGCTAGAGTCCTTTGAATCTTTAAACCTCAAAGCAATTCCAAGGGAAAAGAACACTCATGCAGATTTATTGGCTTCAGTAGGTGCAAATTTTTGCCCTATCAACAATGTCATCCAGAAGTCCAAGATAGTTAGACTAATCTATAGGCCCTCCATGCTAGATAGAGATACCTTTTGGTAGGTATTTGAAAATGATGAACAAATAGTAGACTTTCTCATCCATGAGATGAATTGCTCGAATGATAGAGTGTCTAAAGATGAAGAAGATACAGGTATGATCCAATTGAAAAACAACCACATCCCAAAAGGATTGATCACCCTAGAAAGCCTATTTGATAACAACGATAGGTCAATAGGCCATAAAATGAAAGTTGACAAGCATAGATATAGAGAAGCTCAAATGGGACCCGATAAATCCATTAAAGTGGGAGTAAACACTACAGAGGAAGAGCTGGACCAAATCTGGGTATTATGCAAGGAATTCCTTGACATCATAGCTTGGACTTATGGTGACCTTAAAGTTCTACTCTAAAGAGACTATCCAACATACAATCGAACTTGAAGAAGGTGCAAAACCCTTTCGACAAAAGCAAAGACTGATGAATCCTAAGATCGAAGCTCTAATGAAGTAAGAACTACTAAAATTGCTTGAAGCCAAGATTGTCTACCCGATCAAGCATTCTACTTGGGTAGCTAACTTAGTCCTAGTTAGAAAGAAGAATGGAGATATTAGGTTGTGCATCGACTTTCATAACCTGAACAAGGCTTCATTAAAAGATCATTATCCTCTCCCATAGATCGACCAGACTCTGCATACAGTAGTAGGAGCAGAAATATTCTCACTCCTAGATGGGTTCTCTGGGTACAATCAAGTATGGGTCAAGGATGAAGATCAGTTCAAGACTGCATTCACCACCAAGTGGGGGACATTCGCTTATCAGAGGATGCCTTTTGGATTATCCAATATCGGGGTAACCTTTCAAAGAGCAATGGACGTGGCCTTCGGGGAACTTGTCAATAAGATTATAGTGATATATCTAGATGATATGACAGTGTTCTCTCATCGAAAGGAAGATCACATTGACCATCTTAGAAGTATGTTTGAGAAATGTAGGGAGTTTGGCATCTCTTTAAACCCGAAGAAATCTATTTTTGCTATGGAAGAAGGGATCTTACTAGGTCATGTCATTTCTAAGGTTGGGCTAGCTATAGACCCTAACAGGGTGAAAGCACTATTAGAACTCCCTCTACCCCCGAACAAAAAAGGCTTGCAATCCTTCTTCGGCCAAATCAACTTCGTACACAAATTCATAGCAGATTTTGCGCAAATTGTCAAACCCATGACCGAATTGTTGAAAAAGGATGTTATATTCAAGTGGATAGACTTAAGGAAATAGGCTTTCTAGAAAATAAAGGAACAGATAGCCCAAGCTCCCATCTTAGTGAACCCAGACTATTCCAGAGGTTTCATATTGTATGTTGTAGGTGAACAAGAGAGCTACGCCGTAGTACTCACTCAGAAAGGGCCTGACAATGAAGAGAGGCCTATAGCATTCCTAAGTCAGACTATGCAGGAACATGAAGAGAAGTATAACTTCATTGAAAAATAAATTTATGCAATAATGAAGTCTTTAAAAAAATTTAGGCATTTTCTTTCACAGAGTAGGACCATAGTTTATGTGGTCCACCCCGATGTTAGGAATTTCATCATACAAGGGGAACTTGGTGATAAAAGAGTTGGTTGGGTGTCAAAGATACAAGAATATGACGTTGAGATCCATCCAACCAAGCTAGTAAGAGGTAGAGCACTATGTCAAGAACTCGCCAAGCAAGCCTCATCAGAATACGTAGCTTGCCAAACTCAAGAAGCAGCCTCGGAGGATGATCAACCCTTAGATCAGCTTGACTGGGCCGATGAATTAATCAGGTACTTCCAGACTAGAAAGTGTCCAACAAGTTTGAATACTTCACAGAGAAGAAGATACAGGATCCAAGCTTTGAAATACACCCTATTACCTGAAGGGTTGTACAAAAATAATTTGGATGGAGTATTGTTTAGGTGTATAAAAGATGATCAAAAATAGAAGATCTTGGATGAATTCCATAGGGGTCCATCAGGAGGACACTACTCAAGAAGAACCACTACTTTGAAGATCATCAGAACTAGATGTTATTGGCCAACCATTTTTGTAGACACTTTTAGGGTAACAAGAAACTATGAGAAGTGCCAGAGATACATTGGGAGAAATAGAAACGCTTCGATGCCTCTAAAATCCATTCAGGTTGAAGAACCTTTTCAACAATGGGGGTTGGATTTCATCAGAGTAATAGAGCCCAACTCATCCACTAGGCATAAATACATCCTGACCACTACTGATTACTTCACTAAGTGGGCCGAAGCAATACCCACTAAGAAAGTAGACCAAGAAGTTGTGATGGAATTCATGGAGAGTTTGATCACAAGGTTTGGCATCCCAGATGCATTGGTCATAGACAATGACACATATTTCATAGGCACCAAAATGATTGAATTTACATGTAAATATGGGATCTACTTGAAAATATCCTCAAACTATTATCCATAGGGAAATGGATTAGTCGAATCAATGAATAAAAACTTGCTCCGAATCTTGAAGCAGACTCTGAAAGACAATAAGAGAAGTTGGCACTCTATGATAAACCAAGCATTGTGGGCTGATAGGATAACTATAAAGAAGTCTATCAATACCTCTCCCTACTCTTTAGTCTATGGTAAAGAAGTAGTTCTCCCAATACACATAGAAATGCCAACTTTAAAGTTGCTCAATCAAACTAGCACAGAGGAGGTAGAGCCAATGGAAAATAGGTTGATCCAACTCCTGCAATTAGAAGAATAGAAAGAACAAGCCTATGACCATTATCAAAAATATATGGTCACCATGAAGAAATGGTTCGACAAAAAGGCTACTCTGAGGAATTTCAAAGTAGGAGACTTGGTTCTGAGGTGGAATGAAAAGAAAGCGAAACCCAAAAAACACCAGAAATTTGATGCATTCTAGGAAGGCCCCTTCGAAGTAATCGAAGAAAAATAGCAAAACTCCTTCCAGTTGAGAAATGAATAGGGTCAAGTTCAACCCATCCCCATCAATGGCTTCCATCTGAAGTTGTACTATAAGTAAGATGTTTCCCTCTACTTTGTATGTATTATATGTAAATATGTTCTTTTTCTTTCCAAAGGCCACCTCAAGGAAAATTGTCATGATTTCATGATATTTCGACATCCAAAGGCCACCTCAAGGAAAATTATCATGATTTCATGATATTTTAGTGTCCAAAGGCCACCTCAAAGAAAATTATCATGATTTCATGATATTTTGGCATCCAAAGGCCACCTCAAAGAAAATTATTAAGATTTCATGACATTTTGGCATCCAAAGGCCACTCCAAGGAAAATTGTCATGATTTCATGACATTTTGGCATCCAAAGGCCACTTCAAGGAAAATTATCATGATTTCATGACATTTCGGTGTCCAAAGGCCACCTCAAAGAAAATTATTATGATTTCATGACATTTCAGCATCCAAAGGCCACCTCAAAGAAAATTGTCATGATTTCATGATATTTTAGCATCCAAAGGCCACCTCAAAGAAAATTGTCACAATTTCATAACATTTCGATGTCCAAAGGCCACTCCAAGGAAAATTGTCATGATTTCATAATATTTTGACATCCAAGGCCACCTCAAGGAAAATTATCATGATGGCATGACATTTTGGCATCCAAAGGCCACCTCAAAGAAAATTGTCATGATTGCATGACATTTTGGCATCCAAAGGCCACCTCAAAGAAAATTGTCATGATTTCATGACATTTTGGTATCCAAAGGCCACCTCAAAGAAAATTATCATGATTTCATGACATTTTGGCATCCAAAGGCCACTCCAAAGAAAATTGTCATGATTTCATGATATTTTGATGTCCAAAGGCCACCTCAAGGAAAATTATCATGATTTCATGACATTTCGGCATCCAAAGGCCACCTCAAAGAAAATTGTCATGATGGCATGACATTTTGATATCCAAAGGCCACAATCAAGGCAACCATGCCTTTTGGTGGGAAAATTAGTTTTCTTAAAATTTTAAATTCCTCACCTCTCAAAGTACCATCGTACCAAGTTATTGGCCCAGAATAGAGGTGACACAAATTTATTGGCCCAGGATGGTGAAGTGATGCCATTGGCCCTCATAAAATGGTAATGCATGGTAGTTGGTTTCTTGAAGGTGGCACATGAAACAAAGCATTCGACAACATTCAAAATTAGTCATGGGGTGTGCACCACCAACCATAGTTAATGCATGTCACCTTGGAATGCATGCATGCACATCTACTTATGCCATAGAAGCTTTTTCATCACTTCTTTATCCTCTATAAATTTTTTCCCCTTGCTTGCAATGCTCCCAGATTTCCCCAAAGTTCTCCAAGCTCTGCTAAGTGCCTCCCAGATTTTCTTATATGCCAAAATCATAATAAGAAACCATGATGGCTTCTCCTCCAGCCACTAAAGGAAAGCGTAGGTCAGCTAAGAGTGAAAGTGGTTTCATAGACCCAGATGCACACATCACCGATACCAGAGTAACATGGAAGAATCCAGAGTAGATTCGAAAAGACATAGAAGCTAGGGTAGCGAAGAATGTCATACCATCAAGCCCGAGCACATTCTCCTACCACTCCATGCTCTCTTGGTACATTTGCACCCCTATCCACCCCTACCCTAAATTGATCAGAGCCATGGCAGAATTTTATGATGTAAAGCATAAAATTGTAAGAAATTCTAGGGGTGAGGTCATATTTACTCTCGATATTGATGCAGTTAGGGTCACCTTCAGTTGTGATAGAAGGCCCATGGTAAACCCTATTCCTTTTGACCCCATCAATTTGGCCAAATTCTATACCCCTACCCTCAACATAAAATTATTTCTGCAAGAACATTTGTCGAAACCTCCTCCCGAGGGGACCCTACCAAAATATTTGATTCCCCTATCTAAATTCAAGAACAAGGAGCTTTTCTCCATGTTAGCCATGGTAGCAGGGCTAGAATCTGATACATAGGTCTACGGATGGTAGATTGTGATGGTGCAATGCATGTCAAATCCTAAGTTCTATGATGCTTCACATGTAGATAAGAAGATAGTGCCACTTTACTTCGATTGGCCGACATACCTAGCCCAGCAGATGCATGCAGGCATATTCAAGATACAGAGAGACCTCCCAGATACCTTCAAGTTTTCCTCTTACTTGGTATGGCTTTTCTTTTTCTTTCAGTCAAAAAATTTAGAATTCATCTCTACCACAACTAAGGACCAATATGGAAATAAATTGCTCGTATACGAGTGGACATCGCTCCTCTCAAAAGAAGAATCATACTACTACTTTAATATGGAGTTCTTAGGTCCTACATTAAAAATTATGTATGGCACTATGCCAAGAATTCCCCAAAATATGTGGGATACTCTACAACACATTCACGCAGAAGAAGGGGATTGGTTCATTTTGACTCAAGGAGTAGTCATCAGATTATATGGCTTCATAGGGAAGCCCTTTTTACTACCATATTATGTCACTGAGTGATTGTTCACTCTAGAGTATGTGAGGTAGACTGAGTATGTAAATTATAAATTTGGCACAAGTGCTGGCAAGACTAGTACATGCCTCATGCCCTTCCAATTTGTAGGGGTATCAATCTCAAAAAGGGGGACCACGAGCGAATCACTCGAACCCTAAAGAATTTGAAGTTGATTGAGTTGCCATAGAAGTGGAAGTATGATCCTATAGACAAATTTGCTCAAAAATAGGCCACCCTCAATCAAACTCCCTTTAAGAAGTTTCATGCATCAAATAGGCAGATTGATAAACAGGGCAGAAATAATGAAGAAGATGAACCGTTAGAATGGCACGTCGAGAAAATGCAGCCATTAGCCCCGTGGCATGACTTCTATGAGAATTTAATAGACTAGAACCTCGACGTTAACCCAAGCCACAAGTTAGATGAAAATTTTATCAAAAGGATGAAGAAAAAGGGGAAGGATTGGGATCATGCAAAAATCTTAGCATGGTGGCAGATGAGGTGTCAGATACAAATGCATACTAGATATGGAATAAAGATTGACAATGAATTTTGCAAGAGGTATGATGATCACCATGCCACATGGTCTGAAACTCTTACAGATAAAGTACCACCAGGCATCAATGGTATCCCTATTATGCTTATCATCAAAAAGGTAGATACTAGCAAAGGCAAAGGAAAAGAGATTATCATTGAACAAGGAGAAGCCCCAAAGAAGGTATCTCAAAAATTCATCCCCCTTCCACATCAGACATAGATTTTGATGATGATGATGCTCCTCTCTTCCAGAGAAAGAGGAAAGTAGAGTCAAAAAGGGAGGAGAACAAAAGAAAAGGAGACAAGAAGAAGAGCACTTTGAAGAAATAGGGGACCAAGAAGAAACAGGAGACCAAGAAGGGAATTCGAAGGGAAGCATAGAACAACTCTCTAGGTAGCAAGAGACAAACAACCAAGAGTTGGATGAAATAGCTAAAAAATCTATCCCCACTAGAGAAGCCCTTGGTAAAGAGCAAGTCCCGACCAAAGATGCAATGGATACTAGTGATACTAGCTTGAAGAAAATAGCAAAAACTTATACTGAAGCTCTCGAAAATGCACCAAAAACTGGAGACACCAGCCCATAAAAGGAATCAGGTATATCTCCTATTAACCTCGATACATCTTCTTCTTCTTCTCATCCCCAAAGGAATTCCCCTCCCCATTATGAAGATCAGGGTGATGTCTCTTCTCCCTCCATTCAATAACCTCCACCATCTCCACCATCAACCCAAATTGACCCTAAAGCATCTTTAGTTGCACCCACAGATACCCTCACTAAGAAGCCAAATGTAGATGCCTCCATAGCCACCATTCCCTTTCCCTATACCACCAACTTCCCAAACTTCCAATCCATTCCTACCTCTTCTTTCGAGAGTAACCCCACAATTGCCAAATTGAAAAAGGCAACCTTAAATGTTATTACCTGGTTGAAATCATGTAACACTCAAAGTTCCAAAGATATAGCTCACACCAGGGAAGGGATAGCCTTAGATCCCATCAGCATGCAATATTCTACCTTAAATATGACACCACTCATCCAAAATATCGAAGGAGAAATGACCTTGGAAGATTACCAAGCTGAGATAACCACTGAAGATATCACTCAACTACCAATGGAGGATGAGTGGGGAAAGGCCCAAGCTCACATGGGGATAATATACTTAAATGTTGAGTATTACAAAGAGAAATACCTCAAGGCTGAAGAGGCAAGGAAGCATTTGGAAGAAGCCTTGAATCAGCAAAAGACAATTGAAAAGGCTTTAAAAAATGAAGCAAAAAAGTGGGAACAAATGTTCAATGAAGCGACCCCCTTTAAGGAAAAAGTAGAGAAGGTCGAGGAACAAGTACAACTATTGAACCAATAGGTTGAAGACCTTAAGAAGCAGATCTCAGATAGCACCAATACAACCAGTGGGATATCCAAGGAAAAAGCCAAGGCAATCAGAAGAGAAATGATTGGAGATATCCAAAATATGAGCATGAAAGCAAGGCCTACATTGTCATACTTGATCAAGATCAAAGAAATGTTAGGTTAGGTGGAGGATGAATTTGATACATCCATCAATCTCCTAAAAGCAAGGTTATCCACAGCAACGAAGATCCAAGTCCTAGCCGAAAGCACACAAGCAATACTCGGATACAGAGCACAGGATGAAAAATGGTCCCAAGCCAAACTAGCTGCCAAGAACTTCTTCAAGAGGCACAAGATGGTAATAGAAAGTGCTAAACTAATGCAAGAACTCAAGGTAGAGGCTAAGGGGATTTTGAAACATGTGAGCATAGCAGAAAACTATGACATGCCTAGCTTCTGGGATAAAGATTCTAATTTCCTAGAAGAAGATGAGTTGAAAGCTTCCTGGAAAAATTTTGTAGAAGATGAATCGGAGATTGATAGCTGGGAAGAGTCGGTCCAAGAGGAACAAATATTTAGTATGGCTCAAGATATCACCCAAATCAACTCCTGCCTACATGAATTGTATATGAAGTCGAAAGTCCTATCATACGACAAGGTAGAAGAATTAGAATATTTGTACCTAACCTTCAAGGAGACTTCAGATACGGATGAAGAGACTTGGAGAAGGGCCTGTGCCACCTACAATGAAGTCATCCAAGAAAAGGACAAGTAGGAAAAGGCTAAAAAAGCCTCAAAAAGTAGTGCAGTAGCACCTAGGAAGAGAGAAACGAGAGAAATCCATAGAAGAAGACACTCCCGATGAATGACTGCACAAGAGCAAGAAGCATCTTTTTGCTTGGTATCATTCCCCTTTCTCCCCTTCTTTTCTTAGTTGTTCTTTTTACTTCATTCCCCAATGGATAAAGGCTCTAGATTCTAACATTCCATTGGTAGAATTCCCCCAGGAGGCACCAATAATGTTGGTCAAAATGACCACATCAAGGGGAGTAAGGAGTAGTCTTCTCAAAATTTCACTAAGTATAGGAAAATAGTCACGACAATGCAAAATTTTGAAGCCAAGAGGCCAAGTAAAGAGAAAAAGTCATGATAATGCAACATTTTGAAGCCAAGGAGCCAAGCAAAAGGAAAAAGTCATGATAGCACGATATTTTGAAGCCAAGGGGCCAAGCAAATGGAAACATTCGTGACAACGTGACATTTTGAAGCCAAGGAGCCAAGAAAAAGGAAAAAGTCATGATAATGCGATATTTTGAAGCCAAGGAGCCAAGCAAAAGGAAAAATTCATGACAATGTGACATTTTGAAGCCAAGAGGCCAAGTGAAAGGAAAAAGTCATGACAATATGACATTTTGAAGCCAAGAGGCCAAGCAAAGAGAAAAAGTCATGATAGCATGACATTTTGAAGCCAAGGGCCAAGTGAAGAGAAAAAGTCATGATAGTGCAATATTTTTGAGTAAAAGATAGTTGGACCATGACGCCTCTAAGGAGATAAAGGTAGATCGTTGTAACAAGAAGATCTTAACCATTTCTAGTTGAAGATCCCATGCTCTCCTAACTGCCACTCTACCAGAATGAGCCTACGGGCATATTATTGTAACAACTTTCAATTTTTTTGTTATGTAAAACTATTATATATAGGATGAGCGACCCAAACAAAAGGTCGGCTCTTAGATGTTTACAAGGCAATGTACACAGAATTTTGAAAGCTAATAAAAGATCATCCATTCTGGTTTCTGGCTCACTGGTGTATTATCAAGTATGTATGGATTGTTAATTGCTATGTAAAGTTAGGTTGAATATAAATTGCTTTAATTCTTATCCTAAATTTCTACGTTGAAGTTTTGCTAACTCTGAAATTAACCATTCCAATAGGCTTATGCTTGAGTAGATTTACACCAGAGGATTAGTTACTCTATTTTGATGGTTCAAATAGATGCTTCTCTATAAAAGGTTGTTAAAGTTGCTTTGTTGTTGTCTAATCTGTACCATTTAAATGCTTCTAGCAATAGCTATATTTCCCTCTCTTTATGCATTTTCCTCTCTCTCCCTTTTCCTAAAGAAGCAAGGAACCAACCTCCTCTGGAGATTGAACCAGGTAAACTCTATTTTAACCCGGTATTTCAATGTTGGCAAAGTCTTGGGCGCAAACGTAACCAAAGGCAGATTTTGCACCAACACAACTATTTGAGGTCTTGGGAGTGGACCTGGTGCTTTAACGATGGCTATTGAAGAGGGTTATAGGTTTTATTTCTTATCCAGTTGGTTGGTGAGGCCCATTGGATGGTGATGTTGGTCTGCATATTATCAAGAATATCTCTATTTTCAGCTTTGTTACCATATTTTCCTTTTGTTGGCTCAGTTACTTTGGTAAAAGGTAAGGAGGACCTGGTATGTAAGCTAAAAAAGTCCCTTTATGACTTGAAACAAACTCCAAGAATGTAGAACCAAAAATTTGATAGGTTTTTTTTGAAACTTGGGCTTGAAAAAAGCAAAGTAGATCTGTGTGTGTATTTCAAACAAGAAGGTAAAATTTTTGTTATCATTGTTTTTTATGTGGATGACATGTTAATTGGTAATAATAAGGAGATGATAAAGCTACTAAAATATTAGTTATCTTCTGAATTTGACATGAAGGATTTAGGTGCTAAAAAAATTATTTTGGGTATGGAAATAATAAGGGATCGTGCAAATAGAAAGTTGTGGTTAAATCAAAGAAAATATGTTGATTTGATACTACAAAAATTTAGGATGCATGATTGTAAACTAGTAAGTACTCCATACCCTGTTGGTCAAAATTTATCTGTTGAATAGTATCCTAAAATAGATGAGGAAATTGAAGAAATACATCATGTTCCTTATGCTAGCATTTTTGGTAGTCTGGTGTATGCAATAGTCTATACTAGACTTGATATTCCACATGCAATGGAAGCAATCAACAAATATATGTCCAATCCAATAAAGGAACATTGGACTACTATGAAGAGGATCTTTAGATATTTGCATGGAACTTCATATTATGCTATCTATTACCAAGGAAAATATGGAGATAGTAATATTATAAATCTACAAGGTTTTGTGGATGTTAACTGAGCTGGAGATCTTGATAAGAGAATATCCATGAGTGCTTATATGTTTAGACTATTTGGAGGGGCACGAAGTTGGATGAGTAAAAAGTAATCAATGGTTACTTTATCCACAACAAGGTAGAGTACATTATAACAACTCATTCCTGTAAAAAAGAAGTGTGGCTATAGAGGTTGTGTTCAAAAGTTGGTCTTAAGTAGAAGGTTATGAAAATTGACAGTAATAGTTAGAGTGCAATATTTTTGGCCAATAATCTTGTTTTTCATGATCAATCAAAATATATTGATATCGAGAGAACATGGTGAAGATGGCGGGAGCAGGAGCAGAAGCAGGAGCAGGAACAGGATCAGACGCAATACTAGGGTCAGTTTCAGAGAATGGTGCAGGTTTTTGGATAGGATCGGGTTCGAGATCGGGATCAGGCATGTCAGGGCCCGATCCCAGGCCAGCAGGGCCCTTGGCAGGCCCAGAGGATGGCTCTACCCTTGATCTGATTGGAGGCCAGGGTGAGGATGGCATATTGGGCCCTGGCCTCTAGGCCAGCCTCGATGCAAGCATAGGCCTAGGGAAAAATCCCCCTGATCCTGGGTAGGGCTCTGTCCCGGGTGGGCCCAAACCCTCCTATCAGTAGATCTTGGTGGGCACCAGGGCCCCTTCCCGGGCCCTAGGGCTAGGGCTTTCCCTCGAGGGCACCCACATTTCTATTCAGGAGAAGGTATACTCCTCCTTGGTAGTTGGTTCCTCTGCCTCCCTGGTAGGGAAATTCCTGGGAGGGCATCCAGACATGGAAACCGTTCGTAGATGGGCGGCTACTAAATGGAAGGTTTCCAGGCATATTCAGTTGGTGGCCCTGACCAAGGGCTTCTTCATCATCAAGCTAAACAATAGCGAGGATGCCAAAAATATCCTGTTGGGTAGGCCCTAGTTTTTGGGGTGCAAAAGCCTCTTCCTTAGGTGTTATGGAGCTGACTTCCACCCCAACACCCAAAGCATCAACTTCGCCCCGATCTGGGTTCGTCTCCCAGACCTTCCCTCCACCTGTGGCATGAAGATGTCATCAGACTCATTACTCAGTCAGTCAGGGACCTGGTGGCCCTCGACCCCACTACCAAGGCAGGATCCCGAATGGTGCATGCCAAATTTTGCATCAACGCCAATCTCGAATCCGAACTCCCCTCTTCGATGACCATCTCTTCTGGGTCCTTCTTTTGGCGCTAGCCCCTGATATACAAAAACAAACCTACTTTTTTCCCCACCTGCTGCACTCAAGGCCACCTATCCTACCAATGCTTGATTTCCATAAAGGTTGATGGTCCTATCCCCAAACTCCCTTCCTGATCAGGTCGGGCCCCGTCTCGAGGGCCCCCCCATAACGTCCTTAGTTCCCATGTTGGGACCAGCAAGGAGGCTCCCACTTCTACCCCAAAGGACTCTCATGTGGACCCAGGTTTGGAAAGTGGTCTTCCTCAGGTTTCCCATTGCGCTGCTCCCTCCCCTAGGTCATATTTCGAGGCCTCGATCCCAGGTTCTCCCTCCCTGCCCACTTCAAATCCCTCCCCGTAGGCCCTTGATTGCACCCCCCTCCAGGCATGCGAGCCACCCGGGCTCCTTTCCCTGTTAGCTCCCACCTTTGTCGGGGACCCCTCCTCCCCCCCGGTCTCGCTATCCCCCCCTTGATCCCCCCAGCCCTCCCGGTGATCCCTACTGGGCTTCCTCCATTGGAGTGCTATTTTGAGAGGTCAAATGAAGAGATCAAAGCTAGTTCTCTATCCGGGCCTGTTGAAGTCAGTACCAATATGACCCAAAGTAGGAATTTTGCCATAGACTTTCGAAGCAAACTCAAAATAGGGCGGCCCACCCTAGGCGACCAACGAATAAGGTTCATTGAAGATGACATAGCCAATGGCTCCCAAGCAACCCTCTCTGATGTTGGCACAAGATTCTCCAAGACAAAAGCCATCCGACCCAAACCCCCCACTCAGGCCAAGAAGGGAGGCAAGCGACCCCACAAGGGTGTCAAATGAAGCTCATCACCTGGAATATCAGGGGCTCAATGGGGTCCCCAAGAAAAGGATCCTTGAGCAACTTCACAAGGATCACCACCCATCCTTCCTCCTTCTTTAGGAGACCAAAATAGATGACGTTGCTGCCCGATGAGTAGCCCAAGCTACCTGGCACAATTGCGAGTCCCTATCGACCCCTGTGGCTGGCTCAGTCGGGGGTTTTCTATGCATGTGGGACCCCCGATATTTTGAGGGAAGACTCATATCTTCATCTCCCAGAATAATCAACATTCTAGTCCATTGCGTGAAGTCAAGGCACTCATGGATTCTGTCCAACGTCTATGCTCCTAACAACCTCGTCGAGAAAGCAACCTTATTAAAGGAAATTAGCTCGATGAGAGAAGCCTTTGCCCCCTACCCTGAATCCTAGCCGGGGACTTCAACAATCCCCTATTCCTCTATGATAAAAGTGGGGGCTTAGCGGCTTAGGGCAAGAGCATGGAGGACTTTGGAGCCTTCACCGCCCTCAATGAGCTCATGGACGTCAACCTGAAAGGAGCCAAGTTCACTTGGTCCAACAGAAGAGCGGGAGAAAACCACATCCATGTCAGACTAGATAGAGTTTTCTTGTCCAAGGAAGCCCTTCCCATGTTTATTGATGCCACCCTATTGGCCCTCCCCAAAATTAGGTCTGATCATAGCCCCCTCCTCCTCAAAATCGATCATTGCCCTTCCCCAAGAGGCCTTTCTGATTCGAGTCCATGTGGTTGCATCATCCTAACTTTCAGGCCTAGGTAGGCCGTTGGTGGGCTCCCCCAGTCCCTAAACACCCTGCTAAACAATATTTTCACAAGCTGAGACGCCTCAAAGAGCAACTCAAGGTATGGAACAAGGAGGTGTTTGGTAATATCTTTGAAAACAAAGTGATACTTAAAGAAAAGCTCGAAGACCTCGAGTCTAGATTTCAAGCAGGCTCCCAAGACCCGAGGCTCAGGGAAGAGGAATGCCTTGCTCTCAGTGAGTATCACAACATTCTGGCTAGGGAAGAAACCTTTTGGAGATAGAAGTCGAGAGCCCTATGGCTCCAAGATGGCAATGCAAACATTAAGTTCTTCCATGCGTTGACTTTCAGAAACAGGGGTTCCAACAAAATTGTTGAGTTGGTAGGTAGCGATGATAGAATCATCAAGGAATAATAGGACATCTAGGCTGAAGCCACCCACTTCTTCCAGGAGCTCCTAGGTGACAGCCCCTCCATGTCCTTAGAAGCTACCAAATCCCTTCTAGAACATATCCCTTCTTCTGTCTCGGCCATGGCAAATGAGTTGCTAGTGCAGCCTTTGTCTGACTCCAAAATCCGTGTTGCAACTTTTTCCATGAAGGCTGAGGCGGCCCCTGGCCTGGATGGATTCCCCCCTCACTTTTTCTAATATTTTTGGGACATCATCGGGTAAGAAGTGTATGCAGCCATTCGGGACCTATAGACTGCCAGCTCCATCCCTAGAGGCATCAATTCCACTTTCATAGCCCTGATCCCCAAGACTTAGGTAACCAGATCCCTCTCATATTTTTGCCCCATCAACTTGTGCAATGTCCTATACAAAATATTGACTAAATCCATGGCCTCTTGCCTCAAGGATATCCTTCCCCTGATCATTGCCCCTTGTCAGGGCAGCTCGGTCAAAGGCATACTGATCACAGACAGTGTCATAATCATGCACAAAGCCATTCACTCGGTCGTCCTATACAAAAAGGCCTCCTTTCTGCTCAATCTAGATATGAACAAGGCCTTTAATAGGGCTAACTGGGCTTTCCTGTCCAAGGTCCTGCTTAAGTTTGGGTTCCACCCCTCTTGGGTCAGGCTCATCAGTAACTACGTGTCCTCCCCTTGGTTCTCTATCCTTTTCAATGGGTCCCCTATCGGGTTCTTCCCCAGTTCTAGAGGCCTCTGCCAAGGTGACCCCCTATCCTTGATCCTCTTCATCATCCTGGCTGAGGCCCTGGGGCGTGCCATCTCAAGTGCTATGTCCCAAGGTCTCATTTCGGGCATCAAGCCTGCGTCGGGCCTACCCCCTGTGTCCCATCAGAAGTTCGTGGATGACACCATCCTCACCACCTCTGCCTCAATCCCTCAAGCCAAGACCCTCAAGCATATCTTGACCCTATATGAGGAGGTGGTCGGTCAGAAAATAAACCTCAAGAAAAGCAAGATTTTCTTCATCCATACTCCCTTGGTGAGGCAGATCAAAATCGGGCAGATATTGGGCTGCACCCTTGGTTCCCTTCCCTCCTCTTACCTCGAGATTTCCATGTTCACAGGTGCATCCTCCAAGGACCTATGGGTCGGGGTGATTGAGAGGATTTAGAGGAAGCTAGCCCCCTAGAAAGGTCACCTCCTATCGTAGGCTGGTAGAGCTACCCTCTTGGCGGCAGTCCTTCAAAGCATCCTGATATATTTCATGTCGGTCTTCAGAATCCCAGCCCCCATTGCAGCTCACATCGAACAAATTCAAAAGAAATTTCTCTGGTCGGGCAGTAAATATAAGAAGAGGATTCCCCTGGTCTCCTAACCCCTGGTCTGCTACCCCAAAGGTGAGGGAGGGATCGGGCTCAGGCGGGTGGTCCTCATGAACAAGGCCCTCTTGTCCAAACACGCCTAGAAGGTGCATACCAATACCCCTGATGAGTGGGTCAACATCGTGCACAAAAAATACTGTCATAACCACCCCTTCCTTAGTGATTCTTAGCCTTGAGATGGATCAGCCTTTTGGAAGTCCTTGATCTCCACCAAAGACATAATTCAGAAAGGGACCATATGGATCCTTGGGGACGGAGCCAAGATCGACTTCTGGGAAGATAGATGGATTCATGACAAGGCCCTGACTACTGATAGAGAGCTTCTCATCCTCAAACCAAGGCTTGTGGACAGAGGACCCAGAGTGTTAGGCTATCTGTCCTAGAACTAGGGGTGAGTGACCTGGAAACCCATCCTAAATCCCAGGAACCCGATCTAAGCTGCCAGGCTTCAGCACCTCCTCAAGGTGACTGTCATTCCGTCCTCTAGAGGAAACGACATATGCGTTTGGCATGGTAATCCCAATGAAGTCTTCTCTATCAAATCGACTTACCATCTCCAAAGAGTCCCTGACGAGGCTCCCTTCCCAACCCGACAGGTGTGGGCCAAGAAGATGATCCAAAAAATTAGTCACTTCGTTTAGACGGCTGTCCAAAACAAGATCTTGATGATCAATAATCTGATCAGGAGGGGCTTTCAGATCTCGAATAGATGCTTCCTTGCTATGCTACCTGGGAGTCCACTCATCACATTTTTATCAACTGTCCCTTTTCGTCTAAAGTCCTGGGCCTCATTCTTTCTCAATTCTCTATCCAGTGGGTGGCCCCCAACTCCATATCTGACCTCCTGTCTTAGTGGCTCAACCCCTTTGCCCATCCCTTCATCTGATTCCTTTGGGGCTCCTGCCTTCCTCATATGCTTTGGCAACTCTGGCTAGAGCACAACAGTAGAGCCTTCTCCTCCCTAGCCCATTCCCCCCAGTGGATAGCGACCAAGGCGGTGACCTTTGCCCTTGAGAATTCTTGCTCCATCCCCTTGACTGAGGCACCCCGATGGCTAGGCGAGGCCACCCTCCTTTCCTCTCTCAAAATTCAGCTCCCCCTTAGTCCCCCCCCGCCCCCTCCCATCGATATTTGACAAGGTGGATTGCCCCCCCGGCTGGGTCAAGCTTAACTTCGATGACGCTTCTAAAGGTAATCCCGGGCCCTTTGGGGTGGGCGGGGTCATCCGAGACTGCCACGAGGCACTGATCATGGTGTTTGCTGCTCCGCTTGGCATCCAGACTAACAATTTTTTTGAAGCAGCAACTTTGCTCAGCGGGCTGACTGCCCTCAGGGAGTCACCCTCAAAAGTCATCATTGAGGGTGATTCCCAAGTTATTATCAAAGCTGCTCGTAGCTTGGGAAACTACTTTTGGCACATTTACAACTCCATTCGGGAAGCCCTCTTCGTCCTTCAGGGATTCCCTGACCACGTCTTTCGGCATGTGTACAAGGAAGGCAATAGGGCGACCGATTTCATGGTAAACCAAGCCATCTCAGCTAAAGACTTCACCACCTAGACAATGAACTTTCTCGAAGCTCTGGTCCTTATTACTAGGCAAAATTATTCTAGCTTTGATGAGGATCCTGGTGTCTAGCCTACCCCGAGCTAGGGCCTTGAAGTTCCATTGGCATGATTTCCAGAGGATAGGGGATTCCCCCCCTGATGGCTCCACGTCATTTGATCCAGGTCCGCCTCCAACCCACGAGTTGGTCCTCTAGATACCCCTTGTGGTGCCATGTGTTTTAGGCCATGTCAGTAGATCGACTCATCCCAGCCTGGATTTGTGGTGCTTCATTGGTAGTTATGGTAGTTCCAAGATAGAGTGCATGTCAGCCCTCTCCGACCTTTTCACCTTGGATGCTACATCGCTGGATCCCCATGCTGCATCAGCTCAGCCGTGACTCTATCCCATGCAATACCCTCAAGGCGATCCCCCGCTCAGTTTGCACCACCTAGCGTGCTGGTAGTGGCCCATCTTCCTTGCCCCACATGGCAACCACTAGCCGTGCCCCCTCAGCCCCTCCCCACTCATGTCCCACCTGGCCCCGAGTGCTCATTCCCGATGTCGACGACTTCCCCCCTTTGCGGCCCCCTGTAAGGTCTTAAATATATCGCGTGCAAAGGTTTCCCGTAGTCTTGTATGCTTCCCCCATCCTTGGTACCCATGTCTCTGGCCTGGTATCCCCTGGTTCCCCTGTCCCTGGGCCTTCAGGTCAATCCCCATGGCTGGCAAATCTATTTTCCTCGAGCCTTCCACACTCGATTTGAGCGAGCCGACCAGACTTTTCTCCAACACCAAAAAATTCACCCCTTTTTTTAGCAAATTTGTAGGAGCTGATGATGAAATTACCCAAAGCTTTCTGGACTCGTGGAATGACGACGAGGTCACGATGAAGGGCCTCCACTTCAAAGTTACCAAAGAATTCTTGATGAAAGTCATAGGCCTACACCATGAGGAAAAGGGCAGAGTAGTCATATGGGACAAGCATAATTGGGAGGAGGACCTGTCCTACTTCCCAGAGCAACAGTGGGACAAGGTGAATCTGTTTCGCTCCAACCTCCTAGCCCCCTTCGATAAGGCCATCATCCTAGTGATGCAGTACATCACCTGCGATGACCCGGACCAGTGGCTATTCAGTTTCCACCTGAGCTACTTTAATCACCTTCGAGGGGCCATGGTGGTCAGCACCACTTGATTCCTTCTGTATTCCCTGGGTCTTTCCATTGATTGTGCTCGCAAAAGCCCATCCCAACCCTCACACCAAGGCATCATGGCCGTCCTGTACAGACATACCCTTGCCAACCAGCTATAGCTCCATCGCATTCCTTCCTTGTCTTCTGTCCCCCCCTAAAATGACTAACTCTCCCGTTGCCTCCCTTGCTACTTTTATTTCCAAGGAGAACCCCTCTCCTGAAGGCTCCCCTACCCCAAAGTGTTGCAGGCCCACTCAAAAGTGCAAGAATTTGACAAAGGGCCCTGGCGGGGCCCCAAATCCTGGTGGCACTCGTAAAGGCCCCTTCCATGGCAGCAGTAGGGCTGCTGATAGCTCCAAAAAGGCCAAAATGGAGGCCTCAAAACCCACCAATGTTAGTTTCGACTCTGGCAATAGGCTTAAGAATTTGGCTATCAGGGCCCTTCTCAACATGACAATTGGATCCTTGACTACAGCTGCCCAAGCGGCCTCCTCTGCTGCCAATGCCCTGGTCGAGCTCCGGTGTAGGCTAGGAGACGACCCTGACAGGGAGTAGTGTTGGCCTGCTAGGGGCCCCGTCCTGGCCAGGACCAGGCATAGGGCCCGTCGGAGAAATGGCTCTCAATTTCAACATTGTTGATGACGGTGTTTTCTGGTTTTTGGTGGCTTCATGCCAAGTTTTGATGTTATGCATCCTTATCCATTTTTTTTGTAGACACCAGGGCCCCGGATATTTTCCCTTGGGCGTAGTCCTAGTTTTTATTCATTTCTTCAGCCTCGAATTCTGATGTAACTAAGGTTTTGGGATCCTTTTCTAAAAAACCCACTATAAATATATCGTTACTTATAAAAAAAAAATATATTGATAGCAAGTACAATTTTGTAAGAGAGATGGTTGAAGGGAATTAGGTGATGTTAGAGAAAGTTGATATAGAGAATAATGTTGTTGATTCATTAATAAAGGTTATACCTGCTCAAAAATTTTTTTGGTGTAGATCTATGGGTATGGTTGCCCTTGACAGTTGATAATGGTAGTTTTTAGCCCCTATGGAAAGTATTAAATAAGTGGGAGACTGTTGGAAGTATGTTGAATATTTTCTATGCTATTTTGGTGGGGTTAACACTAAAAGGTACTAGACACTCTATACCTATACTCATCGAGGTTTTAGGGTTAGGGTTTTTTAAGTTATTTTTTAGACCCATATGGGATTTTTTGGGTTACTATATTTGAACCCATGCTTTTTTGCCCATGATGTTGTAAAATTTATGCATGTGCCTTTGTTATATATATCACACTTGCATTAGGTTTGGGGAGAGACATAAGAAGAATATTATTGTATTGGAGATGGTCAACTTTATGCAATAAGAAGATACTATTGTGTTGGTTTTCCCAGTTAAGGATTTTTGGGATAAATACTATGTTATGTGTATATCTACTATTTTCTTTTGATTTTGTAATTACTGATTTTCTAGATTTAGTTTATCAAAGCTCTTTATTTCTCTTTACATATAAGATAAAATATTTACTAAAATCTAGGTTAACCAGTACTACTGCTATAGGAATAGCCTACTTGATCAGGTCAAAAACCTACTTTCTTATGTTAGTCCATTTGAATTCAATATTTTTTCTAAGGAGCTCTAAAATAGGCTTAAAAATTTGAGCAAGATATAAACTTTTTTATAAAATTAATTTGTCCAAAGAAGGATTGTAAAGATTTTTTATTCATGGGAAGAGGAAGAGCCAATATAAATTTTACTCTACCTAGTTCTATTGAAATTCCTTGTTTTGACACTACATGCCCTAGTGACTTACCCTCATGAACTATAAAGATTAACTTCTTAGGATTAAGGTATATGCCAAACTCTCTACACTTTTGAAATACTTGTTCTATTTGCTAAAAGTGTGTCTACTTTTTATGAGAAAACATACTCATGTCATCTAGATATATAAGAATTATTTTATTGATCAAATCATCAAAAACATAATCTATTGCTCTTTGGAATGTAGCTCCTACATTGGACAAACCAAAAGACATTCTATAGTAAGAAAAAGTACCCCATTTGGTAGTAAAAGTTGTTTTGAATTGATCCTCATATTTCACCCAAATTTGGTTATACCTAGAGAAGCCATCTATCAGAGAAAACCTCTCAAAACATGCAATAATTTGTAGAATATGATCTATTTGTGCGAGGGGGTAATGATCCTTTAGATATGCCTTATTGAGATTTTTGAAACCTACACATAGGCGAATATATCCATTATTTTTCTCATAGGCACCAGATTGACAACCCATGTTGAATGTTTAATAGGGTAGATTATTTTTGCCTTTAATAGCTTGATCAATTCGTATCTAATGATGAACTCAATTTTAGGATTCACTTGTCTCTATTTTTATCTAAATGGTTTTGCCTTAGGTACTATCAATGGTATGTTGTATTATCCTTTTGTCATATATCTTCAAATCCTCACAGGTCTAAGTAATAGTATCTTGATATTGGAGGTACAATACTTTGAACTCCTCACCTTCCTTTTAGAGCACTAAATGCCAACCTTAAACCTTTTCCCATTTTCAATGTCTACTTCTCTATAAAATTCATCATCAATTTTCATAGTTGTGGGTTTTTTACCATCCTCATTATCAAAGAGGATTTCTTATGTGATCAAACCTTTAGGTATATGATTATTATTTAACTATATCATATCCTAATATTCAATTTTCTAAGATGTTTCTTCTTGCAAGTTAGAACAATAAGCCTCCATGACTAAAAAGTCAACAATATGGTCATCATTTTCAAACGCTTGCCAAAAAATCTGTCTATCTAGTACTAAAGGCCTTAACGCTAGCTTAACTCTTCTATTTTTTGCTGATATAAAATCTAAATATAGGGTAAAATTTAAACCTTTGATAGCTAGAGCATTAGCTAAAATTTTTTGCTATCTAGGAATATAATGTATGTTTAAAGCATCAAAAGACTATTAAATCCCATACTCTATTCCTATAGGTCTTCAAGTAATGATGTTTGCTATTGCATTTCTTTGTGCCTTAATTCACCACTAATTTTTTTTTTAAGCAAAAAACCCCTTGCGGGGCCGCCCTGGTTTGAGAGACCATGAACAGGGGGTTCTACACCGTAAAATTCACCCGGGAGTCGCACCTAACCCTGCCCGCACCAACATTATCAATTGTATTTTGGATACCCAATTCAACTTTTTGGTAGGGTGGAGATTTGAACCTGGGACCTCCCTTGGAGGATTGCCCTCTCCTATCCAACTCACCTACAACACCTGGGTAATTCACCACTAATTTTAAATCACCATATATGTCTAGCAATTTGATACCCATATTTTTTTCCTGCATAAAACCTCATATTTTGTAGCATTATTAGTACATGATCAAGTCGATCTAACTACAAAACTCTTTACCTCCTCTAAAGAAAATTTTGACAAACTCTAGCTCCAACCCTATTTTTACACCTTGCTCCATCAAAATGCATAGTCCATATTTAAGACTCTCTCAAGGCTATATTGGATTTAGCAGGAGTCCTTTTCTCTATCTCAAAATAAATGTTATATGTACTCATTCTAATTTTACACAAGTTATGATCTTCTATGAATGGTAGCTCATCTTCAATTTTCAAATATTATAATATCTCTACAAACTCCAGTTCTTCAATGATAGAGTTTTTATACATATCATCCTCAAATTTTTCAATGTGATAGGCCATTGATTTTTTATGAACTATTTTAATTCTCTTGCCTTTATGGGGAATCATCATACAAGAATAATCTAAATACATGTACCCCCTTAACATGGTAATAAATTCCCTTGAGAGGCATAGGCCAAAATAAGATTCTAAGTCAACCACCACTATCTCTTGAACTATAGTTACCTATGGGGCTCTATGTAGTTTCATCGAAATATCCTTTACTCTTCCAATGGTCTTAACTGGTGTTTTATCTAGCTATAAAACTCCTAGACATGAGCGAGTGTATTCCATATCCATTTCTTCACAAAATAATTTATGCATGATCGTAGTTGAAGCATCTAAATCTATCATGCAATTATGCACAACACAACCCTCCATACTCAAGGAGATGCAAAAAGGAGGGGGCTTATTATTTAGTGTTGTTGGGGTCATATTTTCCTAATTATGTGCTAAGTTGAATACAGTAGCAATCTCCTTTTATTAAGAGTTTCTATTTATAGAATCCTTTAACAGATCAATTTGACCAAGGATAAAGAGTGTATCATACAAACTTGCTTTAGAATTATTCTCTTCCATTACTCTACAATATTGAAGTCAATTCTCTCTAAAGGGACTTTCTCATTTCTCTTATCAAACTCCCCATTTTTTTTTTATATTTTTGGGCAAATTCAATTCTTTGTCTCTTAGTGATAGAAGGAATTTTTAACTTTTCTTTAGATTCATATTTAGAACCTAATTGTTTCTTCATATTTTCTTGGTCACCTTGGTTTGGAGTGTACTTGGAACTTTCTTGTTCCTTGGTAATTGGATCACTCCTTTCTACTGGTTGAGGAACTGGGAACCTGTCATTAGTTGGTAAGGGTTGTTCAATTTTTTTCTAATAAGGCACTTGGAATTATCCTATTTTTTATGGATCAACCTACAATGGTTTCTTTCTAAATCTTGTCAATACAAAGACTACCTATTTATTTGAGGAATCTTATCCAAATACTATTTGCTTAGTCTGCCAAAGCATATTCACTCTTCCCTTTTGGGTCCTTTCTTTCTTCCCTATGGCTTCTTGCACATGATGTTGATACATGATACTAGTATCAGGGCTATGAGGATCATTGCACATAAGATGCCAAGCATAGCCACTAGTTTCAGGAGCTATTTCTTGATATTCATAATTAATGTTAACCTTAGGTCTTGTATTTCTACTTTTATTAGGCCTTTGATCTTTGTTGATGTGTGAAAAATTCTTTGCTAAGATCTTTCTATATCTCTTTTCTCCATAGTATTCACCTTGTTATTGATTATTTTCAAGGTATTCGGAATATCAAACAATAAGGGTAATTCTTGAGGCTCTTGATCTAGGAGGGGAGGGAAAGGTACCAAAACATAAGGTAGTTTTAGAAGAGAGTGGAGCCATTGCAAAAAACTAAACTAAAAATTGTGGAATATCCATAGGAGGAAATTATGTTTTTTTATTGAAGAGGTTGTTGAGTGATTTTAGGGTAGTAAGGCATAACAAGCTTGGGATGTAATATACCTACTAAAATTAGGATATTATCTACATGAATATCCTTCTAATAAACCTGTGCAAAGGAATTTACTTCTGATTGTTGAGTTTGTAAACCTAAGTCTGGACCAAGGACTCTAATATAGTACATATAAGCAGGAGGATAAGTTGGTCTAAAATTATAGATAATTCTTTTCCATTTCGTATTGAATCTTAGGTTAAAATCAAAGACTGAATCTTGAGGATACCTCTATATGATAGTAAATTGGGTTAGTAGTGAAAATTAATCTATAGAATCATTAAATTCTTCTACAAAAGGACCTACTAAATCAGCCCATGAATGGATGCTATTGTCTTCAAGGGTTCTAAACTAGTGTAAAACTTTACCTCTAAAAGATAATGCTAGAAGTTTGATAATAATATCTTCATTTTTGATATTATGTATGGATGCTAAAGATAAAACATCTTGATAATGTTAATAAGGGGTCTTACCAGAACCATCATAAGTAGGTATAGCTTTTAATTTGATTTAGGGGATATCATTCATATGTTGGAGGCCTAAAGGACCTGAGGTATCCCAATTAGGAAAACTTTGTTGACTAACATCTTGTTCTTGAGCGATGGTAACTAGGGTTTTAGGTGGAATTGTCTTAGGAGATACTGAACAAGTTGGTGTTGACTCAATATCCTCAAAAGTAGACTCAAAAGAAGGATATCTTGAATGTATTGTATTTTTTGAAAATAGCTCAAAGAAAGGTACTGGTTCTTGGTTGTTTTTTGCAATCGACCTGGTAAACATGAAATATAATGATGATAAATGAGGGCTTCTAGGTTCTTAGACTCAGGGAGTTACCAAGTAAATTTACTTTCTATGCTTAATGAGGTTAAAGAAATTCACTAAACCCTAATTCCTCTAAGAAACAAAACAATTAGTGGGACTAACCCTCACTTGATTTGAGGTAAAATATTATGAAGAGTCCCATGGAGTGTGCCAAAAACTATTGTGGTTTGGGTTGACACCTAAGTGAAAATGCACTATAACTATCATCTAATGATTAATACCAAAGGTGAGAACCCACTAGTTACAACCCAAACCAAATATTGGATGAATCAAATTACTTTGACTCAACCTACAAAGTAGATCGGTTCGTTATCAACCGATTAATTGTTGACTCTTTAATGCTAAAAAATAAAAATGATAAAATATAAGGGATAAGAATGAGAAGGGTTAAGATATTATGAAAGGTAAATTGGACGAATGAAGCTAACAACATAGGCTTCTACTATCAACCTCTCACAAATCAGATACAAATAAAATTACTAGGACTAACAACATTCAAAATTAGTGTTCTTCACAATTAAAGCTCATAGTATACCTTAAGAACCATTCAAAATATCTAAGATACTAGTAATCCAATATTAGTAGAATATACCAATAATTAAACTAAAAAATAATAATTCTCAAAAGCATGCATTCATATTACGAATAATTCCAATTGCTATAGTCTAGAAATCCAATATCAACATAATAGACTACCCTAGCAACATTAACAGAAATGACTTCACAAGATTAATACCAGGTAATAAAGAAGATCACAAATTTGAGGTAAACATCCCAAGTAACGCTCCTTTATTTTACTGAGAGAAAAAATTATAGTAGTTCAAGCAAACACTTCAAATATGACCCTTTAAAGTGAGGATTTTACCTCTATTTATATACTTTTACATTGATTATGAATACGAGCATTACAAGAATCTTCAGAAGGGGTCTAGTTTTTATGACTTGCTTGATGTTGGTGGCCTCTAGATGTACTTTCTTGAATTGATCTGAGAGATATTAAATATGGGTTGTCCCATTTTCTTGCAGTAGTTCGTCACCACATATTATATAATGTCAATGGATTGATTGGATGATTTTATAAGCTTCTAGACCAAAATGCTTTAGCTCCTCAATTGATTCATCTTCCATTGTTTTGATTTTCTTGATTCTTTTGATCCGTTGCATGGCTATGGTAGAAATATTGCTATTTTTTTGAATTCTTGTCAATATTTAACATCATTTGTTGATATAGATGTATATGGACACGATCGAGTTTACCAAACTCAAAGTTGGTGCATTGCTCAGTCAAAATAGGTTGACCTTCTCAACACTGTGCCTTTGATTTTATATATTTTTGCATTGGATGATATTTTTTGTGACTGTGAGAACTTACCTTCAAACTACCATTTTACTTGAAACCGCACCCAAATTTTAGACTTGGGAGTGTTTGACCATTCTGACCATGGATTCAAGGAAAATCATGATTTTGGAGCTTTAGCTTCTCTAGGATAGAATTGGTTCTCGGTCATGATCACTTTTCAAGACAAACATCTTTTGATTATTTTGACCATGGTGGAGAGGTTACTCATGATCGTGGGTTGATAAGAAGTATTTTGTCTACCAAATAAGTCATGGCTTTAGGGAGGGCTCCACCTTCAAACATCAAACTTGAAACCATGTTATTTACAAAGGAATGCTCGTGGTTGTGTTCAAAAACTTTGAAAATTCAAAGTTTGTCCAATATAACTATGATCTCAAGGATTTTCATGGTTTTGAGCACCTCACATCCACAGTCGTTCTCTCATTAGTTAGAATGCATTTATCTTTCTGCTACACTATTTGTAAAGGAAAGCTTATGAACATGATCAAAACTCCAAAAAATCAAAGTTTGACCATTCTGATCGTGGATTTGTGATAAATCGTGAATTTGAGGAGAACTCCTGCAATCATGCTCCATTCCTACCTTAGCATCCTTTTTTAAAAAAATGAACGCCGTTTTAGACTAACTCCTGCAATCATGCTCTTTTTCGTGTTGAGCAGTGTTGATTGTCCTTTGATTGTGGTTTTGGAACTCTTCTTCAACACTTAACTATTTTTTGGAAAATTTGGCTGCCCTATTCTATGATGTATCCTTTTGGACCTACAATTAATATATGATTTAGTCATCACATATTGGTCTCCTCTAACAAAGAATACATTAGGAAACATAATTGCTATAAGAGAAGTATAAAACTCTATGATGAAAAATGTGCAAGTGAAGGAACAAATAATTTATGAAATTGAAAGCATAATACAAATCCTTAATGAAAGGGAAATTTGGGAATAGAAAGAGTTAAATGACCTTCAAAAACATAGATTGACTAGAGATGAAACAAAAAAGATACTATGGAGATATATTTTATAAATGCTCACTCAAGAAGGGGATGGTAGGAATTGGTGGACTGATACTAGGAGTTTGTTCTCCACAAATTTTAGTAGTTTAAGCAATAACATAATCTCATAACTCATAAGATGATCTAGAAGGTATAGGTCAATTTTACCATCTATATTCATAATACGGTCTTGTCCAAGCTATATAGTTGCTTTGCTAAGGCAATAGTACATCAAATTGCATGTAACAACATTAAAGGAAACCAGAATAGCATTGGATAAAGTCCCTATGACAGATTCATAGATAAAAGGATAGTACAAAGTAGGCTATAATATTGTAGAGTAGCACAAAGAGAAAAACTATATGGTCAGATGCAAAATTAGGTGAGAAAGATGATAGAGCAGTAAAAAAAATCTTATCAAACTATAAAAAAATGTTAAGGCTATTAAATTTGATAAGCCAAAGCAAAAGATATGAAAATTTGGCTAAATGATGAAGTTGACAAAACATTTAGAATATTTATGTCAACAAAGTTATAATAAAAATTTAGCATCTGACGTTCTCCAAAAGAGGAAGATGATGAAGCATGCTAAGAATCTAGCATTTTGCATCAAGGCAAAGCTATCAGATACAAAGTGAAGCTAAGGAGTGCAAGAAGTCAGATGAACAACAATGTTGACCTCACCAAAGTAGCTTAAAAAACTAGTATAGAATGAAAGGAAATCCTAAATATTCTAAGGCATTGGGTCCAACTCCTTGCATCTAGCACCAAAATTTGAAAAGCTTTCAATGGTACTAGACTTTTGAATTGATGTTGTCATCATCATAAACATAAAGGTATGGCTAGCCAAAATGAATGTCAAATGCAAAGTAAGTTTAAGCCATAGAATATGGTAATGAAACCCAACATCCAACACTATGCATGAGTAGATGAGGATACCAAACTCTTGAAGCAATGATGTCATCTAAAGAGAAGAAAATATTTGGCACCTAGCAAAAGAGAATGTAGAGTTTGGCATAAAGAAATAATAGATGAATCAACATTAAGCCAATATAAACTATATGGTAGTAGGCGGTATATCCTCAAGCTTTTATCTTCTATATGAAGGCTCTAGAATAATCCTAATCCATAAATCCATGCATTCCAATTAGCCACCAAGCATCATTACTATCAAAATATCTCAATGATCGAAGCCTCCTCCATCACACACTTGCACCTACTCAGTTGGCTAAGCATAAAAAAAGGTGTAGATCATCATCAAGGTTATAATCCAATGATGCTACACATAATATAGCTTCACAAAATAAATCTTTTCCATAGACATCAATAAAATATGGTTGAAGCAATTAAGCATAGATGACCTAAATGTAATAGCTACTTCCCTCACCTATCCTGACAGGCCTTCAACCTATTTTGAAGGCAATAATGCTAAGTTAACTGAATGTATTTTAAAAACTATATATATACTTGAATGTAGCTCATTCAATAGGTTGGATCTATGGTATTTACAATTTCATAATTGTATAATGACTATGCTATATGCCTTTTGAATAAATATTGGATTATTGTTTGGCGTGTTTCTCGACTTATCACAAAACATGTACGTCAACTAATTCATTAAGTATTATTGTTAAAAGTATATGAATGGTTTATTCTATTATATTTATTTTGCTTTTTGGATTTCTCCCTAGATTTTCTATTCATCAGTTATTGGAATTCTTGATAATGTTGTGTTTATTATAATTAAATGCTTTGTAATAAGAAAAGTAACTTGGTCTATTAGGTAGTCTTGTTTGGTTTGAATTGGGAGACTCTCATGCTTTGTGTCTCTTGATATTTCTAGATCCCCACCATTATTAGTCTAGCTTCTAATTTTACACATTTCTTACTTTATTTTTCAACCTCCTATTTTCCTTTCTTAGTTAGTGTAGCTAGAACCATAGGAATTGGCCTACTCTGAAGGTTGACATGGAAACCCATATTTTTGGGTTATCCAATATTGATAGAGCTATTAAGGGTGCAACTCATCCACTTAGGTGGATTTTGGACCAAGAGTAATTGGCATGCCCAATAGAATTCTAGTGTCCCACCATTAAAAAAAATCTTAAAATTTCAATTACTTAGAGGACTCAAGATTTTTGTGAATAGTCTTGACCTTCCATGCAAAGAGTGTATGTTCACCTGGAAACTCTTTCAACATGAATTTAGAGAATTTGGTGACTGCCTATAGAAGAAATTATAACCAAATGGGGATAGTACCATGTGTACATTAATAAAAACTTTCAAATCCATGGTTGGGAAAATTTATCTAGCTTGGAATAGTGTCAAATTGCTTAATCTTCTAGAGCTCCATGAAATTCCCCAAGCTACATTGAAGATATTTCCCATCTATGATAACAATGGAAAAGTTGCATATGAGCATTCACAATATGTTGTAGCATTGGCAATATTTTGCAATATCAACTCTAAAGATGTTATGGTGAGACTACTTGTTTAATCCTTTTAGGGTAGGGCTTTACAATAGTATAGAACTTTAGAAGATAATAGAATTACGGATTGGGTTTACTTGGTTGAACCATTAGTCCTAGTGTTTGATGATCCAAGGGACCTCTTATCATATCTCATGAAGTTCTCCTATATCAAAATATGTCCTCATGAAGCACTCCTAGGTTTTAATATCATATTCAAAAGATTATGGTATAGAATTCCCTAGGAGGTAAAACCATCACAAGAACAAGCCTATATTTACTATATCAGAGCTCTAAATCCAGATTTGGATCTACAAATTTAGAACTACAAAGAGAGAAGATTTACACATACATTTTTGATGTCCATTAAGGTTTAGAATGTGTTTATTTCAATGGGAAAACTCCCTCCAATATATGATAAGCTATAAATCACAATGTCTCATTAGATGAACTCACAGACCCCTCCTACAAGCTCACCATTACCATAGCTAGTAACTCTAATAAATACAATGCCCTTAGTTCATTATTTAGATGACAAGATGCATACAATATTAAAATCCTAAATAGTTTAAGAGATAAAATATATCATCCAACATCTTACCAATGAGCTTGCAAAAATTGAGCAATAGAAAGATAAAGCTAAGCACAAGAAGATCCATAAAAAATAAATCCTTTCAAAAGAGCAAAGAAGGTGCATAGATGAAATATGCATAAGCTCTTTAGATACCACCAAAAAAAAAAAAAAAAAATTTTTTTTTGTCTATTCTAGATCAAGGGTTTGGAACCTGATAGATATAACAATGGAAACTATCACTTAAATTCTCTTTCAAGGATAAATCATCAATCAAAAGATGTCATGACTCTCACAATGGATCCAAACCATTTCCTAGTAATAGAAAAGTATTGTATAATAAATTGAATTACCCAAATGTAGGATTGGATGAAGTGGAGCAAAAGCAGGATGAACTAGATAAAAATGAAGTATATAACATCTTAGATTTATGAGGGGATTGTATAGAATATCAACGGCTAAATACATGTGTAAAACAATGCAGTTTAAAAGTATGTTTCTTACGTTGCCAAAGAAAACAAGCTTATAAAAAACTATAATATCCAAACATAACAAGAGCTTAAAGGGAAGGAATGGTAAAAATCTATGGAAAACCATCCCAAAAGGTGACCAAGCTAAAAGGCATATATCAAGGTAGTATTGTTATAGAATCTAGAGATCTAGGGGAAGCCTTGTTGATGTGTGATCAAGTAAATCTAGTTGAAATAGCTTTGCATGGGTCAAAATTCAACTTAATGCTTGGTCCAAATCCCAAATCAGCACACAAGCAACCATTTCTTGGGTTGAATAAGGTTAATTCTTTTTCTTTTTACCTATTAGTGTGCTTAGATGGATGGGTATTGCAGAGTTTTGTAATGGATCCCACCAAATTTTCCATCATACCCAAGCAATATATGATGCTATTGGCATATAATGCAATAGAATCAATTCCAAAACAATAGAGATAAAAGGAATAACCATCCAAAAGGTGTGAGTCATTAAAGAAGTCCCAATATTATTACATAAGTTACTAGACTTAGCAACAATTCAAAATATGGTGATCATTGATTTACCACCAACATTCAAGATGAGCTTATCCAAGGATTTCCTAGAATAAAGAGGAGGATACCTAAACAAAATCAAATGATCATCCCTTGTATTCAAAATATGGTTCAAATGCAAGCTATAAAAATCCATCCTTACCACATTAGGAAATATCAAGAAGAAAAGATCATACATCTAGCTAAAGTGGAGATAATTGATTGGCCAAATATGAACAAAAGTCAATTTGTAGTAAGTTATCTCCGAATGGTTTTAAAGCAATATGGTGGTAAAACCTAGGGAACTAGCATAATTTTAAAAATAGCTATGATTTGCTATATTATATGGCTAGCCACCTATGCCAACAAGCAAATCTAAAAAAATTGGAACTTCAACAAGGAAGATGGCACTCTGGTAAATAATTTTTTGGATTGTATCTCAAATTAGTAACTAACATGCATCTTGAAAATATTTAGTCAGTACTTTGGGATATAGTACATAGACCAATGTGCATTGATAAAGTAATAGGTCACTCATTTGCTAAAGAAAATCACTAGTGTTGATTTTCAATACCACTTTTTAAACATCCTTGGAAGCTGATACAAGTTTAAAGTCAAGTTGGTGGTGGAACTCTGATAGAAATTACAAGTCCCAAGATGGATGTTGGAGGAAAAAACAAAAATTTGGCACTATCTAGTTGGGTCACTATAAATTCAAGTGCAAGAGCTAAAATCCAGGTAAAACTAGTGTACAAAGATATTGTCATAACCCAAATTCCTCAACCTAATTTTTTTATATCTAATAGTTTAGTGGAGTTCCTATTCCATTAATATATTTGTTTGAGTCTATAGTGTTCCTTCACTAGAGGGTCTGTGCTTTAACAAAAATAATCATTTAGTTACAAGACCATGCCAAGGCACATGAGTGCACCCATACCAACACCCCACAAGTCCATCTATAAAAGGGTTTTAGGTGTAGATTTTAGTCAAACTATATTTCTTAATTTAATTTAATGAGAGCTTTGATTCCCCACCTTGTTATCTTGAGGGGAGTACACCAAATCCACACTATACATAAGTCCTTTAATGTAGGTGATGTATACGTGTAGGGGTTTGACTATCCATCTCATTTTAGTAGTGAGCAAGTCATCCCACTAATAAACCTCTTCTCCAACCTATCTATTGGAATTATTTTAAGGTCACTCATTGTCCTCTCTAGATGATTGTTCTTAAAGGTTTCCTTATTTTTCTCAACTAAACAACCTATTGTTCAACCTCTGAAGTTCTACTTATTTTAGAGTAACACTTCCATTAGTTACTACTATTGGCAAAAGAATGTATCTCTAACATAATTATGTTCTTTTTCTAACATTCATTAGTTAAGTTTCCATCCACCAGATTGTTCACATCACCCCAGTTTCCAAGACATCCAAAAAATTCCTTCTAAATGAACCAATAAATATAAAGAATCATTTTAGAGTAAACAAATATATACATTGTTGCAAATCTGTTAAAAATATCTCATTAAAAGTTCTCATATCATTGATTTCACATATAATAATCTCTTGATCAAACTAAAAAATATACAGTTTATGGCATTTTTTTGGTAGATAAGATACTATAGCATTAATACCGGGTTTTACAGGTTGACCCAAAACCTTTTACAAAAATCAGCCCGGGGTTGTTGATGAACATATCCTTACTAAGGATCCTATATATGTAAAATCTACATGCCGCCAAAGCCATTACATCCGGTAAGGCACATAGCCTGTTATCAAAAAGAAACTTCCCATACAACATTTTGGGTATACCCCGAGAAAACACACATGCATCATAATTACAAAAAAGAAACAGACACGGATCCCTTCCTTGAGACAATGGAGAAACAAAAAGCTGCAGACACACATAGCAGAGTACTGAAAAAAACTCCCACAAGCTCTGTATTGACAGTTACTCTTAATAATTCTTTGGTAATTGCTTTCTTTCATATATGACATGCTTTGGTACCACATACTATCTTGGCCAATCAGCCTTGGAGAAGTGAACCTGCTGGCTAGATTTATGGCGGTGGCTATCTGGTGGTCCACGTGGCTTTGGTTCGAAGTCTTATATTGTCGTTTCTTTCCTTCCCTGTGATTATCAACCAACCTCAAATTACTAAGATGACTAGGAGCCATGTTATCTGACATGTGACTATCCCCATTAGTCTTTGTGGTATTTCCAAGCAGCATCCATGAAGACTGACAGCTCAGATAATTTTTATTGTGAGTCCAATTCAAAAAAGAGATGGGAATACTCCTAGCCTTCGAACTTACAGTGCCTTCCCTATTGGTAAATTTGACTATCATTCTTGGCATTCTTGTT
Source organism: Wollemia nobilis (assembly GCA_028583015.1). NCBI lineage: Eukaryota > Viridiplantae > Streptophyta > Pinopsida > Araucariales > Araucariaceae > Wollemia > Wollemia nobilis. The sequence goes on from JAQPPZ010016881.1 coordinate 23,415,535, forward strand.
GAATAAGCTCCTCTACTTCACTCGGGACACCGTGTTCCCATTTGAAAAGTCTGTCACCATCGACACCCAAATTGGCCAGCTTATCAACAATTTTGTTAGCTTCTCGAAAGACATGTTGGGCTTTTCTGTCCTGTCTTCCCTGGAAAAGGATCCTAGCCTCTTCAACAATTGTTTTAATCCTCCAAGGAGGTGTTTTCCAATTATTGAGGAGATTTATAACATGCATAGAGTCTCCTTCTACGATCAAATTGCCTTCTAAGTCTTGAGTCATTTGAAGGCCTCTCCACATAGCTCTAGCTTCAGCTTCGTTGTTCGTCCTTGTTCCCAAATATTCGAAAAATGCAAGCATCATATTCCCATTATGATCTCGCACAATGCCACCAATGCCTGCTCTGCCAGGATTGTCCTTAGCTGCTCCATAAAAATTAAGCTTAAACCAACCCGTAGGAGGTGGAGACCACTTAACATTGGCTCTAGGGTTGACTACCCTAGGCACAGACTCATCTAACAAGGTTAAGCTTAAATATTGAGCAATCGTGGTCTCCTGCAGATGAGGTTTACAACTATCAAAAGGGATAAGGTTCACATTCTCATTGGCAAAGGATAGGATCCTGGCAATGATAGTTTGATGATCATGGATAGACTCATTAAAGACTCTATGGTTCCTTTCTAACCACACCTACCAAAGATAGTGATTGAGACAAATTTTCCACATGTATCTAAGTCTTTGGCTTGAAAAGGGGCAAGGCCACTGGATGAACAAATCAAGTACGATGGCTGGTTTAACCCATGAAATATTGAAGGCCTGAAAAACCCCACTTAGGACAGTCAAGGAAAAAGGGCACTCAAGGAAAATGTGATAAATGGTCTCCCAATTAGCCCTGCACAGATAACAATGATTAGTGATACAAATACCTTTACGCATCATATTATCAATGGTTAGAATTCTTCCTTGGATAACTAGCCATGAAAAGACTACAATTTTTGGAATTAAATTTTTTATCCAAACTAAGTCCTTTTGGAGGACAAAATCCTCGTCATCAAGCAGAAGCTTGTAAGCTGATTTAATAGTGAACTGCCCATTTTCCGTAGGAGCCCAGGTCACTTGATCTTCCTTGGGTCTCATGGGGATAAACTGTTGCTCGAGAATGTTACAAAGATCATTTGATTCCGCTTGAAATCCTTGAATTCTTATTTGTTTCCACTTCATTCTACCTCTATCCTCAACCATATAATCGAAGACTTTTCTGCCAATGAGTTCTTCTGTGATATCTCTGATTCGGGCTAAGTTAGGATATTGCGTCAATGGTTCATCCTTAGCCCACCTATCATTCCAACAATTTATCCTCTCACCATTGCCTAAAACCCATATTAAACCTTTTTTGATGATTTCCTTACAATTAAGAATTGCTTTCCAAAAAGCAGAACCTCTGATTGGAACTGAGTCACTTAGAAATTCCATATTTTGAAGATACTTTCATTTGATGATAGTTGTCCATTCATTTTCTTCACCAGAAATGAGATGCCACGCCTGCTTAGCTAGTAAAGCTAAATTTATATGAGCAATTCTCCTCAGACCTAAGCCCCCATTTTCCCTGGGTCTGCACACTTTGGTCCATCCTACAAGGTGTATCCTTTTTTCTCCTCTGATCCAGTCCATAAAAATTCTTTTTGGAGTTTCTCAATTTTTGGAAAACCTTCACAAGGGCTTTGAAAATGGAGAGGAAATAGACTGGAATGCTCTGAAGAGAGGCCTTAGTGAGGGTCAACTTTCCTGCTTGAGATAGAAGATGACCTTTCCATCCAGCAAGTTTTTTTGAATTCTTTCAATAACCCTGTCCCACATTGACTCTCTCGGAGAACCAATGAAAAGAGGGAGACCAAGATACGAAGTGGGGAGGTTTGCTATATCACACCCTAAAATTTTTGCAATCCTTCCTTGCCTCTGAATGGGGGTGTTCAAGAAATATAACTTGCTTTTACTGAAATTAACTTTCTGACCAGCAGCGTCCTCGTAGAGTTGTAGGATGTATTTAATTATTTTGGCCTCAACCACTGATGCCTTAGTCAATATAAGGGTATCATCGATGAATTGTTGGTGAGAAACAGCCCTAGTGAGAGATGTTGCCTTGATTCCCGATATTAGCCTTGAACTGCAAGCATTTTTTATGGTTCTGCCTAAAGCTTCTGCCATAATGATGAATAACATGGGGCTGATAGGGTCCCCTTACGAATTCCTCTATGACTTTGAAAGTAACCAGCAGTTGTTCCATTAACTAGAATCGAGAACCATGCTTTAGAAATACATTCTTTGATCAAATTAACCCATTGGTGGTGAAAACCAAACTTAAGGAGGACAACAATCAGAAAGTCCCAATTTAGCCTATCAAATGCTTTGTTCATATCAAGCTTGAGGGCAAAAATAGACATGTTAGTCTTATGAGCAGAGTGCAGAGCTTCATGAACTATGATAACTCCATCCAAGATTGACCTACCCTAGACAGAGCTTCCCTAGCATGGATCTATGATGCGGGGTAGAATATCTCTCATTCTATTTGCAATGGCTTTAGTTAGGATCTTGTAAGAAACATTGCACAGACTGATTGGCCTGAAGTCAGCCATAGATTCAGGGGTTTGCTTCTTAGGAATTAGAGAAATAAAAGTAGAGTTGATACCTTTTGGGATATGATTGCTTGCTTGGAATTCTATGATAGCAAAAATTACATCCTCACTTACGATGTCCCAAAAATCTTGATAGAAATGAGGGGGAAAGTCGTCGGGTCCCGGGGCTTTGTCTGGCTCCATGCTAAACAAGGCTTCCTTAATTTCCTCATCAGAAAAGGGAGCTAGAAGCTTAAGGTTTATATCCTCATTTATTATGCTAGGAATGGATTGCAAGAGAATATCTTTGGCCTCCTCATTGCACTATGATTCCTGACCAAGGATAGAATTGAAATAAGTTACTGCCTCCTTTCTGATTTCTGTTAAGTCTTGAGTAATAGAACCATCTGCTTTTTAAAAAAATTATCTTGTTATTGCTTCTATTTCTAAGCGTGGTGATGTGAAAAAACTTGGAATTTGAATCTCCATATTTCAACCAAAGAGCCCTTGATTTTTGCCTCCAATAGATTTCCTCACAGGCCAAAATGTTATGAAACTCTGCTAGTTTTGTTCGTTCCTCCTGCCTAGTAGTTTCATCAGCATCACCATGTTGGATCCTCTGATCAATTATCTTCAAAATTTCAACAACCTATTTTTTATTTTCAAAGAGGTTCCCAAAGACCTCTTTGTTCCAAGTTCGAAGCTTTTCCTTAACAAACTTTAATTTTCCAGCAAGTTTAAAAGTTGCACTACCCCTGACAAGTTCTTGCCACCATTGACTTAAGTTATCTCTAAAACTAGAATGTTTGATCCACATAGATTGAAATCTGAAAGGTTTCTTGAAGGACAGAGAGTTAGGGATCTCCAAAAAAATGGGATTATGATCAGAGGCAATTTTAGGAAGGGCTTGCAGGGTAGAATCATCGAACAAAGTTGTAGCCTCCTTTGATAGAAAAAACCTATCAAGCCTTTCTTGAATGAGATGACACCCTATCCACCGATTGCTCCAGGTATAATTCGCTCCTCTAAGTTTTACATCCATCAACATGTTGGAGTTCACAAAGTCATTGAACTCATCCATGCTCCTGATAGGTGGTCCATTTCCACCCATTTTGTCTGAAGGGTAAAGAGGAGTGTTAAAATCCCCAACCAGAATCCAGGGGACATTATGGAAGATTTCACTCAGATTGCCTAAGTACTCCCACAGTAGAGCTCTCCCTTGAATTGAAGTCGGGGCATAAATATTTGAAAGGATCCATGACCTGTTGTTGTTTATTTCCTTAAATAAAACACTAAGAACCCTGTCATATTTTTGAATAATGGTGCCTTCTACTATCCGGGGATCCCACAAAGTCATAAGGCCTCCAGATGCTCCTCTGGATGATTTGCAAACCATCTCCCCTTGATTCCAGATTTTTTTGCTATTTTTTTGATTGAATCTCATCAATTTTTGTTTCTTGCAACATGATAATAGTTGGATTCACTTGATTTCTTATTGCACTGACTTCCCTATGTTTGGGCAGGCCATTGAGGCCTCTCACGTTCCATGAGAGGAACTTCATTTAGATTGTTTGGGATTTCTTCCTCTCCCCCTCCCTTGAGGGGGTTTTCCTAATTTGTTGTCTTAGAACCGGAATAACCTGTTGAAACAAGGTTCTCTATTTTCCATTGGCAATGTCATTATCAGTTTTAATTTTTTGATGCTCAACATTTGATATTCTCCCTCTTCTTTTTCACTGCCAAAATCTATAGGAGACTTCACAGTGCTCCTGGTTTGTTTAGGACTAAACTGAGGGGAGGTAATTTGTTGCAGAACCGGACTGCCATATTCCTCAGTCTGAAGAGTTTCACATATCTCCACCCCTACATCCAAATCTTCTCCTTTTTTCCTATATTCCCCTAGTCTATGGGATGACCCCTCAATAGGATTCACTTGGCTCCTAGTGATGATGTTAGGGAGATGAGATTTTTTATTTTCCAATGCCTCAACTTTCTTCCTAAGTTCTTCAACATTAGGGTTTGGCTTTGGGATGCCCATTGGGCTTGAAGTATTTCCAGCATTGGGGTTTAAGGATCCTGACTTGGATGTGGATTCTAGAGATCATGCATTAGGGTTTGGATTTGTGATGCCCATGGGGCTTACAATAATTTTAGCATTAGGGTTTGAGGATCCTGACTTGGATGGGGATTCGAGAGAGTCAGAAAGGTTAGCCTGAAGGTGTTGGGCTTCCATGTCTTCTGATAATCCTCCTACTCCCATATTGGATAGAATTGAAAATTTATTTGAAACTAGAGGATTGGAACTTACCTGAGTATTTTGGTTGCCAACAACCTGTTGTTTTCCTTTGTCTTGTTGGGACCCTGCACCCTCTCTTTTCTTTTTTTGGTAGACATAGTTTTCCTGATTGAAATCACCTCTACCAGGGAAACTCCTCAAATTTCCTCTGTCTAGCATTCCATGCTTCTGCTTTTCTCTATTCATTGCCAGGTTAGGGCATTGATTGCATAGATGTCCTTGATTTTTACATTCTGCATAGAATGTCGGTCTATTCTCGTATTCTATCGACTATTTTCTATAGTATTCTCCATACTCTAGCTCCACAAACCTTGGCAATTCATTATTCAAATTAGCATTTACGTAGATTCGTGCATGAGTCATCCTTGTCCTGGCCAAGGTCGCATGGTCAATGGAGATCAGGTCCCCTATAGTTCTGGCTATGCCCTGCAGCCAATATTCATTGAAGAACTGGGCAGGTAGACTCGGGAGACGAACCCAAATAGGGGCAATGTTAATATTTTGCTTTTTAGGGTCAAAATATTCACCCCATCGTCTGAGAAAAAGGCTCCTTTTGCCTAGAAACCAAGGACCTCCTGTTAAAATGCGGTTAGCATCCTCCATATTGTTAAAATGGATAATGAAGAACCCTCGAGTTAGAGCTACCAACTCCAAGCTGCCTACCAGTCACCATTTACCCATCGCCCAAGCCCTGATAGTCTCCATGTCCGGCCTACCTCCCAAAAACTTGCCTACCAGGGAGAATTCTTCCATTAAAAGAAAAGGGCTCATGGAACTTGTCGGGGCTGAAATTTTATTATTTACTGGAACTAGGGGCGGAAGAGAGAGAACCTCCTTTATTTTTCCTCTAAGAGTCTCAGCAAAAGACAACCACTTCTTGGGCCCCGCATTGTCCTTCGTATCTTTTTTGTCGGGGTCTTTCTGAGGAGGGTCGGGCCCCCGTGTGATGCCCGCCTCCAAATCTATCATAGCCTGACCGCCTTCCTCTAGATCCTCGCTTGATCCATGCTCGAGGTTCCCACCCGCCCCTTTCATACCTGCTCTACCTCTACCACCTTGGCTGAGATTCCTGCCCAAAAAATTCAAACCCTCACTCCCGCCGCACCCGCTAAACCTCAGCTCACTCATTCCTCTTGCTGAAGTTGGTCTCAATTTCATTTACAAAACTACAAAGTTACTAATATAAAATCTATTTACAATAGAGTACATAACTCGGGTTTTGATCTTGCTTCAAAAGAAACATGGAATTTCCATAACTACACGAACATAAAGATTCTATTTTTTTACAAAGAAACTGATATTGTTGGAGGCTACGAGATCACATCAAACATTCGACATAGTCAAAGATAACAATTGGAAACTCCTTCCACTTCTTTGGCCCGTATTCACCTTCAATTCTAGTTCCTACGAATTTTCTAAAATCCTATTGCATGAGGTATTTTTCTTTTTAAAACAATGAATATTATAAATAAGTTATAATATTTTTGTCAAATAAAATAAAAAACTAACTCACTTCTTTTGGAGAATTTAGCAACAGTAAATAGCTTGCCAAATCTTACTAAGATCAGAAACTATCTCACATATTTTAGAGAATTAGTAACAATATAATTAAATACCGTACCTAACTCAAATAAAAAACTATCTTATTTCTTTTAGATATTAAAGCAAAAACACATTAAATTACCATACCTTACTAATTTTTAAGCAGAAGACCCTATGTTAATAAGAGAAACTCTCATACCAACAATTATCATTATAATCTAGAAGAGGCTCCTCTTTCCTATTTATGAATCATACTAATTCAACTTTCATAATAAAATCATAACTTTTCTATGTAAATCTAACATAAGCTATTTCATATTGCTACAGATGAACCTCCACAAGGCCCTTTCACTCTTCATGAATACTTCATTTATATCACTAGTACAGTATCTGTAAGTTTTTATAAATACAACAACACGAGAGACATAATTGAACTAAAACATTAATGTCCAAGGACTTCATTCTCAAATACATGTTTATCAACACTTTGGCTATTACACGTTCACGCAGTTAACAACATTGGACTACATAGTTTAACTAAACATTCTTCTTGTAAGTTTTTATTACTAAAATTAAGAAGTGATATGAATAACATTTGTCAGTAGTATCCATAAAACTATCCCCAACTCATATATTATTTTAACACTTTAATAATGCCATCAAAGAGAATTAATATTTTCAATGCCAGTTTAAATAATAACATTCACTCACTAGTCTTGCTATCCTATAAACGACTTTCTAGATAGTCTTTGCTCTTTTAAATTATTAGAGGTAATTATTTTCACTATATTAAAGTTTTCCAAGCAGATGAATCACTAACTATCCTTCACATTCACTATCGTATTATCTTAAAGTAAAGATAACATTGATTTAACAATGAAATACAGTGATGGCAATACGAGAACATTATACAAGTCATACGTACTAGAAAGATAAAGCAAGAATAATTTCTTATAGTAGTTAAAGCTACAAAAGGAGGCATTCTACTGCCAGAATGACCAATGAAACGAATATAATCTTCTAATATCCACCCATTCATATATGGTTCTCCCTTTAGGCTTGAACTAAGCTTTGAAATCATAACATATAAGCTTGAAAGTTTAAAGCAAAGAGACTTTATTAAGATACCTAGTATACATGGTGTGAGCTCTGCAAGAAGTCTACCACCAACAAAATATTCTCTTATATTTTATTCTAACTTTATCTTCATTATCTTTATTCCTTTTTGCTTCTCACATTACTTACTATCTCTTTTATTTCGATATATTTCTCTTCATTTTCCATCACTCCATTTCCTCGGAGTGTTTGTTGAGGAACGAGTGTTATCATCAACCATGTTCACACGTCCCCCTCCATCCAGAGTGCATTGATGCGCATCGACCAACACCACTACGTTTCTAACAACTATGGTGCTAACACAACATAACAAGTGTTTTTATCTACTCTCATAATGATCTAGTAACAAACTTCGTCTGCGTTAGTAATTTATTATATACTTATGCAAAAAGGATCATTTAGTTCTTTTTAATATGATAAACACCTTCACATTAAAGATATTGTGAGTATAAAAATCAAGCAACACCAAATATAAACTATGAAATGATAAATAAGTAAAGTAACACAAATGATTGCACAAAGAAATGAATTTTTTTTGTTAATGTCGGTGGATATCTAGTGTTACAATAAAATATACCCCAAATGTGGGGTTTACAATGCTTATTATTTTGGTACAAATTGTTACAAAGTACTAGGGTTCTTTGAAACCCTAGTAGAGAATAATGGTGGTGTCTTCACACTTGATTCGATCCCAATGAGTTGTCAATGGGCTTTGAATATCCTGAATAGGACCACCTGAGCTTCAATAATCATCAATGAATATTGTTCTTACACCTGCACACAACAAACAATAACAAAGATCAGTAATATCTGTGAGGGCTCCACTGCGTGAGACCCTTAGAAAAAATAAAATTACTAAACCTTGGTATTGCAATGAATATAAATAAAGCATAAAAACATAAAATAAAAGTGCATAAAACTGTTTACCTTGCTAACTTTCTATTTTTGCCTTCGTAGTTGATGTTGATGATGGTTATGTGGATGCCCTAGAGGCAATCGAGGATCGTAGAACTTCAGATCTGGTGTAGAAACACTTGTAGGCACTTAGTGATGACCAAAAATACCTAGAGGTGCTCTAGAGGCTCGGGAGGGCATTATAGAAGCTTAGGAGGGCATTCAAGAATCTTAGGAGGATGCTTAGGAAGCTTTGGAGGGTGTTCAGGGGTTGAGGAGAATGCTACAAAACTAGTTCTGGTTCGCATGAATTGTGCGGCGGTGGATGTGGAGGTGATGGTCAACGAAAGCGATGACGAACTGTGAGGATGTGAGGGAACTTAGGAACTTAGAGGACTCAAGAATTTAGACTTGTTATGGCATTCCAAAGCTTAGGAAACTTAGGGGTTGAGTTGTCAAAATTACTTCTCTTTATAATATTCCCTTGGACATGTTAAACAACACAATATGTGTGGTCAAGATTAAAACATGAGGAAGGGTGGAGATTAAATCAGAATAAGTGACAAGGATTAAGGTGGATGAATGGATAGGATTAAAACATGATGGGTGGCTGGGATTAATTCATATATATATATTTATTATAAATATAATATATAAAATATTAATATTTAAATATATATTAAACAAATATATATAAATAATGGATAATTATGGCAGGAAGTTATGGATGGATGACAAGTGGATGGATTTTCTATCTACAGATACCGCTTTTTTACCTTGTTGCATGAAACACAACATGGTGCAAAAATATGAGACACCTGGTTTAGCTTGAAACAGAAGCAACTTTCTCTCATTGGAATGCGAAGATGATCTTGAAGATAAAAAAATTGATTGTGTAGCTTACTCCCTCAATTAGCAAATGAGTGAAGAATGAATTTCACAAGCCAATTTACAGAGTTATGCAATGTAAAATGCAATTGATTGATGTAAGTGCAAATGTATGATGTAATATTGATGATAGGAATTATGTAAATGTGATGCCATTTTTGCCCCAACGGCAGAAGGGGGTTGTTGTGAGATGTGAATGTTTGAATCTATTTTTGCCCCAATAAAAAAATATTTTTTTACCAAATGTAGATGCCATGATCATGTAAGATGTATCCCGGTATGGGAATTCAAAATAAATTTTGATTACCCCAAGTTTGGGGTGATTCCATGTTATTGAAGAAAATGCCTTTTGGCGTTATTGAAATGCAAAATGATGAAGATGCAAAAATAGAAAAAGAGTCAACTTTAGAGGGTCATCTAGTGATTGTCGAATAATTATTGTAATTAGAACCAATCAACCTAGGTAGAACCTATCTTCGTGATGACTGCTAATGTAAAAGGAAAGATGATATATGATTTTGTTTATGTTTCAGGCCCCACGAACAAAGCCATCAATGATAACTGTTGAGCAAATTGGTCTTGACATAGTTTCACTCAAAATATGAGTAACCAAAGTGAAGTTATTTTCAAACAATTATATAGTTGATGATGAAGATGTCTAAGTGTCCTTATGGTGATTTATTCATCTTATCGAATTGCATGGATGCAAATCATTGCAATCACCAAGGTGATAGAATAAACCACTAGGTACGAGGTTCACTTGAGATTGTGTTTGAACTTGGCAAATTTTTAAATACAATGATTGATGGATAAAAATGATGTTGAAATGAAGACATGGTGATGATAAATGTATTGATTATTGGATTGCATGATTTTGTGAAATGTTATATTGATTTGGAATATTTTTAGAGCCATCATGGATAATTTTGCACCTTTTGGACGTAAATAAAATTTAACCATCCAAATTAATTTAAATTATCACCAAATGTGATGTAATGATGGAATGGGTGATGAGAATGCCAAAAATTATCGTTTTGTAAAAATTTGGACCATTTTGAAGCATTTTGAAGGTTTATAAGTGATTTTGCGTCTTTTGGATGCAAACAAAAATTATGCATCCAAATCAGTTTGATATTTCACAAAACATGATATTATGATGAAATTGATGTATAGATGCAATTTGGAATGATTTTATGGAGGTAAGTGACCTTTTTGGATCATTTTTGCCTTTTTGTCAAATTTGATGCCAAACATCGACAGACATCCACAACCTGTGTAAACACCCACCAGAGTTTGACATTCTGCAAATGTAGGAAAGCATCTCAATGCACTTGTAAATACCCATGGGCATTCTAGTGTGCCTAAAACAACTATAAATAACTTGAAGAGGTAAATTTAGACTCATTATTGCATTCAAAAAATTTAGTTGTGTCTAAGGGAGTGGGTGAAGTGAAGTGGAGTGAAGGAGTGAATTGTTGTGGAAGTTATAGCCATGGATGGTGTGGATGCGATAGTAGGAGAAAATGTGCATTTTGCTAAGGTAAGTACCTTTGATGCTCTTTAAATTGTGCAATTGTTTTTGTAAATATGAATGTGACTTTAATGCAATTGGTTTGTGAATGTGTTGTGTTGCAGTTGAGGATTTTGGAGGCTATACATCGGTTCTCCCCTCTCATCGTTGGTGTGAGAAAGGTATTGCGAAAGGTAGATTGGGATTGGTTGAAGGATGTGGGTCTGGTTGGGAAAGCTAGCATAGATGTGGTGAGGGTTGATGAGGGATATCTCTCTACCTTGGTAAAGATATGGGATCCATATAGGGGGACCTTTTAGCTCCCTACTAGAGAGATGACAGTGACACTTGAGGATGTATACCGCATCCTTAAGTTACCAGTAATGGGGTTACGTATCGAGGTTGGACACGATAAGGGATATAAGATGAGCCACATGTTCAAATATGGATGGTGAAATATGAATGGCATGGGAGTGATGTGGAACTAATATAGTTCTCACAGGTGCTATGGTAGTTTGGACTAAGGTAGGGAGTTCCTAAGGTACTAGTGTTCTACAAGTGTCATCAGGATGAGATAGGTTTGCCTTGTGCCAAGGCATGGAGGGTGACATATAAGGATGACAAGGAGATAGATCTCCCCAATATGGATGATGTGGGGACTACTGCAGAGTACAATGTATGGTTTGCTACATAGTTGCCATGGGTACCAAGTCTAGTAGTAGATGAGGGTAATGAGGATGGGGATGAGGTTAGTGAGGCTTCTAAACATCGAAGACACCTTCGATATAGCAATAGAAGGAGATAATATAGGAGTGTAGAAAAGCAGGCTCCATAGGATGGAGGAGATGGAGATGGTGAGGAGGAGGTTGGGGAGGTTTCAGAGGGACCTCTAGGTCGAAGTGAGGAATATTACACAAGGATAGAGTAGTTGGTAGCAAAGTGGGATGCTATGATAGTGGCTTGAGATGCAGAGATAATGTGACTATGAGATACAGAGATAGTGGCTTGGGATGTAGAGATAGCTTGATTAAGGGTGGATCCAAAGACACGAACAACTACAAGTGGAGGCAAGGGTAGGATCATGAGGCTTAAAGTAGATTTTATAGAGAGGGATCATCATTAGAGACATGATGTATGATGCCTTCAGGCTCGAGATGGGTATATATAAATTTTGGAGGATCAATTGATGGAGCACAATATTGAGCTTCTAGATCCACCTTTCTCATATGTATTTGGGTCTGTTAGGCATATCAAGTCTAGGGATAGATCTAGATTTAGGGATCCTTCATAAGGGTTCTATTATAGGCATTAGCTAGTGCTTAGATGCACTTTTTGTATATGAGCCTTGGTTCTCCATTGTATATAGCCTTTGGGTACTCATTGTACATACGATATATATACATATACCTACATGGTGTAGCACATGGGTGTAGTATTCCTGGTGGGGAGGTGATTTTATAGAGCTAGGAATGATCAATGTATGAATTCCAACTCTATTACCAAAGCGTACAACCATACAGTCCTTCGAACTATCGTTTTATGACAACTGAACAACTTGTACGGACATCAAACTCTCACACTATACATTCCCAAATCATATAGTGGTAAGGTTGTACACTTTGCACTTATCCAAACTGATAGATTTAGTTTTGGAGGCTATTGTACACATTTTTGTAACTGTTCAAGTCAATTTCCTCAAACTACCAAATCGGGTAAGTTTATCTCCATCGCTCCGTTTACCAAATAGGGTAAGTTTTCCTTGTACGATTTGTACGAAATATGGTGTATGATTTGCATGAAATGTAGGTACAATTAGATGCAAAATCAGATGATTCAACATCTCAATCTCTCTTAGGAAGGTTTTTTAATGATTTAATATGCCAATCAATCCAATATCCATGACATGCAAAACATCTTAATAGGGCTTGTGAGAGATTCCATTCATTTGATTACATATAGAAATCATACAACAAGGTTTAGAATATCTTCCTCAATGCTGCCATGCTCCTAGATTATTTCTCAGGTTTTAGCAATGCCAATCTCTGCCAAGAAGTTACAACAATGCATAAAACTAAGCTAAAACAATTATCAAAAAACACATGCAATCGAGATTTCACCATAACTCATCATTCATCATTGCCAGGATCGTACACAACTTGTAATAACATAGTTATATTCCATTATGTCATCCATAGCATTACAACAAGGTTTTTCTATCAATCTATTGCAATAACTCAGAAGTAAACTAGCTATTACAACCAACAAGTACTGTCTTCATATATATCAACAACCAGTAATGAATTTAAAAATGGGGCCTTATATAACGTTGCCCAGGTTATTTCCAAGTGTTTTATGAGGTAATTAGTTATTTAAAACTACCCATACATAATAGAATGCATGAAATTATAATTTTACTAAGTTTAAAACCTTATTTTAGTAAACTCATGCACCATTTTATCCTAAAATTACATTTCTTGTGCATTTCATTACATTTTGGTGCACCTTGTACAATTTGCTCCTACCTTGTATGGTTTGGTTCCTTGGTTGTACATTTTTACCTTTTTGGTTATACAATTTACCCCTACCTGTATGATTTACCAAAACTTGGGCAAACTGTCAAAACTGTCAAAATGGAGCAAATCCCTTGATCATTTTCTCTTCTTATAGGAGGATGATTTATTGCCTACATCTACCACCCCCTTTACTTTGGTTGGTGTTCTCACCAACTATCATTTCTGCTTTAATTGAGCTTTGTAGCATGCAATTATCTATTGTAAGTCAGATACTTTACCCTGAATAATTGCACGTTTGTTCTTTAGCTTGGCTGTGTAGCCTCCCATTTCCACTGCTTTCACCCATGGAAATTGGCCTTATCTTTAGTAGTTTTTAGGAATTCCATCATTTGCTTTTCTCAGTCAGTGGCACTCCTCTTAAATATTTATTGCAAGTGGGATTATGTTTAGACTACCACCTAAAGTTCTTCATTATTCCCAGCAATAGTCTCCAGGTGGTGATGAATATCTGCATCCAAGGTACGAACAATCTCATCTCTAGCCTTCAATTGTACTTGCTTTTCCAGGACCAATTCATTATCTCTTATTGTCATTTTGAAGTTATTCAATCTTGTTTTGTTGGCAATTTGAGTTATTTTATGTTGTCATTGATGTCACATGAATCATTGATGTCATATGGATCACATTGAGTTTTGGTGGGCAAATGATATTTTGGAAAGCATGGATAAATTCAGGGTTTTTGTGAAAACCAAGGCAGGCAAAATAAAAGGTTTTATTTAAAACCATGGATGGCATATTTGAAATGGGTTTTTCTTAAAACCCAGGTTGGCCTTTCGTTTCATCAAAAAAGGTGCCCCGATGATGGAGATATTTAATTTTAAATATTTAGTTTAAATTTTAATTATTTAAAATTAAAATTTAAATTTTAAAATTAAAATTAAAGTTAGCGCCGACGTCTAAAGAAAGAGGGAAAATCAATAATGCACCGACGTCATCAAAAATGAGGAGAAGACTATATAAAGGGGGATCCTAAGGTTCATTTGAAATTAATCCTTGCTCGTGTTAATCATTGGCTAAGCATCCGAAGAGAGCTCGTGCAAAAATCATTTTGAAAAGGGAGACAACGAATAAATCCAAGGTTGGTCGAAAGCCCAAGACATTGTGGGCAGAGTGGCGCATTGGCAATTGGATTTTTGTTAAGGTGTGTGGCAGCGCTTTACGTCAAGGTTCAAATCTCCTTGACTGCATTCGAAGGCATTGGAAGGAAAGCGCTCGAAGCGCTTTTGGTTTGCGTGGAAGGGAGGAAGGACTTAAGGCACGTCGTGCCTTTTCCTTTCAAACGAGCGGCTAGCTTGTGTGGCAACCTTAGCCATGGCTAAGGCGCTCACGGTGTGTGCAAGTTGGGGGTTCGAATCCCCTTGAGGAGGTAATTACGTTTTGCTCTAATTAATTTCGTTGATGCCCTAGGATAGGAGTTATAAGGTGGTTAAGGAATAATTAAAGTTTTTAATTAAACTTTATTTTTATAAGGGCTGTGATTATTATTTCAGAGGTGGATGAGTTGTTGATTTATTTTGATATTCATGAAATTGAAAATTAAGATTTAGGAGAAATAAGGAGTTGTTATAAAATATTTTTGAGAGCCTTATTGATTATTATTTTTGATAAGGGTTTTTATTAAAAAGGACTTTGGTGGATGTGTTTATTAAGTTGGAGTAAAAAGGTGTAAATTGAGTTATGCTTATCTTGTGATTATTATTTGAAGTCCACTAACCCTTATTGAGATTGGAAAGGAAAGTTGTGTTTAGTGTGGCAGATTTTGTGGATAACTTCTTGGCATCAAAAAGGTATGGGCACATTCTCCTATTGATTGTTTATGGTGGTTGATTTCTGAAATATCATTGGAGTGAAAAGGATTGATTGTGGTTTCCTTTTCGAAAGTGGTTGGTTGAATGCTTCAAGGTTTTCTGGTTTGAGAGTTGTGTTTAAACCTTGTTTTATAAGCATAGTTGTTGAAGCCCATTGGTTGTGAAAGAACTTGAAAAGAACATGAGTATCATTGTTATGTGAGATTTGTGGTTGAGCATTGTTGGAAACATTTGAGTTGGTTGATACATGCTTGGACTAGGGTTTTTGTGAGAAAGAGTAGTCCCTTGTGGTGATTGGTTGAGTTGAGTTGATTGAGCCTAGTCAAGTGATTGTGTGAGGTGATTGGTCAAGTTCCATGAAACAAACTATTCCATAATTCTGATTTGAGTTGAGTTGAGTTGAGATTGAGCTTAGAACATATTGAGTCTCTAACAATTCTCTTTATGCTTCTATGAGTTGATTTGAGTTGAGTTGAGTTGAGATCATTGTGGATCATTGTTGTCATCCATTGAAGAGTACATTGCCATTCATTGTTGAGTTCATCTTTGAGCTTTGCCTTGATAGATTTGTGGATGAGATTTGAGTGCTACTTGAGCATGATTGATTGAGCCTTTGAGAAGGCCTTTGTGGATAGTTTTGGGATAACTTTGTGGATAGTTTTGGGATAGCTTTGTGGACAGTTTTGGGACAGCTTTGTGGATAGTTTTGGGATAGCTTTGTGGACAGTTTTGGGACAGCTTTGTGGACAATTTGTGGACAGTTTTGTGGACAGATTTGAGCAAGTTCTTGGTGAGCTTTCTAGAGCATATTTGGGCAAGTTCTTGGTGAGCTTGCTAGAGCAGATTTGAGCAAGTTCTTGGTGAGCTTGTTGGAGCATATTTGGGCAAGTTCTTGGTGAGCTTGCTAGAGCAGATTTGGACAAGTTCTTGGTGAGCTTGTTGGAGCAGATTTGGGCAAGTTCTTGGTGAGCTTGCTAGAGCATATTTGGACAAGTTCTTGTGTGAGCTTGTTGGAGCAGTTTTGGACAAGTTCTGTGTGAGCTTGTTATTTAGATTTGGACAAGTTCTATGTGAGCTTGTTATTCAGTTTTGGACAAGTTATATGTGAGCTTGTTATTCATATTTGGACAAGTTATATGTGAACTTGTTATTGCCTAGCTTTGAGAAGATCAAAGAAATCATTGTATTGGATAAGGATCCTTATTTTTATGTGAAATATTATAAGGAGATTATCTGGTGGAGTACCCCACATTGGGGGAACCACGTTAAATCTTGTGTCTCAATTGTGTGTGGTGACTTGTGCTCTTGCTTACTATTGCTATCTGAGTTATTAATGCACACTACTATATTTGGTTATTGCAATTAAGGACATTAATTGATATTGATTTGGAAAGAAAGTAAAAAGTGGTCTTATACTGTTCACCCCCCTCTCAATATAAGCTTGTGTTCTTCAATTGGTATCAGAGTGGGTTCCTTCGAAAAAGCTAACAACTTGAGGGTAGATTCTACAAGAACATAGATGGCTTCACATAATGGATCATCTACAAATAAGGCTCCATTGTTTGATGGTAACAATTATGCTTTCTAGAGCATGAGGATGAAGAACTACTTGATATCACAAGGATATGAGGTATGGAAAATGGTTGAAAAAGAGTATAGGGTTGAAGGTGATCCCGAGGCAGATAAGACTATCAGGAAATTGGTTGAGATCAATGCAAGAGCAATGAATTATATTTTGAGTGGGCTTCATGAGACAGATTTTGCAAAGGTCATGGTATGTAATTCAGCTAATGAGATGTGGACCAAGTTGCGGAATACTTATGAAGGAGATTCCAAGGTAAAGTTGGCAAAACTACAAACTCATAGAAAAATATTTGAGGAATTGAAAATGGAATATTCTAAAGATATTGCAAAGTTTTTACTTCGTGTTGATGAGATTACTAACACCATGAGAGGCCTAGGTTTTGAGATGAAAGAATCAAGAGTTACTCAAAAGGTTTTGAGATCACTTCCCATGAAATATGATTCTAAGGTTTCAGCAATAGAAGAGATAATGGATATCAACAAGCTAACAATGGAAGAATTGCAAGGTACTCTCACAACTTATGAGATGAGGGTAAGTAAGCATCAGGTTCCAATAAAAGAGATTGCATTCAAGGCTTCAGAGAAAGAGAAAGGGAAAGTTCTAGAGATAGATAGAGTTTTAGATAATGATGAGGAAGCTAACTTCATCAAAAGGAATAAGGACTCAAGGAATTTTAGGGATATAAGGAAAGTTAGATGCTACAAGTGTGGTGATCTTGGTCACTATGCATACAAGTGTCCACATGAAGAAAATAGTGATGATGAAAAATAGGGTCAAAGAAGAAAAGAATATGGAAAGCATAAGCATGACAAAGATGACAGATACAAGCAAAACAGGTATGAGAAGAAGAAAAGTTTTCGTAAGGCAAAGAAATCTTACTACATTGTAGAAGCAAGTGATAGCTCAGATCATAGTGATAGAGACAAATCAGATGATGAAAAGGAAGAACATCTATTCCTAGGAATAGAAGGTGAAAGAGAATAGTGCTTTGTGTGTGGTCAAAGAGATCACAGATCAAGATATTGCAATGGTTTCAGTGATAGTGAAGATGAGATGACACATCAAGGAAACAAGCATGGTCAAAGAAATCTTGAGAGTTTGTTTGCTATAGAAGATTATAATGATCTTAGTGACAATGAAGATGAAGAAGGGTTTTTCTATGGGATAAAAGAAGTAGAAGAAGAACTTCCACTCCAAAAAACACCTATTCCTAGGTATTGAAGTTAAAGAAGAGGATATATCTATCGAAGAAAGACATGAAGAGCTTGCCATAGCCATTGAGCAAGAAAATAGGTACAAGAAGGGTCTAAGGATACTAAAATGCTTCATATGCGGAGATTTTGGGCATATAGATGATGATTGCATGTACTACAACAATTGCAACAAGAAAAGTTTATTTGTGGAAAAAGAAAGCATAGTTCTAGTAATAGTTCTAGCAGTTCCAGTGACAATTCCAGCAGCGGTGATGTTGAAGAAGAGGAAGATTCAGATAAAGAAAAGGAGAAAGCCACTCTTAAGGAGCTTATTGAATTGAAAAGAGAGAATTTAGAATTGAAGGATCAAATACAAGAAGATGAGAAATGTAAGACAAAGCTTCTACAGGATATCTCTGACTTGAGAGATAAGTTTGAAAAAGCAAGAAGAGTTGAAGAAGGTATGATTAAATAGTCAAAGGCAAAAGAGATAGAATATGAAAGGCTTATGATTACTCTTGAAGAACTAAAAAGGGAGAACTCACGATTAAGGGATCAAGCTCAAGAATATGAGAAAGAAAAAGCAAGGTTTCTACAGGAACTCACTAACTTCAAAATCAAAGTTGAAGAGACAAGAAAAATTGAAGAAGGTATGGTCAAAAAATTAAAAACAAAAGATCTAGAGTGTGAAATATTAGAGCATGAGATAGTTTTACTAAGGTTGGAAGTAAAAGGTTCTAAAGAAAAGCTACACAAGTTTAAGGAAAATTCAAAGACCTTGGAAAGGACTATCAATGCACAAAAGTCATCAGTCACTATAACAGGACTTAGTTCTAAGGAAGAACAAGGGAAACAGGAAGCAGAAAAAGGAGAATCAAGCTCAAACACCAGAAAATAAGAAGAGTCGAAAGAAGTAAGTAAAAGAGAGAGTGAGACCTCTAAGGATAAGTTGGACAATAGAAAGTTCAACAAGGAAAGGAACAATGCACAAGTTAGGAACAGATGGAACAGGAAACAGGTAGAAGAGACTAAGAGACCAATGGGGTCTAGACAAGGTTTCTTCAATGGAAGATGTTTTTCATGTCACAGGTTTGGGCACATGGCTTCATAGTGCAGGACACATGAAAGACAAGAATATGGGAAAGGACAACTTTTCCATGGGTATTGCTACTCATGTAATGAGTTTGGTCACAAGGCAATGAATTGCATGGTTCATAACAGAAGAGGATATGGCTTCACTAGGAGAAGTCCTAAGATAGTTGCACCTCCAAGGAATAACAACATTAAGTGTTTTAATTGCAATAACTTTGGACATATTGCAAATTGGTGTAGGACTCAATTCCAAACAAGTTCAAGGCAAGAAGGTCAAACAGGTTCAAGACAAGAAGATCAAGTAACTCATCAAGAAAAGGATATCAGAAAAATATGGAAGGAAGTTGATAGAGGAAAGAAACAATGTAATATGGGAGTAAAAGTACTCCCAACCCAAAATTAATCACCTCAAGAGAGAAGGTGGTGAGGGGGCTAAGCTTAAGAGTCATATCTTTTAGCCCCATAGGTGTCCCTTTTGCCATTGATGTCAAAGGGGAGAGAGATTTGAGTAAGGGGGAGAGCATTGAGTTAGGGGGAGCAGCTTTGATTCTCAGAGATGGTTTTTGCAGTGATTGTGGTTTTTGCTTTAGAGGTGTTGCCATCAATGAAAAAGGGGGAGATTGTTGGTAATTTGAGTTATTTTATGTTGTCATTGATGTCACATGAATCATTGATGTCATATGGATCACATTGAGTTTTGGTGGGCAAATGATATTTTGGAAAGCATGGATAAATTTAGGGTTTTTGTGAAAACCAAGGTAGGCAAAATAAAAGGTTTTATTTAAAACCATGGATGGCAGATTTGAAATGGGTTTTTCTTAAAACCCAGGTTGGCCTTTCGTTTCATCAAAAAAGGTGCCCCGATGATGGAGATATTTAATTTTAAATATTTAGTTTAAATTTTAATTATTTAAAATTTAAAATTTAAAATTTAAAATTAAAATTAAAGTTAGCGCCGATGTCTAAAGAAAGAGGGAAAATCAATAATGCATCGACGTCATCAAAAATGAGGAGAAGACTATATAAAGGGGGATCCTAAGGTTCATTTGAAATTAATCCTTGCTCGTGTTAATCATTGGCTAAGCATCCGAAGAGAGCTCGTGCAAAAATAATTTTGAAAAGGGAGACAACGAATAAATCCAAGGTTGGTCGAAAGCCCAAGATATTGTGGGCAGAGTGGCGCATTGGAAATTGGCTTTTTGTTAAGGTGTGTGGCAGCGCTTTACGTCAAGGTTCGAATCTCCTTGACTGCATTCGAAGGCATTGGAAGGAAAGTGCTCGAAGTGCTTTTGGTTTACGTGGAAGGGAGGAAGGACTTAAGGCACGTCGTGCCTTTTCCTTTTGAATGAGCGGCTAGCTCGTGTGGCAACCTTAGTCATGGCTAAGGCGTTCGTGGTGTGTGCAAGTTGGGGGTTCGAATCCCCTTGAGGAGGTAATTACGTTTTGCTCTAATTAATTTCGTTGATGCCCTAGGATAGGAGTTATAAGGTGGTTAAGGAATAATTAAAGTTTTTAATTAAACTTTATTTTTATAAGGGTTGTGATTATTATTTCAGAGGTGGATGAGTTGTTGATTTATTTTGATATTCATGAAATTGAAAATTAAGATTTAGGAGAAATAAGGAGTTGTTATAAAATATTTTTGAGAGCCTTATTGATTATTATTTTTGATAAGGGTTTTATTAAAAAGGACTTTGGTGGATGTGTTTATTAAGTTGGAGTAAAAAGGTGTAAATTGAGTTATGCTTATCTTGTGATTATTATTTGAAGTCCACTAACCCTTATTGAGATTGGAAAGGAAAGTTGTGTTTAGTGTGGCAGATTTTGTGGACAACTTCTTGGCATCAAAAAGGTATGGGCACATTCTCCTATTGATTGTTTATGGTGGTTGATTTCTGAAATATCATTGGAGTGAAAAGGATTGATTGTGGTTTCCTTTTCGAAAGTGGTTGGTTGAATGCTTCAAGGTTTTCTGGTTTGAGAGTTGTGTTTAAACCTTGTTTTATAAGCATAGTTGTTGAAGCCCATTGGTTGTGAAAGAACTTGAAAAGAACATGAGTATCATTGTTATGTGAGATTTGTGGTTGAGCATTGTTGGAAACATTTGAGTTGGTTGATACATGCTTGGACTAGGGTTTTTGTGAGAAAGAGTAGTCCCTTGTGGTGATTGGTTGAGTTGAGTTGATTGAGCCTAGTCAAGTGATTGTGTGAGGTGATTGGTCAAGTTCCATGAAACAAACTATTCCATAATTCTGATTTGAGTTGAGATTGATTTGAGTTGAGTTGAGTTGAGATTGAGCTTAGAACATATTGAGTCTCTAACAATTCTCTTTATGCTTCTATGAGTTGATTTGAGTTGAGTTGAGTTGAGATCATTGTGGATCATTGTTGTCATCCATTGAAGAGTACATTGCCATTCATTTTTGAGTTCATATTTGAGCTTTGCCTTGATAGATTTGTGGATGATATTTGAGTGCTACTTTGAGCCTTTGGGGATAGGCCTTTGTGGATAGTTTTGGGATAGCTTTGTGGATAGTTTTGGGATAGCTTTGTGGATAGTTTTGGGACAACTTTGTGGATAGTTTTGGGATAGCTTTGTGGATAGTTTTAGGACAGCTTTGTGGACAGATTTGTGGACAATTTTGGGATATATTTGAGCAAGTTCTTGGTGAGCTTGTTAGAGCATATTTGGAGCAAGTTCTTGGTGAGCTTGCTAGAGCAGATTTGAACAAGTTCTTGGTGAGCTTGTTGGAGAAGATTTGGGCAAGTTCTTGGTGAGCTTGCTAGAGCATATTTGGACAAGTTCTTGGTGAGCTTGTTGGAGCAAATTTGGGCAAGTTCTGGGTGAGCTTGTTAGATTAGATTTGGACAAGTTCTGTGTGAGCTTGTTGGAGCAATTTGGACAAGTTTTGTGTGAGCTTGTTATTCAGATTTGGACAAGTTCTGTGTGAGCTTGTTATTCAGTTTTGGACAAGTTCTGTGTGAGCTTGTTATTCAGATTTGGACAAGTTTTGTGTGAACTTGTTATTGCCTAGCTTTGAGAAGATCAAAGAAATCATTGTATTGGATAAGGATCCTTATTTTTGTGTGAAATATTATAAGGAGATTATCTGGTGGAGTACCCCACATTGGGGGAACCACGTTAAATCTTGTGTCTCAATTGTGTGTGGTGACTTGTGCTCTTGCTTACTACTGCTATCTGAGTTATTAATGCACATTGCTATATTTGGTTATTGCAATTAAGGACATTAATTGATATTGATTTGGAAAGAAAGTAAAAAGTGGTCTTATATTGTTCACCCCCCTCTCAGTATAAGCTTGTGTTCTTCATGTTTGGCCTGTGTTGCCACTTGCTCATTCTTATCAATCAACTGAGATGCCATCTGATCATCTTTTGCCTTGAGTTGTGCCTCCAACTCCTTAATCCTATATTTTGCTATTTGGGAGATCTGTCGCTTCTCTTATTCAAGCACACTAACTCTGGTCTTCGAATCAGTATTTATGATTTCCAGATCTTCCTCTATTTTATTTATCTTCTCCTTTGTTGTAGCCTTATACTTCTATAATTTTTCCTCCATTGCAATCAATTCAGTTCGAGTGGCTTCTGTCTCCCCTATTTGAGCTTCCTTGAGCTGATAAACATGTTCCAATCCAATGCTCAACCACTCTATCCAATGCATGAGAAAGTTTTACTTCCTGAGAGTGATAGCCAAATTTGTATTGACCCTCTTGTACTCCAAGTCTCCTATTTTCATTGGACAAGTCGAGTAATAAGTTTTGTCCAAGTGCAATCTCAGATGTTGCCTGTAGTTGGTCATCACTCCTAGCAAGTCGTCTCTTTCCACCATTGTAGTTACCTCCTCCTTAGATATCTTCCATGGGTGTTGTACATGAATATATATGATTCTCTTTGTACGCTCCTTATTGCTCACCCATTCTATTATTTTCTCCAACTCGTGAGACAATTGTTCCTCCCATAGATTTAATTATCCCATGCATCCAATACATAACTATAATCTAGCATTGGCTATGGCATCACCTATCTGTAAGAAGAAATGTTCCACATCATCTTCTATTCCACTTGATTCCTCTTCTGTTTCAATTCTACCAAACTATGGTACCTTCAAAAGGTAGCTTATTCTCATTCTCCACCATCCCTCTTATATAGGAGTTTGTTCTTCTTCTTCTTCCATGTGGTAGCTAGAGCTTCCCATAAGCTCTTGAAGTGCTCTCAACATATCTATCTTTTCTTGAGGTGGATACTGTTTTACGATCTTATTCTTCTCCTCACTATCTTCTATATTCACAACCTCCTATTGAGATTGCTATTGTTCTATCTATTTTTGGGCTTTTTCTGGTTCAGTAGAGCCCATCTATTGCTCTTCTATTCTTGTTTGGGCTACTTCTTGTTCCACACTACCCTCCTATTGTTCTTACATCACTCATTCTTCTTCCTGATTGGGTTGAATTTCTGTCACTACGATTCATTCAACAAAAGGTTCTTTTTATGCTTGTGATGCATTTACCTCCTCTTGTGCATCACTTGGGTTATTTTACTTCAAAATTCCTCCCATAACAAAGTTGTAATGGGGCTTTTTATTATTTTTATGCTCTTCTTCTAAAGCTTCCTTTCTTGCTTCAGTGTCCTCCTGAGTGGTGACTACCACTTCCTATGCTATTTGCCTCACCTCCATATTATTTAAAATTTTTGAGGCATCTATAATTTTGAATTCATTCCTTTGGAAAATTTGTGGAGATTCCACCATATTATTGGATGCTACCAACTCTAGTCCTCTAGCTCTATATTTTATGAATCTGACTGTTCTTCCTCCTACTGTTCCTTTTGTGCAGACTCCTCTTGTTTCTCTGAAATGGGATTCTTTTCCATTCTTTCTTGTTGTCATATTATTTTTATTTAAATTGGGATTACTTGTCTCTCCACCTTTTCCTCCCTTTCCTAAATTAGTGGCTTCTCTTGCTACCATTGTTGTACTACTTGTTCCAATTCAGTTTCTAATCTTCTGTTATTTTCCTTCGATGATATATGTCCTCATCATCCAAAGGAGTGTCTTATGGTGTCTCCATAGCCTGTTGTTCCCTCTTGGTTCAAGGCTTCTTTAGAGTTTCCTTCTTAATGGGTACTTATTTTACCCATCTCAATATGGTTGGTTGTCCTTCCCCAACTTCTCGAGGTTTTTTCAAACCTGGAAAGTGGATCCCCAGTTTTGTGACAACATTCAACAATAATCCAATGGCATGGAAGGTCATTCTAAAATTCTTTGGTCTCTTCATTAGTACTTCATGCATTTTCCTCTAGAGATAGGTACCCCAATCATACCAAATTACTTGGGTGATACCTTATACGTACTGAGCCATCTAGATCAACATCTCTGTGGACCTTGTATCACATGTTAGTCGAGCCATAACTATATTCATTGCACATGGCCAATCATCTCCTTTCAGTTGGCTCTTTTTGATCCCTCGAGTTCCTATATCTGATATCTTTGTAGTAGCTAATGACTTCACATTAGTCAATGTAGTAATGATGTGATGTGATTCAATCAGATCTACCAATTTCTTAACTATCTCTGTGCCATATGCTGGTAATTTGAATATTTTTTTGAATGCATCTGCAGTCACTTCTATCTTCACTGATATTTTGTCCACATTAATGAAAGTAGTTCGGGTCACATGATTATATGCCTAGACTATATGCAATAAGTAGTTGTAGAATAAATTCTTTTGGTGTGGTGGTACTTGTGCTATAATAGCTACACCAACTTTCTTAAACTGTTTTCTCCATTGGTGGTTCCTATTTTTATTATCACTCCACCACCACCTACATGTATCTGCTTCATGCTGCACAAATACAATATTAATGATCTCGACCTGACCTTTCTCAGGTCTGCTACTCAGATGCTCATCTTGATCTAGAATGTGTACTTCACTTCTTAAATCCCTTCTTGAGGTCCTTTCTTATGCCATTCTCTCCTCTTGGTGCCTTGGTGGTGTTCTTCTTTGATCAGCTCACCAATAGTTCTACCTTCTCCATGACCTATATCCTCCTCCTCTCCTCCAAGGATGAGTACCATGCCAATCACAAGACTGAGACTCTCACCCTTGATACTATTGTAGATATGCTTCTCTCTTGTGTAGGGGTCCTAGTGACCTTTCTACTCTATTGGCTGCAATCCACCTTAGTCAACGTCCAAACTCTTTCATTGAGATCATTCTGTCGTCATTCTCCTGGTTAAAACATCACCAAATTTGTAATTAGAAGCCTTCCTAAAATCATACAATTTACTGTAAATCGTACAGTAAGCTCCCCCTTGTACGCTTGTATGATTTCATCTTCCACAGCCACTTCCAGATCGTACACTACTTCTTACCATTCAATTATTTGCCTTCAATCCTCAAACTGCTATAACTTCCTCAAAATTGTACATCTACGACATGAAATTGTATAGGGTAGCACTACTTCGTACATTGATGCTTTTTGGCTACCTCCCTTCATGGAATCCCTACAATTTTGTATGATTTCGTATGATTTGTTAAAACTGCTTAGAACGGCCTAAAAATGATCAAGAACTATACTATATTCTCCTAAAATCATACAACTCACCTTCTAAATCATACAATACAACTTTCCAAACCCTAGTTTGTAAAAAATTCAAAAATTTTGACCTCCTTTGCCCCAATCTTCCTTTTCAGTGCTTTTTGGTAGCAATTTTCCAACTTCTCCACCTCTGGCATAATTTATCTTCAATTGACAAATTTTATGGCTGTACTCTATGGTTGTATGGACTTCTCCTTCCTTCCACTACCTTTTTCTAGCCTAATTTTACCCGATTTATTTGATTCTAGGGTTTCAATATCCTTTTTCCTTGAAAATTCCCTTTCGGGCTCCAAGTTATCACTGTTGCAAACCTTAATGCATGATTTTTCATCACCAAGTCCATACTTGGCCACTTTTTGTTGTTATTGCTCTGTAATTTTTGGCTGTACATCAAAATTTCCCTTCCATGGAGTTAAACCCTAATTTTTCTCTACCTCTTCTGGTTTGATTTCTTTGAAAATGAAAATACTCCTTGGTGCTAATTGAAATGGGTCCTCATAAATTTGGATTGTTGATGAAATTTTCTGCCCATATAGTCTCCTTTGTTAAGTGCATGCTTTCCACCTTCATCCTCCTAAAAGAAATTCAAATCTCTTTGTACGGTTTAATGAAATTTGCAATTTTACCTTCTATTTAAAGCATTTTGAAACCCTAACTAAACCCTAATCCAATTAACCCTAAATTACACCACTTTGCATATTTTCTATCCATCTTGCATGGATGATTAACTACTTAGCATGTTTTTGAAAACATTTGCCTTTTTCTCCCGCTTTTTCCTCCAACCGTCGCTTTTTCCCATGCATGCCGTATTAAATGGGTAGTTGGAAATCATACAATGTGCTTAAAACCATACAGTGTACAATTTAAATTGTACATGTCAATTTGCATGATTTCTCATGTCCTTCTGTCAATCTTGCTTTTACGATCTCATAATTTTTTTTTTTATCCTCAATCTTGACTTGTACGATCTTATACTTAGAGAAATTTTTCAATTTTCTTTCTCTCTAAAGAGGCCACCATTTTTGGTTTTCAACCTACTTCCTTCTTAATTACGTCCCGAGGTATTTACAATTAAGACACTTGCTTTTTTTTTCTTTTTTTCTCAATCCTAATCTATTTACACTTACCGTCTTGGCAATCGTATAGTTACATTCACTTGTACGATTCCATTAAATTCTTCTCTTGGAGGTTCAACTATAACATTTTAAGTGGTTGTGTTGCCTGTCGGTATTTGTTCCCTAGGTTGATTCATCTCCACTTATGATGTCACCAAATTCCCTGGCCTTCCTCCTCCGTGTGTACAATTTGGAATTGTACAATTACAAGCTAGAGTATCCTCACTTGGTGTCATTTTCCCTTGCTACACAGGTGATTGGTCCCTTGGTAGTAGTTTCCTTGCTACTCTACTATCATTCGAGCGACTTCTTTGCCTATCCCCTCAGATAAATTCTAGATCCAGACTTGGCGATCGTATTCTTAGTTATCCTTGGTTTCTTTCATCTACAAAATACACTCTTCCTCTACCGGCAAGGCCTCTGCCATGTGAGTGTTTCCCCCATCCTATATCTCTTAACGATGGATTTATCTATGCTAATGATGATTCCTCTATTTCCTAGAGTTAGCCTCTACCACCCATTACTCATTGGGATCCTTGTCATATTAAGGTTGGTTGTCCCAATGTACATCGCCTTGTAATATTTGGTAAGATTTCCCTCATTCTTGGTAATCCTCGTAGATTCCTTATCTAGTTCATACAAGCTAAGGGTGTATTTCCTAACCATATAGGAGTAGGGGGTCATAATATTCCTCGCCCTCTTCCTCCTCTAATAGTAACATCACATTGTATTTGTTCATTTCGTAGTTGAATACCTCCCCCCTTCCTGAATGAAGCTTTATGTTAAGAACCTACTATTGAAATAAATCTCACACACACAAAATACTAAAAAATAACTAAAATACATGCAATAACAGAGTAATACTATGCATAAAGTAATTATAAAATTGAAACAATCTCACAAAAACTTAGAATCATAGGCCTCTTCGAGGGGGTAACCTCCTTCAATATTTCATTAAATTTCAAAAAGATGCTTCGTACATGGCTTCATAGATTTTTAAATAAATACTTCATGCAAACCCTAACCCTAGGCTCAAGAGTTGGATTACATACAAAATGCCACTCAAGATAAAATATTCTACCAAATGTTGGTTACAATCTTGATAACAGTTACATCAAATGGCCCCACATGGCTAGGAGTATAACATACCACGCACATTACAAAATAACTTTATATATGGGATCCCCCACGTTGGAAGTGGGTCATTACATAATAATGAGAATTACAAAATAATGTTAGGATGGGATCCTAACATGTCCTTACCCTTCAAAAAGCTTTGTCCTCAAAGTTGAAGGTGAGGAAACTGGTGTTGGAGCTGATGGAGAGATTCCCATGTAGCATCTTCTGGTTGGAGTCCACGCCACTGAACAAGGACTTTGGTAATGGTGTGATTGTGAAGAGTGCGAGTCTAATGATCCAATAGTTTTTCAGGTTCAAGCAAGATGGAACCTTATTCATCTAACTCTAGGAGTGTAGATTGAACCTGTACCTGATTTTCTACCACCAATTTTGAGAGTAGAAACATGAAAAATAGGATGGAGCTTGGATGTAGGAGGAAGAGCCAATTTGTAGGTTGTAGCACCAATCTACTATAACACCTGATAGGGCCCATAGTACTTTTCAACAAGCTTCTGGCATATAGGAAGTTGGAGGGATAACTATTTGTACGGTTGCAAGCGAAGGAAAACCATATCACCCACATCAAAACTATGCTCAAAGTGGTGTTGATCAGCCTATTGGTGCATTCGATTCTGGATCGCCTCCAAATTTAGCTTTAGTTGATGGAGGACATCAACATGTTGAATGAGAGTAGTGTCGATTGCATGGACCTTGAAGCTACTTGGAATATAAGAGGAAGACATCGGTGGAGGGTACCCATAAACCACCTGAAAAGGGGTAACCTTAGTGGCTATGTGATATGAAGTGTTGTACCACCACTCGACCAAAGGAAACCATATCACCCAGTGCATAGGATGATCTGAGGAAAAACAATGAAGGTAGGTTTCCAAATATTTATTAACAATATCTATTTAACCATCCATTTACGGATGATACGCTGAACTCATCTTGAGATGAGTTCCCTGCAAATTAAACAATTCTTTCCAGAAGTGACTAGTAAAGGTTGGATCATGATCAGACACGATGGAGGAGGGTAGACCATGAAGGTGAAAGATAGAATCAAGGAAAATTTGGGCAATAGTGGAGGTAGTGTAAGGATGGGAGAGGGGACAAAAGTGAGAATAATTCAAAATATGATCCACTAACATGAAGATAATAGATTTACCACCAGACTTAGGTAAGCCTTCAATAAAATCCATAGAAATATCTCTCCAGACCTGGTCAAGAATGGGCAAGGGTTGAAGAGTGCCTAGAGAATGCACTGTTTCACCTTTCATCTACTGACAGGTATCACAAGCTACCATAAAATCATGAATATCCTTTTTCATATCCTTCCAAAAAAAAGTGTGCTTAAGTCGTTCATATGTTTTGAGAAATCCTGAATGGCTAGCAGATAGAGTAGCATGCAGTTCTATCATGAGTTCCCATAGTGAGGACTTTCAGGTAACAACAAGGTGTTGGTGGTGATGTAAATCCTAGCCATCCTAAGTGTATCCTAGACATGGAGTAGGCTCAGTGGATAGGGAAGCAACCAAATTCTATAATTTATAATCTTGAAGTACCTCTTGGAATAAAGAATCGATCCATTGGGGGATCGGTAATAAAATGATACACAATATACTAAGAGCTTAAAATTGGTGAGAGAGAGCATCAACCACAACATTCTACTTACTATTATTATAAGGGATATCATAATCATAGCCCATGAGTTTAGAGATCCATTTTTGTTGTTCAAGGGTGGCAACCCATTGCTCCAAAAAGTATTTAAGACTATGATGATCTATTTTAATGGAGAAATAATGCCTAATGAGATATGATCACCAATGGGTTACTACATGCAAAATTGCCATCATCTCCTTGGCATAAGTGGACTTTCCCAAATTACAGCTAGAGAGGGCCTTACTAGTGAAGGCTAAGGGTCTCCCTTCTTGCATTAACATTACCCCAATACCATGACCTAAAGCATCACTTTCAATAACAAATGGTTTGGAGAAATTCGACATGGCCAAGACAGGCGTAGTGGTCATGGCATGCTTCAATTCTTGGAAAGCCTGTTCAGCGGGTCCTGTCCAAGTAAAAGAGTCCTTCTTTAGCATGGAAGTGAGGGGAGCTATGATTTTATCGTAGTTATGAATAAATTTACGATAATAACCTGGAATTCTTAGAAATCCTTGAAGACCTTTGAGAGTGCGAGGTTTTGGCCATTCCTAAACAACTTGGTTCTTATTGGTATCAACTTTAACACCCTCCTTACTGACAATGTGTCCCAAATATTCTACTTCTATCAACCCAAAAGAACACTTGGAATGCTTAGCATAGAGTTGATGTTGTACCAATAGCTAGAGAGTCTGATTCACATGAATAATATTCTCTTCCCATGAGCGACTATACACCATAATGTCATAAAATAAGACTAGAATGAGCTTTCAAAGGAATGGAAGAAAAATGTTGTTCATGAGTCTCTGGAAGGTGGAAGGGGCACTAGTCAAGCCAAATGGCATGACCAAAAATTCATAGTGACCTTCATGAGTACGAAGGCAATCTTAGAAATATCCTCCTCTTTGAGCGGGATTTAATAGTACCCCGAGCGAATATCAAGTTTGGAAAAATACATAGTCCCATGAAGTTCATCCAACAATTTGTCCACCACCATAATAGAAACTTTATCCTTGATGGTGAGTTTATTGAGCTCTTGATAAGTGATACACAACCGATATTTCTTGCGTACCAGTAAAATAAGAGAAGAGTAAGAACTGTTGCTTGGCCGAATGACATCGGATTTTAACAATTCCTGTACTAACTTATCACTTTCTAACTTAAGAGCATGAGGATACCTGTATGGTCTAATGTTGGGTGGTGCATTACCAGGTAACAAGGAAATAACATGGTCATGAGAGTGATGAGGTGGTAATTTTGTTGGCTCAGTGAAAATAGAGTTGTCCTTGATCAAAATAAGTTGCAAATATTCAGGAATAGAATCCTCCTTTGAAGAATACGGTTGAATCACAAAAATCTGAGCTATGACACCCCGAGATAATTTTTTTAACTTCTCCATTTGGTTGGAACACTAAATCTGTGATGCCCTTGCTTTTAAGCCATGTAGAGTGTAGGACTGTCCATTATGGGATAATTGCATCCAAAGCTCACCAAAGTGCCAAGAGATGACTCCCAATGTGCCCAACCATTGAGATTCCAACATAATATCACATCCTCGTAATTGAAGTGCAAACATATCTTGTTTGAGCTCATAGTCCCCAATAGTGACCTTAACATTATGACATTTTTTATTGCAAGGTAAAGTCCCACCATTTGCTACCATAACCTCAAAGGAATTACATGTGTGTACATAACAATTTGCCTGCTTGGCGATGCGAGATCAATAAAATTATGTGTACTGCTAGAATCAATCAAGATGGTAAGTCCCAGGCCCTTGAAATAACCCACAAATTTCATGGTTTAAATCATAGTAATACCAACAAGAGCATGAATAGAAATTTTAGCCTGTAATTCATCTGGATTTTCATCCTCTAGTTTAGGTGGTTCCTCTGCTGCTTCAGTGTCATCATCACTATGGTTGCTAGTGTTAGGCTCATCAACATCTATGAGGAACAATTTCTTTTGGGTGCACCTATGCCCATGAGAAAAATTTTCATCACAATTATAGCACAACCCTTAGGCACGTCGCACATCCATTTCAGCAGTGGTTAAACATTTGGGTGCAGCAGTAGGTGCAACAGGTTTTTATTCATGTTGATTTTGGAATCTAGGAGGAAAAGAGGGTTTAGCCTGTGGAAATTTAGAGAACAGCCTCTGAGCTAAAATTTGGACTCGTTCAAACAAACCAACTGGATAGCCTGCATCATGGATTGTGGTCTAAACATTGTGACCTCGGCTTGGAGATATTCCCACAACCCACTAACAAAACAACTCATAAATAACCCTTCATTCATTCCTGTAGTTTTGTTGGCCAATCTCTCAAATTGTATTTGGTAATCTCGAACTATCGAAGTTTGTTTCAGCTTTATCAACTGTCCTGTAAAATCATCATACTCACTAGAGCCAAAGCGAGTGAGTAATTGGGACTCAAGTTCTCCCCAAGAAGGATTAGGGATAGTTTTTTGCAACTATTGGTACCACTGTAAGGTTTCAAATTCCAAATTGAAAGAAGCCATTTGAACTCGATGATAAATGGGAACATCATGGAGTCTAAAGAATTGAGCCACACGAAAACCATCCATCAACATCCTTCCCATTGAACTTAGGAAAGTCTAGTTTTGGCATATTGAAGGGAGTATCATAATCAAAGCGAAGGTGAGAGTCATATGTTCCCATTTCGTGATGATACTCAAACTTTCTTGGAACACCTTGTATTTTAGACTCAACATATTCTAGGTGTTATGCAAATTTTGGAGGTATCTTGGGCAACTTTGAAAGTTTGAAATTCTGTCATCAAGTGTTCAGTTGTTTTTTGCAAGCCAGTAACAACACTTACTAGGGTATCCAATGTTGAAGCAGTGTTTTGTTCTACCTCTTTTTGATGTCCACGAGTGCCACTTGCCATTTGAGATAGCCTTGAACTTTTTTACTCAGTTACTAAAAATAGATGTGGGATTTTAGGAGTTACTATTTTTAGTAAGGGTCCAAAACTTTAATTTGGGAAATGAATTGCAACACTGATTTTAGGATAGGGTTCACTTCGGTGGCTATTTTATTTGAGTGCTCAATGAGGAGATATACTAAATTTCTTAACTTTTTGTGAGCTCCTATTGGTTGCAAGGAGATGTCAAGGTAATTTTCTCCACTTGGACTTAAAATTTCACCAGTGAGTCCTTGAGGGTATTTGGTGCAGAATAAAAAGTAGCTTCTATTCCCAAAAATTTGAATCAATCTGATGGACCATTGAGAAGTTATGGCCTTAACAAGAAAAATAAAAAATTGCTATTTTTGGAAAAGTGCAAAATTTGACCAGGGGCTGCCAAGGACAATTTTGTTTGGAATAGAGTGTAGAATTATCTGCTAAATTTTTGAGTCAATCTGAGATCTGTGTGAAGATATATCCCTATTTAATAAAATTTTAATACCTTTTTTTGGGCTCTAGGTCATAAGTGGGAAAACTGAATCAGTTGTCTTGGATCTATTAAATGATCACCCTATCATTGTCCTGTCACCTGTACTGTAGTTACAGACACTAACAGTTTTGTTTATGACCCTGACCACCTATATTTTCTAACTATTATAGTTGATTGTTACTATTTTGACTGTTACTGTTACTGACCGAACTGTTACTACCATTGACCTGACTATTACTTTTACTGACCTGAATGGTACTGGAATATTACAGACTGTTAGAGACACTTGCAAAATTTGTCCCAATACTGATGCATGCAAGGCACGTTCTTCTATGATAGGAAAGTACTTCTTTGTATGCTCATTTTTTGGGATTGTGAATGTAAGTTTAGCGAGAATAGGAAGATGTGTGTTTTTACAGGTGGAAGTGTTTATGTAATACCCATAGAACCTATGTTATACTGTAGTGATGAAAAACAGTGCTCTAACCAATATTTTAGGCCACTACCCATGGAGGATTCCACACATACCCTTGAGCACACTATCTGCCTCTCTGACAGTACGAGAGGGTAATAATCCAGGATGTTGTATCCCGTGGACTATGGATGATACAAGGCTGAAAAGCTTTCTACTGAATAAAATTTTGTTAACCCTAGAATGGTCTCCCGATACACTCGAAGATGTGTGGGAGCTTGATTTCATGTGTGAGTGTTGTCTAAGGCCTGGGTATTGGAGCTTGATCACCCCTCACTTCACTAGATGCTTTATGGGCTATCTAGCTTAGCCAATAATGACAACTCCTTCACGATATTTTAAAACCCCTAGCATAGGGTTTCTAACCTACACAACTACTGAAATAAAACTATATTTTTATTTATTTTTGGTCGGAAAGAAAATAACTATATTTTTTTGGATTTTTCTTTAATAAAGGAAAAATAGAAATGAAAACACATAGAAAATTATACCTAACAGGCAAAATGGATGGCAAGAATCATCGTAGTTGTAGCATGAATCGGCCCTGGAAAGTGCTCTGATACCACTTGTTAGGAATCTACTATTTAAATAAAGCTCACACACACAAAATACTAAAAGATAACTGAAATACATGCAATAATAGAATAATACTATGCAGAAAGTAATTACGGAATTGAAACAATCTCACAAATAACTCAGAATTGTAGGCCTAACCTCATTCAATATTTAATTAACTTGCAAAAAGATGCTTCATACATTGCTTCATAGCTTTCTAAATAAAGACTTCATGCAAATCCTAACCCTAGGCTCAAGAGTTGGCTTACATGCAAAATGCCACTCGAGCTAGAATCTTCTACCAAATGTTGATTACAATCTTCATAACGGTTACATCAAATGGCCCCACATGGCTAGGAGCATAAAATACCACGTACATTAAAAAGTAACATTATATATGGGATCCCCAACGTTGGAAGTGGGTCATTACATAATAATGGGAATTACAAAATAATGTTAGGATGGGATCCTAACATCTTCCTCCCATTGTTCGGGTATCAGGAATTATCTCTACCAACTTAATGTTGGCTAGTGGACTTCTACTTCTTCTTGTACTTGGTGAAAATTATTGCAGTGCTCTGATTCTCCAATCTACACATCCTAGGTGACATCTTCATCTTCTTTCCTTAAAGTTTCTTTATGGGGATGATGTTGCCAAAACTTCTCTATATGCATCAAAAAAGTCCATATTAGAACTTGAGTGATTCTAATTCTCTTCTCTCTGTTCTGCCCAATATGTTGGTAAATTTATCATTCTCTCTAGTATCTATACTTCTCTCCTTTGCCTTCTCAACTATTTATAGGTTATTATATATGCTTGCAGTTCAAGTTTAGTTTGATGGCCCTATGGCCTCCCTATTTGTTGTTGCATTCTTATAGATGTCGGGGGATCGCGGTTACCTTGAGGGTTCTAAGGGTTTTATGGGAAATCATCTTCATCACTACTTCCTGTACTAGGTTCCATTACTATCCAAGGCATTCCTTCATTATTGGAGTCACTCAAATCCAATCATACATTACCTTGTGATTTATAGTTACCTCTTCAATGTCTCGCCACAACATCTCTGCATCTTCGTTTGTCATAGGTGGGTCACTCGATGGTATCTGTGATATTATTCTTGTGCCACCATTCCTCCACTACTTATTAGAGTTAATTCCTCAACCTCCTCAAGTTCCCTTTCAAGTTCTTGTAGCCTAGATACCCTTTTTTCCTCCAACCTTCGTATTATGCCATCCAATTCTTGGATAATTTGATCTCTCAACATTGCATTATGACCTCACAACGTTTGATATTCTTCTTACAATTGCTGAGTCTACCACCACATTCTTTGCTGTAATAGCCCTACCTAAGCAAAGTAAGTTGAGCTAATTCTTAATCAATGATCTCATTCCCATATTCCTCCAAACTTCCATTTTAAATGTGTCCACTCTATCTTCGTATCGTACTATTAGCCGTATCCTTATTCATCCTTCTATTTGCTGGGGTAGTTCTCTCTATTCTACTTAAGGATACATCCTATTTTTATTTACTGTGATTGCTTCTTCCTACCTTCCCATATTTTTGGGTAACAATACTATCTCTTGATGTTCTATTTCATTTGGAGGAATCCATTCTTCATATTCTTCTTCAATTCGCTTAGTTCCATCAGTAAATCTGACATGTACTCGTAGTCTTCTTCTTTCTTTGAGCCAAGGTATCAAATATTGCTATTATATGGTTGGTCATGGTTCCTCTACTTATGCAAATAAGTGTGTGAGTCCTATGTCAGGCTCCTCTTGTGATGGACCTGGCTCACTGTGAGCTTCATTTTGAGCTTTCACTCATCTTCGTCATTCAATTTCTTTTGAAGCAATGAATAAGCATTGTACATTGTAAGGGTTCAAATTCGAACCATTTACAGTATCGGGCACCTCTGTCCCATTTAATTTTTGCAACTTGATTGCTCCATTATTAATTACTTCAACTACTTTATAAGGACCAAGCCATAACATCTTTAGCTTACCTAGCTTGATTTTTTGTTTCTCATTAAACTTTAGAACTAAGTCACCCAGACTAAGTTTTGACTTCCTAAAATGTTTGTCATGCCATGCCTTATGTATTTTCTGAGCTATATCAATCACCCATTGCACCATGACTCTTCTTTTGTCTAACTTGATTAGTGTCGTTAGTCGCTATTCCAAACTTTCTTGATCACCTAAGTGATGCTCTATCGCAACTCTCAAACTTGGTATCAAGAATTCAACTTGCACTACTTTTTATCCATACATTAATTGGAAAGGTGTATGTTCTATTGTAGGTTTAAAATTTGTTCTATATACCCATAAAATGGATGGTAGCCTTTCCTCCCAACATGCTCTCTCTATTCCATAGGTTTTATATAGGGTAGATACTAGGAATTTATTCATTGCCTCTGCCTGCCCATTTGCTCTGGGATAGTACAAACTAGAAAATGAGTGTAAAATCTTAAAATCTATTGTCAACGTCTTGATAATATCATTAACAAAGTGTCCTCCTCGATCAATTGTTATTTGTAGTGGGATATCAAACCTTGTGATTACCTGTTCATACAAGAATCTCACTATAATTTTTTCCAAGTTATCAGGTAATGCTCTTTCTTCAATCCATTTTGTCAAGTATTCTTTCGCTACTATGATGTATCTACACTTCCTTCGATGAGATGTTCTCAATGGTCCTACGAAGTCTAATCCCCACCATTCAAATAAATCTTGTGGTTGCAATGGGTGTAAGGGCATAAATTCATTTTTTACCAGCTTTCCTGCTCTTTGGCATGTTTTTCATGCTTTTACTCACTCCTTTTTATCATTATACAATGTGAGCCACCATAAAACTACTAGAAATACATTTCTAGTAGTTGCATCTGGTCCCATATATTCTCCTGATAAGCCTGCATGAGCTTATTTCAATGCCACTTTGACTACTTCATCCATCACACATCTTCGTAAGATACCATTGCTTTCCATTTTATACAACAATCCTACTATTATATGGAAAGGTGCTGAATTCATTATTACTTTCTTCTTCTTGGTTGTCATCATCTCTTGTGGAAACTCTCCTATGGATAGATATTGACAAACCAACTTGTACCATGATGGAAAAACATTGATGATGAATAGTTGTGCATCTAGAAATTCATCAGGAACTATTCCTACAAGTTTCCCTAATCGTATCTGAGACAACTAGTTTGCAATCATGTGATTCTTACCAGGCCTCACCACTACTCAAAATATGAACTCCTAAAGGGTGACGAGCTACCTACTGACTCGTACTTGTATCACCGACTTGTTTATCAAGTAAAAAAAGGTTTGTGATCAATGTAGAAGGCAAAGGGATTCACCAATAGGTAATGCCAAAACTTTTGAGCTGCATATACCATTCCCAAAGCTTCTCTTTCTATTGTACTATAATTTCTCTCTGGCCTTGACAGAAGACAACTAGCAAAGAAAATAGGTTGGTCTAGCCTAAAATTCCCTTATTGTGCTAAAGCACATCTAATTGCAAACTTTGAAGCATCAATATGGACATGGAATTCCTTATCCTAGTTTGGGAACACCAAAATCGGGCTACTCACAAGCTTAGCCTTCAGCTCCTCGAAGGCTCCTTGGTGCTCCTCTGTCCATATGAAAGGAATATTATTTTTTGTCAAAGAATCTAGTGGGTAGGATACATGTGCATAATTCTTGATAAACCTTCGACAATACCTTATCGATCCAAGGAAGGTTTTAAGTGATCTCACATCAAATGGTTCTTCAATGTGCAATATCACATGGATCTTATCAGGATCTATCTTCAATCCTTCACTGCACATAATGTATCCCAAAAATTTCTCATACGGTACCATCATAAAGCATTTCCTTGGATTTAATGATATTTGTGCATTTTTGCACCTACTCATACATTCATTGAGGGCAAAAAGATGCTCCTTTATCTTCCCATAAATGGACCAATCATCCAAAAATGCTTTAAAGTTTCCTATTGCTAACTGATTGAATATATAGAGTATGATACACTGAAATGTAGCTGGGGTGTTACATAGCCTGAATGACATTCGATTGTATGCATAAATTCCATTCTCCACAATAAATATGGTCTTTAGCTTATCCTCCTTGGCTATATTGATTTTATTGTATCCTGAGAACCCATCCAAAAATGAATAGATCTTATGTCTTACGAATTCTTCCAAGATAGAATATGTGAAGAGAATAGAGAGGGGATCCTTGCAAAATGATGCTACCAAATGGGGATATGATTTTATAGAGCTATAAATTATCAATGTATTAATTCCAACTCGGTTACCAAATTGTACAACCGTACAATCCTTTGAACTACCCTTTGACGACAACTGAACAACTTGTACGAATGTCAAACTCTCACACTGTATGGTACCAAACCATACAACGGTAAGGTTGTACACTTTTGCACTCAACCAAACTAACATATTCAATTTTGGAGGCTATCATACATAGTTTTGTAATTATTCTAGTCGATTTCCTCAAACTTCCAAATCGGGTAAGTTTATCTCCATCTCTCTGTTACCAAATCAGGTAAATTTTCCTTGTACAATTTGTACAAACTCTGGTGTATGATTTGCATGAACTGCAAGTACATTTGGGTGCTAAATAAAATTATCCATTCCTCAATCTCTCTTAGGAATGTTTTATAATGATTTAATATGCCAATAAATCCAATATCCATGTCATGCAAAACATCTTAATAAGGCTTGTGAGAGGTTCCATTAATTTGATTACATACAAAAATCGTACATTAGGGTTTAGAATGTATTCCTAAATGCTAACATGCTCCCATATAATTTGACAAATTTCACCAATGCTAATCTCTACCAATAAGTTGTAACAATACATAAAACTAAGCTAAAAAAATTACCAAAAAATACATGCAATCGATATTTCATCATAATTCATCATTCATCATTGCCAGGATTATACACAACTTGTATTAACATAGTTATATTCCATTATGCCATCCATAGTATTACAACAAGGTTGTTCTATCAATCTATTGCAATAACTCAGAAGTAAACTAGCTATTACAACCAATAAGTACTCTCTTCATATATATCAAAAACCATACCTATGAATTTGAAAATGGGGCCTTATATAATGTTGCCCAGGCCGTTCCCAAGTGGTTTCTGAGGCAATTAGTTATTTACAACTATCCATCCATAACAAAATACATGAAATTAGACTTTTACTAAGTCTAAAACCTTATTTTAGCAAACTCATGCGCCATTTTATCCCAAAATTATATTTCTCGTGCATTTCATTATATTTCGGTGTGCCTTGTACGGTTTGCTACTGCCTTGTACAGTTTTATCCCTTGGTTGTATGGTTTTACCTTTTTGGTTGTACAGTTTGCCCCTACCTGTACGATTTACCAAAACTTGGGCAAACTATCAAAACCGTCAAAATAGAGCAAATCCCTTGATCATTTTCTCTTCTTTTGGGAGGAGGATTTGCTGCCTACACATGGCTTTTAATTTTGTGTTATAATTTTGTGTAGATGTTTTGTGTGAATGCATGTGTATATGTGTGATGGATGATAATGTAATGCTAATGTATATGGATGCAAATGAATTAATGCATTAATGATCATTTTTAGTTTAGAATTTTCTTGACCATTTATAGCATTGTTGTTTAATCAGGGGCACCAAACCTGGTGGCATGGAAGATGAAAAGACTCATGAAATAACATAGATGTTGAAATGGAAGAATATATGGATGTTGATATGGAAGGAGATATGGATGTTGATATGGAATAAGATATGGAAGAAGATATGGATGTTGATATGGAACATTGATTGTTTTGGATAGACTCAGACATACTAGTGATATAAAACAAACTCACTAAAGGCTATCTAACTTCTTTAAGACCAAATGTGTGTGTAGTGAATTCATTTGCTAAATAAAGAGTATGGTAATGAATAGAGGTAATCAAGAAAAAATGTGTGTGTAGGTGAGTTCATTAACCTATCTTTAATAAATTGATATGAAACCTGTTATGGATGAGACCAAGAAGCTAGTTTGTCCTTATGTGCGGTTAGATGTCTCTTCAAAAGAGACGTTTCACCATGCATGAGCATATTCCAATGCTAGTCAAGCATCTATAGCTCTGGTGGAAATTAAATTCATAGTCAAAGAATATGATCTCTAGGCTTTTGGGATGACTACCTAACTGTCTGACTGGAAATGTAGTACTATCCTTACAGCTTGAGGATATGTGGTGTGTGATGAAATATTTAGAGCTTTGGCGAGTCATATTCTCAAATGAAGTGTGATGAGAATCATAATATATCCTTACTACTCAATATTTTATATTTGGAAGCAACTGTGATAGTGGTGAAAACCACTATTTTTGATATTTGGACTATGTGCATAATGGGACAAGCAAGGAATACCCTTTTCACTTTGAGGTTCAACCCAATTCCGGTATTATACCTCTTTGACATAATATGTTTTTAAGATGTGTAATTGTGTTTG
The DNA here is from genome assembly GCA_028583015.1 of Wollemia nobilis. Classification (NCBI taxonomy): domain Eukaryota; kingdom Viridiplantae; phylum Streptophyta; class Pinopsida; order Araucariales; family Araucariaceae; genus Wollemia; species Wollemia nobilis. The sequence goes on from JAQPPZ010016881.1 coordinate 23,456,095, forward strand.
GTTTAAGAATGTTTGGAGTCAATTCCCATAACTCAAGATTTTCTTAGTAAAAATGTGACTTGGTCCTAAAGAAAACTTGACATGAATAGGAGGTTACTTAAAACACTAGGAGTAGTTGAGTGATAAAAAAAACTTAGGAATTATGGACATAGGAATTGCAAATGAAAATTTGTATTTATGGAATGTTACAATGAAATGTATGATGACTTTGAAGGTGCCCCTGATTAAGGTAACATGACTTTGTTGGATCAATTAGTCTCTAAACTAAACAAATGACCCCCTAATATGAAATGGAATGTGTGGAAATGATGGTATGAATGTAATGTGTGAAATGCAATTTGTGAAATGAAATGTGTGCAATGCAATGTGTGAAATGCAAGGTGTAAAAATGCAATGTGTGAAATGCAGTGTAAAATGTAGTGTATGAAATGCAATATTTTTTTGTGTAATATCCATTTACATATACATATATATGAATCACATTAAGCATATAATGCTCTCAAGTGGATTATTTTAAGTGGTTTGGGCTCTTCAACTCCCTCTATACTGGTAAGCCTATAAGTTCCTTTACCCACTTTTTGTGTGATAATGTATAGACCTAACCAATTAGACACGAATTTATCATGAAGATGTGGTAATGCATTGGTGTTTTGTTGATTCTCTTTAAGGACAAGATATCCTACTTGGAATTCATATAGATGAACTTTAGCATTATAAGCATGCTTTAGGCAGTCTTGATAAACTCGTAAATTCTTTAAAGTATTGACTTGTATCTCATCAAGAAGTGTGAGTTGGTCAAGACGTGCTTGTCTAGCAGTATCCTCATCTATGAAAATTGCACTAAAATTCACAATGAAAGAATCTCAAGCTCAAGAGGTATGATTGCTTCAACTCCATAGACCAATGAAAATGGTGTTGCCCTAGTAGACGTGTAGATTATTTTTTGATAAACCCATAATGCCAAGGGTATTTGAGTATGCCAATCTATATGATTTTATTTGACTAGTTTCTTGAGAATAGCAATTAAGGTCTTATTGGTAGCCTCAGCTTATCCATTTTCTTGTGGGTAGTAAGGAGTCAAGAAACTATGTTGGATATTATATTTCTCACAAAGTTTTTAAACATACTTATTCTTGAAAGACTTACCATTGTAAAAGATGATTTTTAAGGGAATACCAAAATGACAAATGATATGATGAAGTATAAACTCCATAATTCTAGGTCCTATCGTATTGGTTAGAGGAATTGCCTCAACCCACTTCATGAAGTATTCAGTGGATGTGATGATAAATGTATGTTGTCCTAAGAAAGGAGGTGAGATTTTACCAACTAAATCAAGACCGCACTGTGAAAAGGGCCAAAGGATTTGAATAGGCTGTAATGCTTGTGATGGTACACGAGTTAAATTAGCATGCTCTTGATATTATTTACAATATTTGACATAAGTGCAAAATTTGCGTTTCATGGTAGGCCAATAATAACCCATGCGCAAAATACACTTTGCAATAGCAATTCTACTAAAATGACCATCACAAGTACCATCATGAGCTTCAACTATTACTCTTTGTGTCTCAGTAGACTCGAGACAATTAAGGAGGACTCCATCATAACCATGTCTATACAACATGTTCCCCAAGAGAGTAAAATGAGCTGCTTTATGCTTGAAAGTGCATTTGGAAGTCCGTGACATATCTTATGGGAGAGTTTCAAACTTGAGAAAGACTATTATTTGGTTGACCAAGGCTCGTATGGCTCCAAATGGATAAAGCAAACATCCTTTTCATCCTTAGATTTAGCATGGACAATTACAAATTTAGAAATCATTATGATAATGAGTGGTTGTACCTCTCCTATAGAGTTATTTGGAATCAATGATCCTAGAGAGGTCATCACATCTAAAAATCTATTAGTCAAACATGGCAAACTATCAATTTTATACCAATCAAATTTGGTGAGCAATTTCATTACTACTTCATGATAAAACTTTATGGTAGGTTATTTGCATTGGTATTATTTATTTACTTGTTTAACCACAAGTTGATAATCACCAAATATCCTGATACGCTTAATGCCCATAGCTATGGCTACTTGAAGACCTAAAATTAAGGCTTCATACTATGCATTATTTTTTATGCATTGGAAGTCAAGTTTGAATGATAAGGGAATAGGTATCCCTTGGGGTGTATGAAACATGACTCCAACACCTTGACCTTTCTCACACTTAGAACCATCAAAGAATAGTGTGATATCAACATCTTCCTTTGGAATGACGTATTCTTCTTTTTCAGTGATAATGAATACTGAATCATCTAGGAGCTCAATAATCAGGGGTTGATCACTAGGTAGTGGAGATTTCACATGCTGATCGACTATGACCTGACCTTTAATGGATTTTTTATTGATAAACTCAAGATCAAATTCAATGAGAAACATTATTCATTTAGCAGTGTAGGTGTTATTGTAAGTGTGAGAAATAATATAACGTAGAGGATTTTCATGAGCTATGACATATGTGGTGTGGCTAAACATGTAATATTTGAGTTTCTTAGTAAAAAAACCACTGCTAAGCCCAATTTATCCACATAAGCATATATGGTTTTATAGCTTACCAATGTTCAACTAATGTAATAGACAACTTGCTCTTGAAGCATTGTACCTAATGCAAAGTTCGTTGTTGAAACATACAAATGTAAGGGGACTCACAAATAAGGTAGAGTTAATATTGGTGGAGAATCCAGGTATTGCTTGATGTCATTAAAGGATTTTTTGCATTCATCTGTCCATGAAAATGTCACCCCTTTTGTAGCAGGTGATTGAATGACCTATATTTGTTAGAAAGTTGTGCAATGAAATGATGGACTGATTGAATCTTTCCTTGTAAGCTATGCAATTTCTTCAAGTTTATTGGGGGAGGCATCTCCATAATAGACTTGACTTTGTTTGGGTCCACCTCAATGCCTCTTTTGAAGATAATGAATCCTAATGGTTTGCTAGAGGCAACACCAAAGACACACTTTTTGGGGTTCAATCTTACATTATGCTCTAGAAGTCGATCAAATACTTTTTCCAATACACCAATGTGGTCCTGTCGAGTTTTGGATTTTGCCAAAAGATCATCCACATAGTCTTTGATGATATTATGTATGTAATCATAGAATATGTATGTCATGACACACTGATAAGTAGCACCTACATTTTTGAGTCTCAAAGGGTGATGAGTCCCAAAAATGTACATTTTTATACACTATTAAGGGGCATCATTACTGGTTTAATTAGCATGTGAGATGCATTTTTATATAACTTATGCATATAATTGATAGAAAAACCGGTATTATGCTTGATTGGTGTTTTTAGTGGGAATTGTGTATAAATGCAGGTTTTGCTACTAATATGGTGTTTTCCAGTCTACATCCACTTGGACCTGGCATACTTCTGCTTTCAGAGACTAAGGCATGAGAGTAGGTGCCTTCCTCTTCAAGGAAGGTGCCCAATAGAAGTAGGCGCCTTCCTCTTCAAGGAAGGCGCCCAACAGAAGTAGGCGCCTTCCTCCTCAAGGAAGGCGCCCAACAGAAGTAGGCACCTTCCTCCTCAAGGAAGGCGCCCAACAGAAGTAGGCACCTTCCTTATAAGGAAGGCACCCAACAAAAGTAGGTGCCTTCCTCATGAAGAAGGTGCCTCCACGCCTCCATACTTTGCAAGATTGACCAAGCCAACTTTGACCGGTTGACCAATGGGCTAAGGAGGAGGTTGCATGTGAAGACAAAAAGGAGATATTTTATTTTATTTACTATTATTAAAATAGAATGAACACTTCTATTATTTGATTGGTTGGATACCTTTGTAACGTGAGCATTATTCTTTCACGCTCATGGATGAACCAAGAGCAACGATTTTTCTAGCGATCAATGTGGGAGATATTCTATTTTATGCAATATTATTAAAATAGAATAACGCATCCATTATTTTTTTCTAGACATATTCTATTATGATAAAACAGAACACGCCTGATTTATCCTGCAAGAGGGGAAAATTAGTGTGTGACTATTTTAATTAATATATGGTTGTTATAATTGAATGGATGCAATATTCATTGCATATCTATTGTAACTGCAAGTCTGAAATAGACTTGCCTAAATTTGTAACAGAGGAAGGTTGTGCATTGTATAAATGCACAGGTCTTCCCTGAGAGAAGGAGGAAAATTTATGGAGAAATTATTCTATTTTATTTCTTGTCAAATTTATTAAGAGTGCAATTCCTCTTATCTGAGCAAGCTCTACGCAGCTAGCTGGGCGGACTATCTGTGGGAGCTTGGGCCCACTCCTTGCAGTAGTCCTCCCCTATTTATTTTTGTTCTTTATTTTTTGTAGATTAGTTTATTGCTTTAGTTCTTGCTTTATTTAATTTAGGTGTGTGTTTATTTTCATTGCATTTTATTTCTCGCACTTTATTTTCAGCATTGTAATTTATTTATTTAATTTTCTGCACTTAGTTTATTTAGTTTGGCTGAAATCGAAATGCACAAACATCCCCCACCAAACTAAATAAGGTACAATCAGATTCATTCCCCAACACTGTAGGCATATACTATGCATGACACTCATAAGTTTACGGACTTACCGGATTGATAATTTATGGAAGAGAAATGAATGTTTTTTGGGACATGAATTTTTGCTCACCATTTTGGCGTCGTTGCCGGGGAGTGTCTAAACTGTAGTGTTCTGATTTACAGGTCAGATAAAAAGCCTATTTAAAATTACCTGTAGATATTTTACCTGAGAAGTGTGAGTCCACCAAGGGCCTTTTTATAAGGCCAAAAATAGTTGTCGGTACAGTTAGAGCCAAATCCCATAGGCAACTGTTTGCATTTTCTAGCTTCTCAAGTAAACGTGGGAATGAACCTGATGTACCAAATTAAGTGTAGAAGTAGGAATAAAATGTGTTGTTGAAAAATTTAGAAAAATCTGGCAATGAAGGATTTCCATCATATTTTCAATGGTTTCAAGAAATCAAAGAAATAGCACAACCCAGGTCTAATTGAAAATTTTTAGGGATGTGTTTTTATATAGAAACCATTGAAAAATTATGCCTCTAGAAGCTTAGTTTTAAATGATAAAATTTTATAGGCTTGAACTTTTTGCAACGTATTGGTAAATTTTTTTTAATGATGAAATTAATAGCAGGAAAAATGATAGAGCAAAATTTTTAAAGAACATCTTGTTATGAAGTATGCTCTTCACTTGCGCTTAAGGCGACCTGGTGAATCAGAAACTAGCATGTGTTTTTTAAATACTGCTATGCCATGTTTTCTCCAAGTTGCCAACCCGTAGATAGTCATTTTCTAGCCTGCACATTTTGCCATTATGTTGAAAAAGTTTGGTTTTGAGGTCAAAGGGGGAAATTGCTCTTCTCATGCTACAACACATCAAACTAGTTGATAATGAAATTGATGATTTTTTAGAAGACTAGTTTAGATGTAGGCATGGGGGAGACCCCACCTTCATTATTGCCACCAACAACACAATGAACATTGTTTACAGTGTTCATGAAAAAGAAAAATATATCTTCTATTGAAAAAGGCTCCAAGTTAAGAGCAGATAAAAAAATAGAGTTTTATTTTGCTACTTGTTGGAAGAGAGTATCCTCTTTCCCGAGGACCAGCTTGGTCTAGAAGGGAAATGAGAAATCTCCAACCGATAGCTAAATAAAGCAGGAGAGAAAAAAATAGAAGCTTTATTTTTGTTACTTGTTGGAAGAAAGTATCCTCTTTCCCTAGGACCAAGTTGGTCCAGAAGGGAAATGAGAAATCTCCAACCGGTCACTAAATAAAGCAAGGGAGGAGCCTGGAAGTAATCAGAAGATGAAAAAATATATATATATATAATGAAAAAATAATGAAAAAAAAATTAGTTAGAATTTTATTTTAATGCCTTTAGTTTAGATTTTTCTTTTATGTTTTGTAGGACATCATGAAGTGCGATGTAGACAAATAAGGAGGTGTCTGTGAAGATCTCATGAATTGAGATTCATACATGGAGTTCGTAATAGCACTATACGAACTATCTCGTGTACCTGATCATGTAGCATCCAATCTAACAGGTGAAAGCTAGCAGAGTTTTGCCTTGGAAACATTGGCACTTGAAGGCAGGCTAAGTAACCTTGATCAAGCGAAAGGCTTCTAGCCCAAGGTGCTTGTGGAATTTGGGGGAAAATTTTGTTGGAAGGTGCGTGATTGTTATAGCCTGGATGATAAACAAAGTCAGAGATGCTACACCAAGTGCAAGAGTAGAGTGTCGAGACAATGTTCGAGTAACGGTCAACGAGCTCCATTAACAATCGCCTCACATTTGTGAGAGTGGATCAGACATCGGCATGGGGGAGACCCCATACCATACCAGTAGCTTGGACGAATGTTCAATCATTCGTTAAAAAAAAAAAAAAAGAAAGAAAAAAAAAAAAAGAAAAAAAAAAAAAAAAAAAAAAAAGGAGGAAAAAAAATAAAGTGAAAGATGCCTTGATCATCAAGAAGGCGTCATTCGCATGAAGAAGGTGCCATACAATGGAGGCGCCTTCCATGAGAAGGTCACCATACATTGGAGGCCTTTCCCATCAGAAGGCACCATACATTGGAGGTGCCTTCCGCATCAAGAAGGTGCCATACATTGGAGGCACCTTCCACATTAGGAAGGTGCCATACATTGGAGGTGCCTTCCACATCAAGAAGGCACCATACATTGAAGGCGCCTTCCACAACAAGCAAGTGCCTTCCACAACAAGCAGGCGCCTTGACATCTAGGGTGCCTTGATCCATTTCCCGCACCTGGGTGGTTCGATGGCACAAGAGGAAAAAAAAAAAAGAGGAATAAGTGATGAGGTGCCTTGATGGCATACAGTAGAGGTGCCTTGATCAAAAAAATTATGTGAATCCTCCCAATGAAAAAAAATGCATAGAACATGTCCTGCTTAGCATAAAAATTGCTTTCTTATTGCTTTGCAGGAAATCATGAACCGAATGCAAGCCAGGCATCCTGAGAGCCAGGGCCTAACAGGCACGGAGTCATGACTCCTATTTTCCTGCTTTCGTGTGTGCAGGTAATCATGCCCTCTGAATGCAATCTGAAGGCATCCTAAGAGCTAGGGCCTCAGGCACAGGCATGATTCCTGTTTTCCAATTTTTGTGTGTGTAGTTTCATAGGACACAACCATGAGCATGATCTGTAGGTGGAGCCGGCTTAAACTAGGCCTAACAGATGTGACATTTTGTGCCCTACAATTAGGAGTGCGGCAAAGTAGAAAAGGCACTTACTTCCCACCAGGAAGAGAGTGCCTACAATCAGTCCAATACAATAGTGCCTTTTTCCACCTGGAGGAAGGCACCAATAAGCAATTTTCTTCTCCCTTGGATGGGGGTACCTATTGTTCAGTGTGGGACCTGACGTTTGGAGGGCTGTAGACCTGTTGCGCAGAGGGACCTGTTGCTGGCGATAAGGGCATCACCAATTTAAGCGGGGAAGAATAAAAAAATGGTAAATTATGGCTGCGATGTTGAAGTTGTTAAATCCACACCGATAGAAGAAGGAAGAACAACAACGATTAATGGTGTGGAGGAAGAAGGCAGCCAGAGAAAAAAATAATAAATAAATAAAGAAAGAAATAAAATCTCCAGGAGCACCAACATGAAGACGTCTCACATCACGTGCATCATATACACCAGGTTCTACGAAATTCACCCAGGTATATATACTGATTTTTTTTGTTAATTATGTGTACGGTTATATTAAAAATAATCTCCATGCTAAACATCAGTAGATGCTCCCTTAAATTCTTCTTATCAAAATCTCCCATCGAAGTTCCAACGTATGACATGCCTCGGATGAAAAATATTACTACCTCAAAATGGAAAAAAAAATAGAAAAATCTATGGCATTCACGTGAATAGAGTTGACCTTGTTTCATTTGTGCATCGTGAAAATATTCGGACGGTGAATTGATTGGTGGAACAACGGAGTCACAATCCGGGATATTTAATAAAGGGAGCAGTGCGGACTGATTTTCACTGAGTTCAAGACAAGAGGAGGCCCGAATCCACAATCCAGAGAAAAAGAGTGGCTGACGTCACTTATGGTGCTATTGTGCTGCAGAATAGCAATCCATAGCAAATTACAAAGGAATGTGAGCGGATTGCAATCTGCTAATTTAAAGAAGAAAAAAAATATAGTGGATTTGCAATCTGCTTTGACTTGCATAAACGGATGAGCAAAAGAAAATTCTAAATCTACGTGCAATGTTGTAGCAGCACTCAATGAAAAAAACACAGTAGTCAATGGAAGAAAAACACAACAGTGCTCAATAACAGGGCCAACAAAGAAAAAAATAGAACTACTGAAGGCCATTTAAAAAAAAATGGTCATCCTACGAGAGGTATAACTTCAGCTTTTGGTGCCACGAGGGCGTGGCACATGTTAGGCATGGGGGGATGATGAGTCCCAAAAATGTACATTTTTATACACTATTAAGGGGCATCATTACTGGTTTAATTAGCATGTGAGATGCATTTTTATATAACTTATGCATATAATTGATAGAAAAACCGGTATTATGCTTGATTGGTGTTTTTAGTGGGAATTGTGTATAAATGCAGGTTTTGCTACTAATATGGTGTTTTCCAGTCTACATCCACTTGGACCTGGCATACTTCTGCTTTCAGAGACTAAGGCATGAGAGCAGGTGCCTTCCTCTTCAAGGAAGGTGCCCAACAGAAGTAGGCGCCTTCCTCTTCAAGGAAGGCGCCCAACAGAAGTAGGCGCCTTCCTCTTCAAGGAAGGCACCCAACAAATAGGCGTTTTAAGGAAGGAGTCTAAGGAAGCCCAAAAAGTAGGCGCCTTCCTCTTCAAGGAAGGCGCCCAACAAGAGTAGGCGCCTTCCTTATAAGGAAGGCGCCCAACAAAAGTAGGCGCCTTCCTCATGAAGAAGGCGCCTCCACGCCTCCATACTTTGCAAGATTGACCAAGCCAACTTTGACCGGTTGACCAATGGGCTAAGGAGGAGGTTGCACGTGAAGACAAAAAGGAGATATTTTATTTTATTTACTATTATTAAAATAGAATGAACACTTCTATTATTTGATTGGTTGGATACCTTTGTAACGTGAGCATTATTCTTTCACGCTCACGGATGAACCAAGAGCAACGATTTTTCCAGCGATCAATGTGGGAGATATTCTATTTTATGCAATATTATTAAAATAGAATAACGCATCCATTATTTTCTGCCAGACATATTCTGTTATGATAAAATAGAACACGCCTGATTTATCCTGCAAGAGGGGAAAATTAGTGTGTGACTGTTTTAATTAATATATGGTTGTTATAATTGAACGGATGCAATATTCATTGCATATCTATTGTAACTGCAAGTCTGAAATAGACTTGCCTAAATTTGTAACAGAGGAAGGTTGTGCATTGTATAAATGCACAGGTCTTCCCTGAGAGAAGGAGGAAAATTTTATGGAGAAATTATTCTATTTTATTTCTTGTCAAATTTATTAAGAGTGCAATTCCTCTTATTTGAGCAAGCTCTACGCAGCTAGCTGGGCGGACTATCTGCGGGAGCTTGGGCCCACTCCCTGCAGTAGTCCTCCCCTATTTATTTATGTTATTTATTTTATGTAGATTAGTTTATTGCTTTAGTTCTTGCTTTATTTAATTTAGGTGTGTGTTTATTTTCCTGCATATTTAATTTCCTGCACTTTATTTTCAGCATTGTAATTTATTTATTTAATTTTCTGCACTTAGTTTATTTAGTTTGGCTGAAATCAAAATGCACAAACATCCCCCACCAAACTAAATAAGGTACAATAAGATTCATTCCCCAACACTGTAGGCATATACTGTGCGTGACACTCATAAGTTTACGGACTTACCGGATTGATAATTTATGGAAGAGAAATGAATGTTTTTTGGGACATGAATTTCTGCTCACCATTTTGGCGCCGTTGTCGGGGAGTGTCTAAACTGTAGTGTTCTGATTTACAAGTTAGATAAAAAGCCTATTTAAAATTACCTATAGATATTTTACCTGAGAAGTGTGAGTCCACCAAGGGTCTTTTTATAAGGCCAAAAATAGTTGCCGGTACAGTCAAAGCCAAATACCATAGGCAACTGTTGGCATTTTCTAGCTTCTCAGGTAAACGTGGGAATACACTTGATGTACCAAATTAAGTATAGAAGTAGGAATAAAACATGTTGAAAAAATTAGAAAAATCTGGCAATGAAGGATTTCTATCATATTCTCAATGGTTTCAGGAAAACAAAAGAAACAACACAACCCAGGTCTGATATAATTGAAAATTTTTAGGGATGTGTTTTTATATTGAAGCCATTGCAGAATTATGCCTCCAAAAGCTTAGTTTTAAATGATAAATTTTTACAAGCTTAACCTTTCTCGACACATTGGTGAATTTTTAATGATGGAATTAATAGCAAGAAAAATGACAGAGCAAAATTTAAAGAACATCTTGTTTTGGAGTATGCTCTTCACTTGCGCTTGAGGTGACCTGGTGAATCAGAAACTAGCATGTGTTTTCAAATACTGCTATGCCATGTTTTATCCAAGTTGCCAACCGCAGATAGTCATTTTCCATCCTGCATATTTTTGCCATTATGTTGAAAAGAGTTTGGTTGAGAGGCCATGAAGGAAAATGCTCTTCTCATGCTACAACACATCAAACTAGTTGATAATGAAATTGATGATTTTTTTAGAAGACTAGTTTAGATGTAGGTATGGGAGAGACCCCACCTTCATTATTGCGACCAACAACACAATGAACATTGTTTACAGTGTTCATGAAAAAGAAAAAAATATCTTCTGTTGAAAAAGGCTCCAAGCTAAGAGAAGATAAAAAAGAATAGAGTTTTATTTTTCTACTTGTTGGAAGAGAGTATCCTCTTTCTCGAGGACCAACTTGGTCCAGAAGGGAAATGAGAAATATCCAACCGATAGCTAAATAAAGTAGGGGAGAGAAAATAGAAGCTTTATTTTTTGTTACTTGTTGGAAGAAAGTATCCTTTCCCTAGGACCAAGTTGGTCCAGAAGGGAAATGAGAAATCTCCAACCGGTCGCAAAATAAAGCAAGGGAGGAGCTTGGAAGTAATCAGAAGATAAATAAATATATATATATATATATATATATATAATGAAAAAATATGAAAAAAAATAGTTAGAATTTTATTTTAACGCCTTTAGTTTAGATTTTTCTTTTATGTTTTGCAGGACATCATGAAGTGCAATGTAGACAAATAAGGAGGTGTCTGTGAAGATTTCATGAATTGAGATTTGTACATGGAGTTCTTAATAACACTATACAAACTATCTCATATACCTGATTATGTAGCATCCAATCTAGCAGGTGAAAGCTAGCAGAGTTTTACCTTGGAAACATTGGCACTTGAAGGCAGGCTAAGTAACCCTGATCAAGAGAAAGGCTTCCAATCCAAGGTGCTTGTGGAATTTGGGGGAAATTTTACTAGAAGGTGCATGACTATTATAGCCTGGATGATAAACAAAGTCAGAGATGCTACACCAAGTGCAAGAGAAGAGTGCCGAGACAATGTTCAAGTAACGGTCAACGAGCTCTATTAATAATTACCTCATATTTGCGAGTGGATTAGACATCGACATGGGGGAGACCCCATACCATACAAGTAGCTTGGACGAATGTTCAATCATTCATTAAAAAAAAAAAGAGAAGAAGAAAAAAAAAGAGAAAGAAAAAAGAAAAAAAAGAGAGAAAGAAAAGAAAAAAATAGAGAAAGAAAAGAAAAAAAGGGGAGGATACGTGAAAAAAGAAGAAAAAAAATGAAGTGAAAGACTCCTTGATCATAAAGAAGGTGCCTTCCACATGAATAAGGCACCATACAATGGAGGCACATTTCACATAAAGAAGGCGCCATACAATGGAGGCGCCTTCCGCATCAAGAAGACACCATACATTGGATGCACCTTCCATATTGTTGAGTGGTATTTTCACCCGATTGTGAAAGTACACTCTCCTTTAGGATTTGGGTTCCAAATCCCCTCTTGCAAAGAAGTTAAACAAACAACTTCTCCAAGGTCTCCGTTGTATTAGCATTTGCATATGTGTATTAGTAATCTCAAATATAAGATATTCAATTTGAATGCTTGGAACACCTTAGTGATTGCAAGTAACTGTAAACAAGGGGCAATGTTGGTTTATTTCATCATGAAACTTTAGTGATTGTTCATTGTTTTTTTGGATTTTGATATTTTTTAAATGTTTATTTTAATGCCTTGAAAAGTTAAAACTTTTGGAAAAATATAAAATGCAAAAAAATGAAAATGAAATGCAGAAAACTGAAAATAAAATGCATTCAGTATGATGCTATCCTATTTCGACAAAACCGAAGATGTGAGGTCTCCGTGCATGCAACCTAACCTATTGGACCTGCAAAACAAGCACAATCCGGATAAGCTAAGTGTTGGTTCCTAGGGTACGAAATAAAATTCAGATTTCAAATATTCGCCTAATGTAACCCAAAAAAAATGGCATTAACATTATCTATAAATTCGAAATCTGAAAAGATGAAAGAATAAACATTAAATCCATAGCATGCAAAGAAAATCTCCTTCTTTCTTGCCCACAAGATGCAAATTTCTGAACACTTCTGCATTAAAAATGTGTCATTTTACAATAGCAGAATTTCTGGTTTTCCCAAACCAGTCCATGGAAGAAAAACGACTCAAACAGGCCCAGAATGGCCTTATCGCCTTCAAGTCTGCAACTCTGCTCGCCGGGATTTCCAACCCATGTCCATGAAGAAGAAAAACCAGTCCAATGTGGAAGAAAATATCCAGAGAAACCCAGTGCTAAGGCCTTGCCTTCATTACTGCAATCTTCTCTGAAAAGTTCCACCCCTCTCTCTGGCCTCTTTGAATGGCGTATTTAAACTTGTGAAAACATTGTTTCTCCTTCCATGACGGTTCATTTCATTTGTCGATGGCTGTTCGTTTCACCTTCCCTGACTGTTCATTTCACCTTCCCTTGTATGCGTGTGCTTTGCTTTCCATTTTGTGGCCCTTCGCTGCATTTTCTCCACATGGGCTTGCGTCCGTTTCCCTCCGTGTGTAACGACCATCTTAAATGATTTCAAATCATTAAAGATTCCTTATGTAACGCTTTGTCTTCTTCATTGGATTTTGTCCTTATGTCCACGTCACTATGCAGGTCCGTTACCTTGGCAAAATGGAACATGTCGTGATATCGCGACGCTTCTTGTCCTTTCTCTTTTTCCTTTGAATCGCAAAATGTAACATGTCGCGATATCGCGACACTTTTGCCCCTTTCTCTTTTGTTGCTTTTAGCCACGAAAATGTAACATGTCGCGATATCGTGACACTTTTTCTTTCTTCTCTCTCTCTTTGCTTTGAATCATGAAAATGCAACATGTCGCGATATCGCGACACTTTTTCTTCTGGCCGAAAATGCAACATGTCGCGATATCGCGACACTTTTTCTTTCTTTTTTTTTTCCTTTTGGTCGCGAAAATGCAACATGTCGCGATATCGCGACACTTTTCTTTCTTGTTCTTTCTTTTCTCGTTTGGTCATGAAAATGCAACATGTCGCGATATCGCGACACTTTTTCCTTCTCCAACTTTTTTTCTTTTCTTTTGGTCAAAAATGCAACATGTCGCGATATCCTGACACTTTTTCTTTTTCAACATTCCGATATCGCGACACTTTTTCTCTTTTGCCGATGATGCAACATGTCGCGATATCGCGACACTTTTTCTCTTTTGGCCGTGATATGCAACATGTCGCGATATCGCGACACTTTTTTTTTGGCCGCGATGATGCAACATGTCACGATATCGTGACACTTTTTCTTTTGGCCGTGATGGTGCAACATGTCGCGATATCGCGACACTTTTTCTTTTTGGCCATGATGGTGCAACATGTCGCGATATCGCGACACTTTTTCTTTTTGGCCACGATGGTGCAACATGTCGCGATATCGCGACACTTTTTCTTTTTGGCCGCGATGGTGCAACATGTCGCGATATCGTGACACTTTTTCTTTTTTGGCCGCGATAGTGCAACATGTCGCGATATCGCGACACTTTTTCTTTTTGGCGATGCAACATGTCGCGATATCGTGACACTTTTTCTCCTTGTGGTGTTTTGCTTTTTTTCTTTGAACTTTAGCCTATGGGCCACTTCGGTCTTCTTGGAACACATGCAAAAAGGTGGGTCCCCAATTTTGGGGTACGTTGTGGATCAGCCACAACAAATGGCGACTCTACTGGGAAATGCTCCTGAGCATTTCGGTGAGAACTCAACCTGAAAACACACAGACTCAAATACAAGCGTTAGCAAATATCCCAAGAATGAAACTAGACGAGAAATACATGAAACATTAGAATTATTAAGCATCAGCTCGGTGTGTGCAATGTGCTTCATTCCCTATCATTTGAAATTGATCAACATTCCATTGTCAGTTTCACTTATGATTCGTATGCAAGGCTATGAATGATTTGTGCAGGATTTGATGTATGATGAATATGTTAGAGATATAACAACCTGCTTTGCAAAGGCTCAGACCTTCTAGCATCATGAACAAACATATTAAAACTGTCAAACCCTCTTAGGACCAAATATATGTATACTGAATTAATTTACTAGATCCCAAAGTTGGTTATGTGTCACTACCATCTTGAACCCATGTGCAAGTGTAAGTGAAATCAGAGCTTTGGGGAATAGGATTCCCAACCTAAGCGAGATGGGAATTTAATCCTATCCTTACTACTCGATCTAAAATTCATTACCTCATCTTGAACAAAATGATTTAACCTGTTATGGATGAAACTGTCGAGCTAGCCTGTCCGTTTGAGTAGTCAGTGGTCTTGCTTTTAGACAAGACATGTTGCCACGCATGAGCATACTCCACTGCCAGATGGGCGTCTATAGCCCCGGTGGAGATTAACCCCATAATCCATGATTTGGCTCTACTTTGATTTCTTGGACCTTGGGGATGACTACCCATCCTTGCAAGGGACATGTAGTACGATCCTTCCAATCCAATATTAATAAAGAAATGAAAAATATTTTCTTTTGAATTTCAAGTTCTTGAGTGGGCAAAATAGAAGCTTTGGGGAATCGGATTCTCAACCTAAGCGAGATGAGAATTAGACCCTATCCTTACTACTCCATGAAGGTCAAATCGAAGCTTTGGGGAGTTGGATCCTCAACCTAAGTTCGATGAGGATTTAACCCTATCCTTACTACTCTGATTTTAGGCTTTAAGCACTATGGGAGTGGTAAAAACCACTATTTTAAGGATTATGTTGCATGATAGGACAGACACGAAATACTCCTTTCGCCTCACCTTTTCTTCCAAGTATGGTTTTGACCATTTTGCTCAAGATCCTTTTTAATATGCGTAGAACGTGCTTGGTTCAAGATAGTTCGAGCATCAGTTCCCAACCTTAGGATCCTTTTAATATATGTTATGTAATAACCCTAAGAGGATTCGACACCTTTTCAATGATTGCACATGAAATGAAGATGCAACTGAGATGGAATGTATATGCAATGCGGAATGTACATGAGATATGAATGCATTGCTCCTTTTGAAATGCGGATGGAGTATACCACCTACTTTGCCATAATTTATAAAACTGACAACTTCCTGCATCACAAGTTCCAAACGATACTCTTTAATGTGTTTGCGATATTCGTGGAGCTTTCTGCAATACAATTCCGATGTTTCATATTCTCCTAGTCTTAGTCAACATTCATAAGGACCTAAATTAACAAACCAAAAATGTCCAAAGGACCAACACACAAAACTTAAAACCAAAATGAGATCTAATCCAAAACCAAAACACGAAAACCAAAAGTATATACAATACAATACAAGATGATGCAAAAATTTGGATTATCATTTTCTCGGATCCCAAACCTGATTAGAATTCTTTAAAAGACATATGATATGATACACATACCAAATGTGGAAGGAATCAAACAAAAACAAGATTAGACCAAACAAAGCAACAAACTTCAACTTTCCTCTCTCACCCCACCAATTAGATTTAGTTCCATTAGTATTCCCATAGGTGAGATTCAAATTACCAAATTGATTAGACAATGGTTGATTTTCAATTCTTTCTTGTCTATTCTTTAAGGTGCAAATTTCATAATTCCATTCATGATTTAGAACTAGGCTTTCTTTATTCAAAATGAAATTTTGTAAGCAAGAGCCTATTTCTAAAAATTTCAAAGCTAATTCATTTTCCATGTTCTTAGGCCAATCAAAATTGTGCAACAATTTACAAGCATCTAGGATATTTACTAAATGGGGATCATTAAGAATTTTTATCCTAGATTCAAGAATTAATTGTTGATGAATTTGATTTAGCAATTTAAGTGCATCAAGCTCCTTTTCATTCATTAAAGTAATGTTATCAAAGGTGTGGTTAGAAATTAATCCTTGTTCTTCATTCACCTTCAATGGCATTTCATCATAAATATCATTTGAATTATACAAATCTTCACCTAAATCTTGGATGTTTGGACACAAAGGTTTAGATTTTACCTTTTTCACATTTTCATTTACCAAAACTTGGTGAGGATTTGCAATTCCCTCTTTTACCTCATGGTCTTCATATTCTTCATTGATTACTTGTTCATCAAACATACCAAAATTGGGCACCCAATTAAAAACATGCCCATCCTTTTCAACCCTCAAATATTCTTGGTCGAAGTGTATGTCAAGTAACTCATCTTCATGATCAATCACTTTCGTTGCTTCCAATAGATCAACCACTTTGTCATTTAATTCCAATTCTTTGTTCACTATCCATGGTATCTCTTCCAAAACATCCTCAAATTGTACAGGAGTTGTACTATCTTCCTTTGAGTAGGCGATTATGTTGTCCTGTATATCAATTGGCACACAAGTTTCATTAGCAGTTTTGGAGTGAGTGTAGTCTTCCCACTTCTTCCATGAATCATAGTAGTCATCCTCCAAGTTCAAATTGTGACGTTCAACTACTTCTTCTTCATCTTCTAATTCATCAACATGTTTCTCATCCAATTCATCTTCACCTTCCATAGATGGTCCAGTTATTTCCAAAAGTGGGTTATTTCTTGAATTCAAATTGGTAAAGCTATCATAATCCAAATTTGTAACCCATGATTCAATTTTATCACAATTTGGAAGGTGTGGAATTTTATACACCCGGGAGGGGTCCCTCCTCTTCGTCATTCTCACTCTCTTGACGATATAGAGTTTCCACCACCAAAATGTTGTCCTCTCCTTGTTGATGTTGGGGTGGACCCTTATTTGGCACAAGTTCCAAATCATCCACTTGAGCTTGGAGACAATGGGTATACATAGCAATTTTGGGACAATTCCTTTCATTATGCTCCTTTGTATTATGCAATCTACACCCCTTTTCCCATGCAAAATCAGAAATATTAAGAATGGAACTAGAGTGACTTGGTCCTGAAGAAGTATCTATCTGATTAGCAATAGGGGAAGGCACACTCCCATTGTTTGGCTTCGTATTCCATTGTCTCCCTCTATCGTTGAAGTTTCGATTTGGGTGAGGGGCATGGGATTCATACTTCTATTTTTGAACCAAATCATTACTCAATTTGTGAACCATATTTTTGAGTTCTTCAACCTCTGAATAAATCTCTTTTGGTTGAGCTATGTTATTGCTAGTTCCAATAGGATTTGCGTAATTGGTGAGATCTTGACTTAACATTTGAGTTGGATTTTGAGCCACTTGATTTGCGTAGGGATTCACACTTTGAATCGAAATTGGATTGGGTGCGTAAGCGGGTGTTGATGAATATGGTTGTTGATAAGGCAAAGCATTTATGCCTGATATTTGTGGTGCCATGATCTGATTCATCATAGGAGCTTGACCATATGGACCATATTGTCCTACCATAGGCATCTGGGAAAACCCATAACTCTGTGGTGTCATTTGTTGCTCAATGGTCATAGCTTCATTGTAGGCTAGAGCAAGCGTGGTAACTTGAGGATTTCGCCTTGCAAACATTGCCGTCATAGGATCCAATGCCCCAAAATATATTTGCAAAGCTACTGAGGGATCAATGGCAAAATGCCGAATTGCTCTATTATAGCACTTCTGAAATCTCCGATTAAAAGTTTGGATTGGCTCACCCTGGCCTCTTTTGCATGTAATGAACTGATTATAGATGATTGTGGGATCTAATGGTGACCTGAATTGGTTGACAAAAGCATTCTCCATTTGCGTCCATGACGTAATGGAACCAGTAGGTAAGCAAATATACCATTCGTAGGCCACTTGGTCTAGGCTCATGGGGAAGAGTCTACAAGCCACATCTTCATGTTGAACTTGCAATCTTATCAAAACATCCCTATAGGCCTGAATATGTTCTTCTACGGTCCTTGGGCCATCCGGTTTGTATTTGGGCAAAAATCTCTCTATATTCCTAGGGATCTCGTGAATATCCCCTGCAATATTCAAAGGAATGTTATTGGCTCCGTACCAAGGAGGTGGTGGAGGTTGGGCCATTTGATTCAAAATCAATGATGATAACCCTACAAGAGCCATGGAAAATACCTCGAAGAAGACCTGCGACACACAAAAAATTTTGCAATTAATGGAATTCAAAGAATAACTTCAAAACCAATTTGTTAGTCATGAATAAAAGAAGGAACCTTGACAAAGCAGTATTCTAAAAATGTAAGTTTTTGATTCACCAGATCGCATATGCGCAAGTGAAGAGCATACTCCTAGTGTTGTAGGCTTTCTGATTCACAAGATCGCATTACGCGCAGGTGAAGAGCATAATACCGACAACAAATACATTTTTAGACAAAATAATTCCTTACAAATAAGCATGAAATGACTAGCAAATATCAAACATGTAACGTATGAATAATCATGTTAGCATCAACCAAGAGGTGTATCCATTAAAATCGAATGAAAGTAATTGCATGGAGACAACCTCGTTAGTCAATTTTTTTTTTTAAATCAAATCAAGACACATTATTCCTGTATGAACAATCAAAAGCG
The DNA here is from genome assembly GCA_028583015.1 of Wollemia nobilis. Classification (NCBI taxonomy): domain Eukaryota; kingdom Viridiplantae; phylum Streptophyta; class Pinopsida; order Araucariales; family Araucariaceae; genus Wollemia; species Wollemia nobilis. The sequence goes on from JAQPPZ010016881.1 coordinate 23,475,187, forward strand.
TTAGAACAATGCATAGCAATTCATGTCCTCCTTTTAACACTACAAGGTTGTATTGTTAAAAGAGGGCTAAAGATAATAATCAATAGGGCATGAAATATTCAAAATTTAAATCCCTATAGCATTTAAATCACTCTGAAATAAAACAATTCAGGCCCTCCTTCTAGCGCCAATCTGTTGAGTGGTATTTTCACCCAGTTGTGAAAGTACACTCTCCTTTAGGATTTGGGTTCCAAATCCCCTCTTGCAAAGAAGTTAAACAAACAACTTCTCCAAGGTCTCCACTGTATTAGCATTTGCATATGTGTATTAGTAATCTCAAATAAAGATATTCAATTTAAATGCTTGGAACACCTTAGTGATTGCAAGTAATTGTAAACAAGGGGCAATGTTGGTTTATTTCATCATGAAACTTTAGTGATTGTTCATTGTTTTTTTGATTTTGATATTTTTTAAATGTTTATTTTAATGCCTTGAAAAGTTAAAATTTCTGGAAAAATATAAAATGCAAAAAAATGAAAATGAAATGCAGAAAATTGAAAATAAAATGCATTCAGTATGATGCTATCCTATTTCGACAAAACCGAAGATGTGAGGTCTCCGTGCATGCAACCTAACCTATTGGACTTGCAAAACAAGCACAATCCGGATAAGCTAAGTGTCTGGTTCCTAGGGTACGAAATAAAATTCAGATTTCAAATATTCGCCTAATGTAACCCAAAGAAATGGCATCAACATTATCTATAAATTCGAAATCTGAAAAGATGAAAGAATAAACATTAAATCCATAGCATGCAAAGAAAATCTCCTTCTTTCTTGCCCACAAGATGCAAATTTTTGAAAACTTCTGCATTAAAAATATGTCATTTTACAATAGCAAAATTTTTGGTTTTCCCAAACCAGTCCATGGAAGAAAAACGACTCAAACAGGCCCAGAATGGCCTTATCGCCTTCAAGTCTGCAACTCTGCTCGCCAATTTCCAACCCATGTCCATGAAGAAGAAAAACCTAAGAGAAAATAGTCCAACTAGGTCCAATGCCTATCGCCTTCATACCCCAACCTACTTGCACAATTTTCCACCCTATCCCCTCTCTGGCCTCTTTGAATGGCGTATTTAAACTTGTGAAAACATTGTTTCTCCTTCCCTGACGGTTCGTTTCATTTGTCGATGGTTGTTCGTTTCACCTTCCCTGACTGTTCATTTCACCTTCCCTTGTATGCGTGTGCTTTGCTTTCCATTTTGTGGCCCTTCGCTGCGTTTTCTCCACATGGGCTTGCGTCCGTTTCCCTCCGTGTGTAACGACCATCTTAAATGATTTCAAATCATTAAAGATTCCTTATGTAACGCTTTGTCTTCTTCATTGGATTTTGTCCTTATGTCCACGTCACTATGCAGGTCTGTTACCTTGGCAAAAATGGAACATGTCGCGATATCGCGACGCTTCTTGTTTCTTTGTTTGCCTGCCCCTTTTGAATCGCAAAAATGTAACATGTCGCGATATCGCGACACTTTTGGCCCCTTTTGTCTTTTGTTGCTTTTAGCCACGAAAATGTAACATGTCGCGATATCGTGACACTTTTTCTTTCTTCTCTCTCTTTGCTTTGAATCACGAAAATGCAACATGTCGCGATATCGCGACACTTTTTCTTCGCGAAAATGCAACATGTCGCGATATCGCGACACTTTTTGTCTTTGGCCGAAAACGCAACATGTCGCGATATCGCGACACTTTTCTTTCTTGTTCTTTCTTTCCTCGTTTGGTCACGAAAATGCAACATGTCGCGATATCGCGACACTTTTCTTTCTTCTTCTTTCTTTTCTTTTGGTCATGAAAATGCAACATGTCGCGATATCGCGACACTTTTTCTCTTTGGCCACGAAAATGCAACATGTCACGATATCACGACACTTTTTTTCTTTTTTGGCCAAAATGCAACATGTCGCGATATCGCGACACTTTTTCTCTTTTGGCCATGATGGCAACATGTCGCGATATCGTGACACTTTTTCTCTTTGGCCGCGATGGTGCAACATGTCGCGATATCGCGACACTTTTTCTCTTTTGGTCGCAATAGTGCAACATGTCGCGATATCGCGACACTTTTTCTTTTTGGCCGCGATGGTGCAACATGTCGCGATATCGCGACACTTTTTCTTTTTGGCCGTGATGGTGCAACATGTCGCGATATCGCGACACTTTTTCTTTTTGGCCGCGATGGTGCAACATGTCGCGATATCGCGACACTTTTTCTTTTTTGGCCGCGATGGTGCAACATGTCGCGATATCGCGACACTTTTTCTTTTTGGCCGCGATGGTGCAACATGTCGCGATATCGCGACACTTTTTCTTTTTTGGTCGCGATGGTGCAACATGTCACGATATCATGACACTTTTTCTTTTTTGTGCATGACAGTGCAACATGTCGCGATATCGCGACACTTTTTCTCCTTGTGGTGTTTTGCTTTTTTTCTTTGAACTTTAGCCTATGGGCCACTTCGGTCTTCTTGGAACACATGCAAAAAAGGTGGGTCCCCAATTTTGGGGTACGTTGTGGATCAGCCACAACACGTATCAAGAAGGCGCCATACATTGGAGGCGCCTTTCACATCAGGAAGGCACCATACATTGGAGGCGCCTTCCGCATCAAGAAGGCACCATACATTGAAGGTGCCTTCCACAACAAGTAGGCATCTTCCACAGTAAGCAGGCACCTTGACATCCAGGGTGCCTTGATCCATTTCCCGCACCTGGGTGGTTTAATGGCACAAGGGACAGAAAAAAAAAAGAAAAAAAAAGAAAAAGAAAAAAAAAGAGAGGAATAAGTGATGAGGCGCCTTGATGGCATACAGTAGAGGTGCCTTGATAAAAAAAAAAAATTATACGAATCCTCCCAATGAAAAAAAATGCATAGAACATGTCCTGCTTAGCATAAAAAATGCTTTCTTATTGCTTTGCTGGAAATCATGAACCGAATGCAAACTGCAAACATCTTGAGAACCAAGGCATAACAGGCACAAAGTCATGAATCCTATTTTACTTCTTTCATGTGTGCAAGTAATCATCCCTCTGAATGCAATCTGAAGGCATCCTAAGAGCTAGGGCCTCAGGCATAGGCATGATTCCTGTTTTTCAGTTTTGTGTGTGTAGTTTCGTAGGACACAACCATGAGCATGATTTGTAGGCAGAGCTAACTTAAACTAGGCCTAACAGATATGACATTTTATGCCCTATAATTAGGAGTGTGGCAAAGTGGAAAATGCACTTACTTCCCACAAGGAAGAGAGTGCCTACAATCAGTCCAATACAACAGTGCCTTTTTCCACCTGGAGGAAGGCAACAATAAGCAATTTTCTTCTCCCTTGGATGGCGGTACCTATTTTTTAGTGTGGGACCTGATTTTTGGAGGGCTGTAGACCTGTTGTACAAAGGGACCTATTGCTGGCGATAAGGGCATCACCAATTTAAGTGGGGAAGAATAAAAAATGGTAAATTATGGCTGCGATGCTAAAGTTGTTAAATCCACACCGATAGAAGAAGGAAGAACAACAACGATTAATGGTGTGGAGGAAGAAGGCAACAAGAAAAAAAATAATAAATAAATAAAGAAAGAAATAAAATCTCCAAGAGCACAAACATGAAGATGTCTCACATCACTTGCATCATATACACTAGGTTCTACGAAATTCACCCAGGTATATATACTAATTTTTTTGTTAATTATGTGTACGGTTATATTAAAAATAATCTCCATGCTAAACATCAGTAGATGCTCCCTTAAATTCTTCTTATAAAAATATCTCATCGAAGTTCCAACGTATGACATGCCTCGGATGAAAAATATTACTACCTCGAAATGAAAAAAAAAAAGAAAAAGCTATGACATTCACGTGAATAGAGTTGACCATGTTTCATTTGTGCATCGTGAAAATATTCGAACGGTGAATTGATTGGTGGAACAACAGAGTCACAATCCAGGATATTTAATAAAGGGAGCAGTGCAAATGATTTCCGCTGAGTTCAAGACAAGAGGAGGCTCGAATCCACAATCCAAAGAAAAAGAGTGGCTAACGTCACTTATGGTGCTATTGTGCTGCATAATAGCAATCCGCAACAAATTACAAAGGAATGTGAGTGGATTGCAATCTGCTAATTTAAAGAAGAAAAAAATATAGTGGATTTGCAATCTGCCTTGAATTGCATAAACATACGAGCAAAAGAAATTTCTAAATCTACGTGTAATGCTATAGCAACACTCAATGAAAAAAAACACAGTAGTCAATGGAAGAAAAACACAACAGTGCTCAATAACAGGGCCAAAAAAGAAAAAAACAGAACTACTGAAGGCCATTTAAAAAAATGGTCATCCTACGAGAGGTATAACTTCAGCTTTTGGTACCACGAGGGCGTGGCACATGTTAGGCATGGGGGGATGATGAGTCCCAAAAATGTATATTTTTATACACTATTAAGGGGCATCATTACTAGTTTAATTGGCATGTAAGATGCATTTTTATATAAATTATGCATATAATTGATAGAAAAACCAGTATTATGCTTGATTGGTGTTTTTAGTGGGAATTGTGTATAAATGCAGGTTTTGCTACTAATATGGTATTTTCCAATCTACATCCACTTGGACCTAGTATACTCCTACTTTCAGAGACTAAGGCATGAGAGCAGGTGTCTTCCTCTTCAAGGAAGGTGCCCAACAGAAGTAGGCACCTTCCTCTTCAAGGAAGACACCCAGCAGAAGTAGGTGCCTTCCTCCTCAAGGAAGGTGCCCAACAGGAGTAGGCACCTTAATTATAAGGAAGGTGCCAAACAAAAGTAGGCACCTTCCTCATGAAGAAGGCACCTCCACGCTTCCATACTTTGCAAGATTGACCAAGCCAGCTTTGACTGGTTGACCAATGGGCTAAGGAGGAGGTTGTACGTGAAGACAAAAAGGAGATATTTTATTTTATTTACTATTATTAAAATAGAATGAACACTTCTATTATTTTATTGGTTGGATACCTTTGTAACATGAGAATTATTATTTCATGCTCACGGATGAACCAAGAGCAACGTTTTTTCCAGCGATCAATGTGGGAGATATTCTATTTTATGCAATATTATTTTTTTTTTTGAAAAAATGAAAACTTGTATTAATACAAAGACCAATTACAAACGGGAGAGAACACATCCCGACCCAGAGCAAAGAGCAACACAACAAGGGCAAAGCACAAAGGCAGCACTAGCAACCACAGGGCAAAGAAAACAACAGGGCGCGAAAAGGCGACATGTCGCGAAATCGTGACATGTCACGAAATCGTGACAGTCACCCCCGTCTCGACCGCGTCGGTGCCAACAGTCGCGATAACGCGACATGTCGCGAGATCGCGACATGTCGCGATATCGCGACAGGAAGGGCCCTCGGCAGCCGCCCGCAAAAGGAGTCACGAAATCGCGACAAAGTTTCAAAACTGCACTCATGCCACAAAAGGGTCGCGATATCGTGACAATTATCCTCCCAACCACTTAAGTGCCAAACGTGTCGCGATATCGTGACAAAAATACCTTGCAGCTTCCAGTTTACCAAACTGTCGCGATATCGCGACGAATTATCAACTTTGCTCTTCATCTTCAAAAGAGGCGCGAAATCGCGACATAATCTCAACAAGAGCCGCGATAGCGCGACATGTCGCGATATCGCGCCAGAAACCCGCCAAAGGCCGCAAAGGCTCAACCTGTCGCGAAATCACGACAACTTCCAACTCGAGGCCGCGACGGCGCTACAGGTCGCGATATCGCGACAATTTTCCTCCCAGCCGCTTAAGTTCCAAACGTGTCACGATATCGCGACAAGATTACCTTGCAGCTTCCCACTCTCCAACTTGTCACGATAACGCGACAAAATTTCAACTTTGCTTTTCAACTTCAAAAGGGGTGCAAAATCGTGACAGGATCTCAACAAGGACCGCGATAGCGCGACATGTCGCGATATCGCGACAGAAACCCACCAAAGGCCGCGGAGGCTCAACCTGTCGCGATATCGCGACAGCTTCCAGCTAGAGGCCGCGACAGCACTACATGTCGCGATATCGCGACAAAAAATTTCCTTAGCATAAAAAACACTGCACATTATTTCAAAATTTGTTCAAGGCCTTGTCTAATCTCTGCATCCTCCACAGACATATTACTATGCAGATGCATCCCAACCTCTCTCTCAGCACCCATCTTAGCAAGGAAATCAACCGCTTTATTAAGAGATCTACTAGCATAAACAGGTATCACATCCTCTAATTCCTTCCAAAGCTCTTTAATTTGGGAGACCAGAATCCGTAGCCTCCAAGATTTTAAGGCAAAGTTCCTCATGCAATCAAGAGCGCCAACCAGGATTTGGGAATCAGACTCAATGATTATCTTTCTATGACCCTGCTTGACGGCCCAGATGGAAGCAGATTTAATAGCAAAGGCCTCGGCTTCATTGTTTGTGGCATATCCCAGACCTTGCAATTCCCAATAGAGCACAGACCTCAAACATGATCACGGCAGATTACTCCACTTCCAGCATTGCCCGGATTGCCTTTTGCAGCTCCATCAGTGTTGATTTTGATCCAGCCTTCTGGGGGAGGTTTCCAACAACTTCTTACCTGTCTCTCAAGATCAGCAGCTCTCTCTTCCAGAGGCTTAGAAGCAGGCTGATTTTCCTCCTCAGCATAGATGGCAACGGTTTCCACAACTTTGCTCCAGATGACCTGCCATATCCCATCCACCGAAGAGAAGGTTTCACGAAAAATACGAGCATTTCTTTCCAACCACACCTGCCACCAAATAAAAAGGAAACCAAGCTCCCAGCAAGTACGAAGAGCTTTAGATGTAAATCTACCTCTCTTCCAGCTTTCCCATAAATTGGTCCGAGACAAGTCTCCAATAGCCTGAAGTTTAAAATGGGAGAACCAATGATGCCAAATCTGTTGTGTGAAAGGACAATCAAACAGAAGATGATCCGCAGTTTCCTCATTCCTATAGCATAAAACACACTGGGAAGGACCAATGATGCCTCTGATTCTGAGATTGTCAAAGGTCAGGATTCCATTGTGCATCAGCTGCCAGGCAAAGAAGTTCACTTTCGGCCAGCCCTTGGGATGCCAAATCTTCCTCCATTCTTGAACTGGAAAAGAGTGTGGGGGGGCTCTGGAAGGATCGAATCATAGCCCTCCTTCACAGTATAAACCCCAAGGTTCCCAAAGCCCCAGACAAGCTCATCCTCCTCATCTCTCCCAGTAAGAAACCATTCTGACAAGAGTTTTTCCAGAGTTGGAGCCTGCTCCGGAGGGATTGGAATAGGCCATTCACCCAGCCGCTTGAAATTTTGAACCTTATACTCCCCCAATTGGCTGGTATTGAAGTAGCTCTCAATATGGATCCATCCCTTATCTTCAAGAGCTAATTTTAACGGATGCAATTCAGGAAACACAACAAGAATGGGAGGATTCTGATCCCAAGAATCAGTCCAGAACCGGGCCTTCTCCCCTCTCCCAACTTTCCAGAACAATTGATCTTTGATAATGCGAGATCCAAGCTTGAGCGCCTACCACACTAATGATCCATTACCCTCCAAAGGAAAGTGGCCCAAGTCATTGGGGTGAACAAGACCCAAGTATTTACTAGAGAGGATTCTGATTGAAGAGGGACGTTGGTCGGGAAATCCACCTCCAATACAGCTTTACCGACCTGAGCCTGATTGTTAAACTTGGAGCTTCTTAATCCTAGCCCACCTTTTTCCTTGGGTTGGGTGACCTTATCCCATCCAACCAAGGCCCATTTCCTCTCTCCTTTGGCACCTTCCCAAAGAAAACTTCTAGCCACTTTGTCCAGCTCTTTCCAAATTGATGGAGGGGCAGCCATAATAGAGAATTTATAAATTGGCATGGCCTGAATAACAGATCGCAGGAAAGTCAGTCGGCCCCCATAGCTTAACCATCTATGAGACCAGTGATTCATTCTCTCTTTGATGCCATCCAAAAGGTCCTTCCAGAAATCAGCTTTCAGTTTTTTGAAATGCAGAGGAACCCCCAGGTAAACAACAGGAAGAGAGGTCCTAGTGAATCCCAAGATCTCAATAACTCTGTCTTGTGACCTTTGATCAAGATTAAAGAAGACCACTTTGGATTTTGTTTCATTGATGACTTGATTAGAAGCCCGGAGGTAGACGTTAAGAGAATCTCTGATTCCTCTTGCTTCCCTGAGGCTGGCCACTCCCACCAATCCAAGTATCATCCACAAACCGTAAATGAGTCAAAACTTTAGCCCCGATTTTAATTCCTATTATCTATCCTTGAAGTCTTCTTCTCAGGAGGAGTCTGCCTAATCCTTCAGCCAAGATGAGAAAGAGATAAGGAGAGCAAGGGTCTCCTTGGCGGAGACCCCGAGAGGCTCCAAAAGGTGGCGAGGGAAGCCCCTTAATTAAAACAGAGTAGGAAGGCATAGAGATACAGCTCATGACCCAGGCAATCCAGTCCTGAGAAAAACCAAAGGCTGCCAACATCTTGACCAAGAAGCCCCACTCTACTCTGTCATAAGCCTTAGACATATCCAGCTTTGATGAACATTCCTTTGTTACCTAAATTGTGCATAGTATGGATAGCCTCCTGAGCCAAGATCACTCCATCCAAGATCTGTCTCCCTTCAACAAAACCCCCTTGCTCGGAGGAGATTATATTCTGAAGAAGAGGTTTTAGTCTTTCAGCCATAATTTTAGTGATTATTTTGTAAATCACATTGCATAAGGCAATAGGTCTGAAATCAGAAATGTGAGCCCCCCCTCTCCTTTTGGAATTAAGGTAATAAAGGTGTGATTTAGAGCCTTGAGCATTCTTTTGTTAGTTCGGGACTCCTCAATGACAACCAGCACATCCTCCTCCAGGATATCCTAGAAGGCCTGAAAAAACTCAATAGGGAAGCCATCAGGACCAAGCGATTTTCCAGTGCACATCCCAAAGACCACCTTCTTGAGTTCATCACGATCAATGGGCTTAAGAAGGGCCTGATTCTCTTCATGAGAGATAATAGAGGGAATGCCATCAATGACTTCATTTTGGGCTTCCACATCATGCTCCATACTTTCCTTAAAGAGGTTTGAGAAATACTCCATTGAGTGGGAGTGCATATCAGGGAGAGTGTCAAAAGAGTTTCCATTCTCGTCTTGAAGGAGTTCCATGTTATTCAATTGTCTTCTAGCACAGGCAGAGCGATGGAAAAATTTTGTATTTCTGTCTCCTTCTAATAACCATGTGTTTCTTGCTCTCTGTTTCCAGTAGATCTCTTCTTGATTATCAATGTCCTCAACCGCTTTGCGTAAAGCATCATCCTCGGATTTAAGATGCTCAAAAATGATTCCTTCTCCGAATTTTTTTTGCACCTCATTCCATCTGGCCAACAAGGGAGCCCGTTGGAGCTGGAAATCAGATTTGTTAGTTTGCCTCCACTGTTTTAGTTTACTCTTAACAAAAAGAAGTCGTTTATGAAATTTGAACATAGCTGTCCCAAAAGGGAGACGACCTTCTTCCCACCATCGTGGAATTTTCCTTCGGAGGTCCTCTTTTTGCAACCAAAAATTTTCAAATTTAAATGGTTTGTAATACTGCCCTGACATAGTCCCTCCCTCCAGCAAAATGGGAGAGTGATCTGAGACTGGGCCCTCCAAAATCTGGAATTTGATATTCCATCTAACATAAGCTTCCTCCGAGACCAGAAACCGGTCAAGCTTAACCCTCCCGTTGTATGGCTCTCTTCTCTTATTAGTCCAGGTAAAGTTTGTACCGGGGCCTTTGATATCAACAAGGTTAAAGGCCCGGACTTGGGCAATAAAAAGCCGGTCCCCTGTATCCAAAACTGGGATGCCACCTTCCTGATCCCTGGCAGATAATTTGGCATTGAAGTCCCCAGCAATAATCCAATCAAAATCTTCCCGGGAGGACCTCATGTTTTGAACAACTTTCCATTGAAACCGCTGACCATCGATGTTCTGAGCCCCATAGAAATTTGTAATTAAGACTTGTTCAGCTGTAACAATATTCCTAAAAAGAGATGTGAGGACACCCCTCCAGGCTATATGTTCTATTGCTATCCACGCCAAAGGGTTCCAAAGAGTAGCAATCCCTCCCGAGGCACCTAGAGCAGCCACAACCATATGGCCAACACCCCTCCAGATTCGACTGACAGTTTTACTCATAAGGTCTAAAGACATTTTTGTCTCCTGAATGAGCAGAAAGTCTGTTTTACTTCTCTCTAAAAGTCTTTGAACAGCAGATTGATGGGTTCTACTGTTTAAACCCCTCACATTCCAAGATTGAATAATCATTGGAAACCTTGGGAGCAATACGAATCAATTGTTCTCGCCAATCCTCCATTGATTAGCTTATCTCCTTGCACTGCAATTAGATCCTTATTGGATTTCCTGCCCACCCCTTGGGAATTACTATTTTTCGACCTCTTCTCCACCTGGGTAATCCCTAGAGCTGGTCTTTCTCTGAACTTTTTTGCATTTCCCATGGTAACATCTTTAATAGCTGGCTGTGCTGGGGAGTGGATTACCAATGCCCCTGGGTTTTCTAGCTGCAAAGTCTTAGAGGAGTCAATCACCTGTTCTAGGACAGGGGTTGGTGAGGGAGGAGCATGAGAAAGGATGATATTATCCTCAAGGTTCCCATCTGCTCCTTCCATAATTTGGTCTTCTTGATCCACAAGATATTTGAAGATTTCATACCGGTTGGTTGGCTTGGGATGAGCTTGCTCCTTGCCATTTCTCTTTTTGTTTCTTCTTCTCTTCTGCTGTTCAAAGCCATCTTTCTGGGCATCAGAACCAGGGGGAATGATGGGTGGTTCCTTGATCGAAGTGGACTTACCCTCTCGGGGGCGATTTGGCATTCCCTATGGAGCATCCGCTTTGGTGCTCAAGAGAACCTTGCCAAATGGCCATGCTTATGGAAAAATCTACATCGAAAAGGTAGGGCTTCATAGTCTAACTGTTGTATCCAGGAGTGTCCTGCTAACTCCAGTTCCATCTCAGCTGGTAGCGGCTGGCTAATATCCAGTTCTACACAAATTCTCGCATAAACAACAGTGTTTCCTTCTATGGTATCTTTGGAAACTCCCAAATATCTACCTAGAGAGTTACCTATCAATTCAAGAATCTGCTCACCCCAAAACTCCATCGGGAGAGCATACAGCCGGATCCAAACCGGGACAGCCATGGGCTCAATGCGAGGGTCGAAGCCCGCTCTCCACGGTTGGACAAATAACCCTGCCGGGCCATGGCTCCTCTTTTTTGATTCAAATGCTCTGTTTCTATCCGCTAAGGAGGAAAAACTAATAATAAAATACCCATTGCTTATGGGCCATAAGGAGTACTCACCGATAGGCTCCCAGTTTTGTCTCACCCAGGAGTGCAGAAAGTGCAGGGTGGGTCGGATGCCCATGAATTTGCAAATCAGATCATGAGTAGCACGGTAGTTGATCGTGTCCTCGACCAGCTCTGGTTCTATGACAATCTTCGGTCTGGAAGCGGATTGCGGGAGACATCCATTGACTCTATGCACAGGAGAACCCTTGCCCGCATTCCTGGATAGCAAATGGTAAGCACTCCGCTGAGCTTCATCGGAGGAAGACGCAAGGTTTTCTCTTAATATCTCGGCATAAGAGGTCTTCTTCCCATCGAGAAATCCTGGAGGAGACCCCATTGGGCCCTCCCAGGGCAACGAAAGAGCCGTCAAGCAAAAACACCAGCAAACCACCTGAGTCCCTGGTAGAATCTTCCCACCAGAAACCCTAGAGCATCGACCGTTGACAGTTCAGAAAGTTTCCCGCCAAATCGCCAGAGCTCCAAAATTTTTTCCTTCAACCCTGATTTTATGCAATATTATTAAAATAGAATAACACATCCATTATTTTTTGCCAGACATATTCTGTTATGATAAAATAGAACACGTCTAATTTATCCTGCAAGAGGGGAAATTAGTGTGTGATTTTTTTAATTAATATATGGTTGTTATAATTGAATGGATGCAATATTCATTGCATATCTATTATAATTGCAAGTCTGAAATAGACTTGCCTAAATTTGTAACAGAGGAAGGTTGTGCATTGTATAAATGCACAGGTATTCCCTGAGAGAAAGAGGAAAATTTATGGAGAAATTATTCTATTTTATTTCTTATCAAATTTATTAAGAGTGCAATTCCTCTTATCTGAGCAAGCTCTATGCAGCTAGCTGGGCGGACTATCTGCGGGAGCTTGGGCCCACTCCCTGCAGTAGTTCTCCCCTATTTATTTCTATCTTTATTTTATGTAGATTAGTTTATTGATTTAGTTCTTGCTTTATTTAATTTAGGTGTGTGTTTATTTTCCTGCATATTTAATTTCCCGCACTTTATTTTCAACATTGTAATTTATTTATTTAATTTTCTACACTTAGTTATTTAATTTGGCTGAAATTAAAATAAGGTACAATCATATTTATTCCGCAACACTGTAGGCATATATTGTGCGTGACACTCATAAGTTTACGGACTTACCGGATTGATAATTTATGGAAGAGAAATGAATGTTTTTTGAAACGTAATTTCTGTTCACCAAAGAGCATCACCTTGTAAAAAAAATTCCCCCAAGGTGTAGTGAATGTTGTTTTGTGTTGGTCATCAGGATTGATTCAAATATGGTTGTATCTTGAAAAACCATCCATTAGAGAAAGCATTTCATAGCCAGTGTAAGTGTCGAAAAGAGTATCGATGTTTGGTAGAGGAAAGTCATCCTTAGGTCACACTTTGTTAAGGTCTCCAAAGTCAGTGCAAATGCATATCACCCCATTAGGCTTGCGACCGGGTACCATGTTTGAAAACCATTCAATATAGTCAATGGGAAAAATGAAATTTACATCTAAAATATTTTGAAGTTCTTATTTTACTATGAGGGCAATGGTAGGATGCATCTTTCTCAGTTTTTGTTTGATCGACTTAGCATCAAAATGCAAGATGAGATTGTGGAAAACCAAGTTAGGGTCACGACCAAACATGTCTTTGTAATACCATACAAAAATACCCTTCTTCTTCTTGAGAAGAGTAATTAATTGCTCTTATTCATATTTGGATAAAATTTTACTAAGTTTGACAATTTGGGGATTGTCTACATCTGAACTAAGGTTCACATCGATGGTATCTTCAATGGAAATATGGGAACCTTCCTCAAGTTGATGGGGCATTGGGATAAAATGAATGTCCTCCATGACATTATCAAACTATTCTGACTCAACCTCTTCTATGTCTGCCTGGAAAACCTCAAGATCTAAAGATGAAGGCAAAGCTGGAGGTGAAGAAGGAATGTAGTTGGTTGAAGCCCTTAATAATTCCTTAGAAAGGACAAATTTAGAAAAGGATGGAGGCAAGGAAATCTGGTCCATATCAATAAGACTCATGTCAATTGGAATTGGCTTTGCCAAATCGTATGGGTTACAAAGGGAAGTGAATAAGTCAATAGGATTCATGTTAACTTAAAATGGGAAGGTGATAGATGGTAAAATGGATGGACGAGGGGATATTATCTACTAGAATCGATGCTAGAACTTTAGAACATAAAAGCCTACATATCATTTTCCAACTCTATAAAATGCCCCTTAGAGCCTCTAAAATACACTAGGGCATTTATTGGATGCTGGAGGGCATCCACACAATCTCGAATCAAATTTTGCAACTCCAAAAACTCTATTCCTATGAAAATTGTTCAATCATATTTTTGTAACCTGCAAAACAGAAAGCATAAACAAGTTAGTAACAATATAAATTAGCATAGGAAACCCTTTGTGGGTCCCACCGTGATCACCATTTATGAATACAAAAATCAAGCAATACCAAATATAAACTATGAAATGATAAATAAGCAAAGTAACACAAATTATTGCACAAAGAAATGAACTCTTTTATTAATGTTGATGGATCTCTAGTGTTACAATAAAAATTACCTAAATGTGGGGTGTACAATGCTTATTATTTTGGTACAAATTGTTACAAAGTACTAGGGTTATTTGAAACCCTAGTGGAAAATAATGGTGGTGTCTTCGCATTTGATTCAATCCCAATAAGTTATGGATTGGCTTTGAATATCTTGAATAGGGCCACCCAAGATTCAACAACCGTCAATGAATATTTTTCTTACACCTACACACAACAAATAATAACAAAGATCAATAATATCTGTGAGGGCTCCAATGTGTGAGACCCTCAGGAGAAATAAAATCACTAAACCCTGGTATTGCAATGAAAGCTATAAACAGAGCATAAAAACATAAAATAAAAGTGCACAAATTTTTTTACCTTGCTAACTTACTATTTCAACCTTTGTAGTTGATGTTTATGATGGTTGTGTGGATGCCCTAGGGGCACTTGAGGACCGTAGAACTTTATATCTGGTGTATAAACACCTGCAAGCACTTGATGATGACCAAAAATACCTAGAGGTGCTCTAGAGGCTCAAGAGGGCATTCAAAAGGCTTTGGAGGGTGCTCGCAAAGCTTTTGAGGGTATTTTATGGCTGAGGAGAATGCTGCAGAACCAGATCTGGTTCACACGAGCTATGTGATGATGGATGCAAGGGCCATGGCTAACGAAAGTAATGGCGAGGATGCGAGGGAACTTAAGAACTTAGAGGACTCAAGAATTTAGACTTGTTATGGCATTCCAAAACTTAGGAAACGTAGGGGTTGAGTCATCAAAATGACTCCTATTTATAATCTTCCCTTGGATATGTTAGGGTTTCAATGATACAAAATGTGTGGTCAAGATTAAAACATGAGGAAGGATGGAGATTAAACCCGGGTAAATGACATGGATTAAGGCGGATGGATGGCTAGGATTAAAACATGACGGATGGTTGGGATTAATTCGTATATATTTATTAAATATATATAAATATAATATATAAAATATTAATAGTTAAATATATATTAAACAAATATATATAAATAATGGATAATTGTGGTGGGAAGTTATGGATGGATGACAAGTGGTTGGATTTTGGTGTCTATAGATATACATTTATTTTTATATTTTTATGGTAGTTGGAAACATAATGCTTTAATGAAGAGTCTTCATTTATTTAGATTCTCAACAACCAAAGTATTGGTCTACTCTGTTCATGCAAACATCATAAAGCCGAATAGAAAATGTTTGTTTTCTTTTTAATAGAAAACAAACCCAACAAGCATTTAATTTTAATACTTATATATATATATATATATATATATATATATATATATATATATATATATATATATATATATATATATATATATATATATATATATATATATATCCATTTATTATTCGAATGAACTCTTTTAACCCAAATAAATATATATATATATATATATATCCATTTCTTCTTCGATGGAACTCTTTTAAACCAAATAAATCTCTCCCTAAAATGATTATATCAAATGGAATCATATCAAGGATAAGATTATCTATAATAAACAATAAAACCATTATTTATCCTTCTTTACAATACCTCTATTTATCAAGTAAACTTCCATCCAAGAATAGAATAACAATTTAGTAAACTATTTGCATCCAAAGCTTATATATATAAATATATATCATATTTTCCATCTAGTATAAGTCCTGTATAACTAAATTTGAAATAGTCAATCATTCCATCAATAAAACAACATAGCAAAACATAAGTCCATCCAAATAAAAAGTCTACCAAGGGAGGGTCATGACATCCTCCCCCCTTAGGCTTAACACAGTCCTCTATGTTTCAACATAGTTCAAACATAAAACAACATTTACAATGTATTTTCAAACAGGAATGGAAAATGTTTTTGCATATCTGCTACTTTCTCCCAAGTAGCATTTCTCTTAGAATAGCGGTCCCACTAGACCTTGCATTGCTCCAAGGTCCCTTTCCTCATCGATTTGGAATGAAACTCAAGGATTTTTACTGGTCGAACCTCTATAGCCTTCGGGTCCGCCATCTGTAGTTTAGAAAAGTCCCACACATGATCAGGATTAGCTATATATTTTCTAAGCAATGATATGTGAAAGGTGTCATGAATCTTTGATAGATTGGGTGGTAAGGCAAGTCGATATGCCATAGGACTGATATTTTCTATAATTTCAAAGGGTCCAACAAAATATGGATCTAGTTTTGTGGACTTAATAGCACTCTTCTTTGGTCTCACCCTCAGAAACACTCTGTCACCCACAGCAAACTCTCTTGGTGACCTCTTAAGGTCGACATAACTTTTTTGATGATCTATAGCTTCTTTAAGCCTTTCTCTGATCATCCTTAATTGTTGCTCCATTTCCTTGACCATATCTGGTCCAAGCACAACCCTATCCTCTAGATTATCCCAAGATAATGGTGTCCTACACCTCCTACCATATAGAGCTTCAAATGGTGCCATGCCTAAGGTCGAATGGTGATCGTTATTGTAGGTAAATTCTACCAAGTGTAGGTAATCTTCCCATTAGGTCTTTTGATCCATACAATACATGTGAAGCATGTCCTCTAACACTTGGTTCACCCTTTCAGTTTGCCCATCGGTTTTTGGGTGATATGTAGAACTGATGTTTAACCTAGTGCCAATGGCACGATGTAAAGCTTGCCAAAACTCGGATGTGAATCTCGAGTCTCTATCTAAAATGATCACTTCCAAAAAACCATGAAGCCTGAATATTTCCTTGGCAAATCTATTAGCCACAACCACGACATCATCCTTGGTATTTTTGGGTATAAAATGCACAACCTTGGTCAGTTTGTCAACCACAACTAGGATTGCATCATGCTGGAATCTGGTCTTTGGCAAACCTACAATAAAATCCATTGAAATCACCTACCATTTTTATGTAGGTACATCATGAGGGTACAATAGTCCTAGTAGGATGTCTATGTTTTACCTTAACTTTCTGGCATTCAAGACATTGGGCGATATATTCAGTTATGTCCTTCTTCATTCCTGGCCAGTAGAAGGTTTTCTTCATATTCTCTCTCATTTTTGCCCCTCCTGGGTGAGCAGAATATGGAGATCTGTGTGCTTCATTCATGATCATTTTCTTCAAATCATCGACCTCAAGAATTACTACCCTATCCTTAAAGCATAAGAAACCATCCTTGATGCTGAAATCCTTACTTTCATCAGGTTTCCTTTCCATCCTTTCTCGAATTTGATTGCAAAACACATCTTGATGTTGCATTTCCTTAACTTGTTCCATCAAGTCTATATGGATGTGAGACAAGACAACTATGTGTCTTCTCCTACTGAGTGCATCGACAACCTTATTTTCCTTCCCTTTGATGTATTCAATGCCAAAATCATATTCAACAAGAAATTCCATCCACCTTCTCTACCTAGCATTTAACAAAGGTTGAGTAAATATGTACTTCAGACTTTGATGGTCTATCCTCAACTCAAAGGGTCTCCCTACCAAATAATATCACCAAATTTTGAGAGCAAAAACCATCACTACCAATTCTAGATCATGGGTTGCATAATTGACCTCATGTCATTTCAGTTTCCTAGATCCATAGGCTACCACTACTTCATCTTGTGAGAGCACTCCTCCCAAACCTTCCAAAGATGCATCTGTACACACAGAAAAACTACCCTGAGGGTCTGGTATCTTTAGTATGGGAGATGTAGTGAGTCTTTGTTTGAGTAGATCAAAAGCTACCTCACATTTATCCATCCACTTGAACTCTTTTTCCTTCCTCTGAAGGTTAGTTATTGGAGCGGTTATCTTGGCGTAGTCCTTCACATAACGCCTATAATATCTAATCAAACCCATGAAACTCTAGACTTCCATCACATTTGTGGGTGGTGGCCAATTCAATATAGCTTCTATTTTCTTAGGATCCATCGTGATCCCTTCTACTGATACAATATGCCCTAAATATTGCACTTTTGACACATAAAATTCACACTTCGACAAATTCCCATATAATTGATTCTTCCTTAGCAGCTCCAAAATGATCCTAAGGTGTCTGTCATGCTCTAACTTATTCTAGGAATATATCAAAATATCATCTAAGAACACAAGAACAAATCGGTCCAATAGCTTCCTGAAAATGCTATTCATCAAGTTCATAAATGTTGCTGGAGCATTCGATAGACCAAAAGGTAAGATAATAAACTCATAATGTCCATAACGAGTTTTGAAGGTTATCTTATGGGTATCCTCTTCTCGGATCCTCAATTGGTGGTATCCTAACTTTAGATCAATCTTTGAGAAGATAGTGGCATCTTTAAGCTGATCAAAGAGGTCTTCGATTCTAGGTAGAGGATATCTATTTTTAATGGTTGCCTTGTTCAACATCCTATAATCTATACATAGTCGCAAGGAACCATCCTTTTTCTTGATGAACAACACTGGTGCACCCCATGGTGACACACTTGGTCTAATTAATCCCTTCTCCAGCAATCCTTGTAACTGCACTTTCAGCTCTTGCATCTCAATCGGATTCATTCTATAAGGAGCTCTATGAATAGGCTCTATTCTAAGTTGAAGTTCAATTGTGAAATCAAATTCATGTTTAGGTGGTAATCCAGGTAAATCCTCTAGAAATACATCTCTAAACTCCTGAAGAACTAGGTGTTTCTCAAACACCTCTTCCTTCTTTTCATCTTCTATCTCATTTAACTTCACTACATAAATTGTTCCTCCTCTCTTCATTGCCTTCTTAAGATGCATTACGGAGAGGATCTAGGGTCAAAAAGCCCCTTGCAGGTTGTACACCCTCTATACTTTCCTACCATATTTCAAGTACTCAATCCATCTATCCTAGAAATTGATTACAACCTTATGTGCTTGTAACCAATCCATTCCTAGCACTACATCAAAAGCATGCAATGGTGCTACATACAAACATCCAATGGTCATACCACTAGGTAGGGTAATTTCTACCATGGGATAGCACTGATTTATAGAGTAGGTTTATCCTGAACCATACTCGACCTTCCACCCATGTGCCAAGATTCCTAGCCTTTTTGGTATATCTTTAACTAAGCTAGTGGAAACAAAACTATCTATAGCACCACTATCAATCAAAATTTTAACATTTCTACCAAATATCTTACCTTTTATCAGTAGTGGAGTGGCTTGCCCTTCCAGATTCTGACTTCCTATTACTGCATAAATCTTATGTGTAGGTTCCTTGTGTGCAAGATCCTTATAGGTAGGTTCTTTTCCCTTCGAACTCGACCCTATTCTGTATGGACATTTATTGGCATAGTGTGGTCCACCACAATCAAAGCATCCATCCTTAGGTCCTGGGTGAGTTTTCTGCTTTTGTCCTTCTTTTTCTTTTACTGCTAATGGAGGATTGGCCTGACCCTATGGTGGTGGTCTATTATTCCCATTGTTGCGATTGTTAGGATTATGGTTCTTCCCTTTGAACCTTTTCCTAAACTTTCCTTGTTTCCTATCATTTCTTCTATCCTATCTAGGGGAACTCTTGTTTTCTTGCTTCCCTTCCCACTTCATGAATCCTGCACTATTTCTTTTTCTTAGTGCCTCTTTATCCTGCTTAGATGCCCCTTCATAATCGAAGTAGGGCTTAAGATAAGTTTCAACTTTCCTAGCCAGATCATAGGCCTTCTGAAGAGTACTAGGTTCTCGCATGTTCACTTCATGCCCTACTCTAGGATCTACTCCTAGTATAAACTTATGAACCTTCATATTCTCATTATACGTGGGCACATACTTCAATAGCTTGATAAATTTTTGGTAATATACCTCCATCGTCTTATTCCCTTGTCTAAGATTGGTGAATTCCTCAAATTTCTTGGTATAAAAATGTTCGGTGAGGAATATTTCTTTAAAAGCAACTACAAATTCTTCCCATTTCAGATCAACTATGGCCTCAATTCTCTTTTTCTCACTAAATGTTTCCCACCAATCCAAGCCAACACCCTGTAGGTGTAGAGTGGCATAAGATGTTCGGGTTCTAGTGGAATAGTTCTTCATGTTACAAAAAGTTTCTATCTCCTTCAACCAAGCTTCGACTTTATCACCATCTTCCTCTCCATTGAACTTGGAAGATTTTAGATGTTTCATATCCTTGCCCAATTCTACCTCTAGTCAAATTCTAGCCTATTGTGCCTCTAAAGAGGTTTCATTCTCTTGTCCCACTCTAGAATTTCTAGCTTGTGAATCTCGATTCACTATAGCCTCCAATAGTTGTTTCTGTGTTTCCATCTGTTCCCTTAGTAAGGCAACTATTGTAGTGAGATCCTCCCTCTCATTACTAGGATTATTCGTACCTATATCTTTGGTCTTGACCTCTACATTATTTTTTTATGTTTACCTCATCGATGGGGTAGCACTCCCTCTCCTTCTCTTTGGTGGCATTGTCCCTGGCCACACATAGGAGAGATAGTAGGAATCAGTTCACAATTACATCTTTGAATTGTTTCTCCTACTAGAAACTATATTCCTAGTTATCCTAACTAGACAATCGAGGTCTACTTTTAATAGACACACTTTCCTTATAGGTATAGTCTTTACATGGTGCTCATCCTATTACACTCCATCTATTCTTGCGCAAGGAAACTTGTATCCCTATGAACCAAGCGCTCTGATACCAAATATCACAACCCAAATTCCTCAACCTAATTTTTTTATATCTAATAGTTTGGCGGAGTTCCTATTCCATTAATCTATTTTTTTGAGTCTCTAGCGGTCCTTCGCTAGAGCATTTGTGCTTTAACCAAAATAATCATTCAATTACAAGACCACATCAAGGTACATGAGTTCACCCATTCCAAAACCCTATAAGTCCATATGTGAAAGGGTTCTAGGTGTATATTTTAGTAAAACTATATTTCTTAATTCCATCGAATGAGCTAGCTTTGACTCCCACTCTCATTCTATTGAGAGGAGCATGCCAAATCCACACTCTACATAAGTCCTTCTATGTAGGTGACGTATACATGTAGGGGTTAAATTATCCATCTCATTTTAGTAATGAGTTAGTCATCCCACTAATAAACCTCTTCTCCAACCTATCTATTGGAATTATTATGAGGTCACTCATTGTCCTATCTAGATGAGTGTTCTTAGAGGTTTCCCTATTTTCTTCAACAAACAACCTATTGTTCAGCCTCTAAAGTTCTACTTATTTTAGAGTAACACTTCTGTTAGTTAATACTATCGACAAAAGAATGTATCTCTAACATAATTATGTTTTTTTCCTAACATTCATTAGTTAATTTTCCATCCACCATATTGTTCACATCACCCTGGATTCTAAGACATCCAACTACTTCCTTTTAAATGAACCACTAAAAATAAATATTCCTTGTAGAGTAAATAAATATATACATTGCCACAAATTCACTAAAAAGATCTCATTAAAAGTTTCCATATCATTTATTCACACATAATAATCTCTTGATCAAAATGAAAAATATACAACTTACGATATTTAACCCATTGGTCTCAATTTCATTTACAAAACTACAAAGTTACTAACTAAAAATCCATTTACGATAGATTAGACAACTGGTGTCTGCTCTTGCTTCAAAATAAACATAGAATTTCCATAACTACACAAACATAAATATTTCATTTTTTACAAAGGAACCAAAATTTTTGGAGGCTATGAGATCACATTAGACATTCAACATAGTCAAAGATAACAATTAGAAACTCCTTCAACTGCTTTTTCTGTAACGTTCCTACCAAAACCAACCAATCTTAGAGAGTTTTTTTTTTGTTTGTATTTATTATATTCTTATCTAAGTCATTGATCAATAAGTGATTAAGAAGAATCTCCATGTGGTTCTCTTATAGATGAGTATCCAAGTAAGTCCAAGGTTGCACTTCATAGGAATCAATGTGGTTAGTGTCTATCCCATGGATAGGAGTGGCCAACCCCTATAATGACCTGTAGGTAAGTTTCTTTACCTCGCAATTGGGAATTCTCCTATCTAAAATAGGAACACCATTTTCCCTACTAGCTTAAATCAACATTAAGCTAGCCTTATGTTAGGTCTCTTTCAACCCGTACATTAGGTGTATGCCTTGAGGATTAGCTTGTTCCTCCTTAAGGATAGAACAATCAATCATTGCAATGCTTAACTCTCCCCATATCAACAATGGGTAGCTAAGGGGGTTATCACACAAACCCTCATAGACTTTTTAATGTCTACCATTATACCTTACTTGCTCTATTCAACTATAATCTCCACGATATGAGATAACATTCAAATTCTCCCTTATGATCATTCTCATGTTTAATCACTAGAGATCCATATTTAAGTGTTATACATGATTTATCCTTTCTCTTTTATTTAGGGATAATTTATGTCATCTAAACACAATATTTAATTCTCATTTAAATATCTAATCCCTAATATATGATAACTTCATGCCATGACATAACTTTACTTTATTTTCCATAATTGCTTGTAACTGAGAATTACATTGTTTACAGATCTTCTTAAAGAGTAATACAATTCCTTTGTATCAATTTACAAATCATCCTCAATAGAGGTATTATTACAATAAAGGAGACCTTACATTAAAGGGGCCTTGTTACAACATATATACATATCAAATGGAAGTCGAATAGATCCAATCCTCACCCAACTACACTCGAACCACTAGTACTAGGTTGTAGGTATTTCGGGATCAGGACAACCCATTACATGTATATGAAAATGCATTCTAGGCAAGCAATAGAATGTAATAATTTTCAATTGAATGCAACTAAACACAATACATTCCTCATAATGTAATTGTCTAAAGCATTCCCAAAATTCAAAGGAAGGAAATCCCATACTTTCCTAAGAATGAAATCCACATTTTCATCCCATATAATTTTTCCACAAAGATATACCTTTGAAATAAATATTATTACATTCAATTATTGTTAATCATTTCAAAAGAGAATTCCATAAATTCATTCAAGAATGGAATATTTTCATGCATAAATAGATAATACTTTCACAAGTAACTCATATTTATTTCACCTAGAAATAACATTTAAACAAATGGATTCAATTATAGATTCACAAATCATCCCATAAATTTGTTTCATAATCTATCACGAGATTTTCGAGAGATTTTTATATTTTTTCCAAAAGAGAAATAATTCATGAATGGAATCTTTTTATGCATACACATACAATACTTTCACAAGTAACTCATATTTCTTTCACCCAGAAATAACATTTAAACAAATGGATTCAATTATAGATTCACAAATCATTCCATAAGTTTGTCTCATAATCTATCACTAGATTATATTCCAAATTTGTTTCATAATCTACCATCATGGTCACACTATAGTTCTTTCACAAATATACCCACTAATTTGTCTTGTAGTCTATAGTTTTCCACAAATTTAGCTACCAATTTATCTTATGATCTATCAACAAGATCGTACTATAGTTTCACAAGTCTAGCTACAAACTGTCTTGCAATCTATCCACTAAGATTACTCAAGTTTAGCTATAATTTGTCTCGTAATCTACCAAAAAGATTACACTATAGATTTACAAACTTAGCCTCAAATTTGTTTCAAGAACACACTATAGATTCACAAAATTAGCAAATAGATTTGTTAACTAATATTTCATCAAGATTAAACTATAGTTCTCAATAAGAAATTACATAGTCTATCAACAAGACTATTACTTAATTTATACAAATATTTTTACCAAATTTGTCTCAAAGTCTTTAAACAAGAATTTTTCATGGTTTACACAAATTTTATCATATACTTATGTTTCACAGTCAATTAACAAGATTGTACTACAAATCTCACAAATTTGTCCTAACATTTTTTTTATAACCTATTAGAAAGATTATATGGTTTCTAAAATTCTCTTTTTAATTTGCTCCATAATAATATTTATCAAATTTTCATCAATTGAAACTATAGGTTATATTATTGTTTTGTTTTCTTCAAGTTCCCTTTTCAAAAACAAATCGTTACTTCATATACTAGGGTTTATTTGACTAGGTAAAAAAAGGAGTTTTAATTACACATATACAACTACAACCAAAGAATTATCATTCATCTATCTGATCCACTAAGTAATTCTAATCAGAATTCAGAGTCAAGCAACCAAATCATGCTAGCTTAGGGTCTATTCAACTAGCAGCGAACCGCTAGTACCATAGTCTTCTTGACTATGCAGCTAGCACAAGCTAGCTTCGACCACACCGACCATGGTCAAGAAATAAATGATGATAATTTTAATATAAATATCCCCATATAATTTTATGAGATGCATGTGGGATGAATATTTCCACAATGAACAAATAAAACTAGGTTTTCAATTGTGATGATCTATAAAGCAGTCAAATATCAGCTAGTGTTAGTCATCAGGTTAAACACATCAACCATGTCATTACCCTACATCACAGTGCAACTCACAACTGCGATCATGACATCATGGTCGAGAGAATAGGGAAGGATTATTTATTTTGAAATTTACCCAAACCCTAGTGTGTCTCATGTGGGACAAAAACCTGCTATTAATTCGTAAATTTTCTTCCTACGTGTAGACAAACACAGAATGTCGACATCAATTGCAATGAATGGATTTTTATATGGCTCAAAACACCTTTGGTTAGGCAAATTAGTCATAAGGAAGAGTATTTTGTTACTGTTTGATCTTGGTAGCTTACATCAAATTGGAGGTAATGTATAGAAGATAAAATAATGACCTGTTACAAGGTTGGTTCCCAAAAAGTTTTGCTCATCCATT
The DNA here is from genome assembly GCA_028583015.1 of Wollemia nobilis. NCBI lineage: Eukaryota > Viridiplantae > Streptophyta > Pinopsida > Araucariales > Araucariaceae > Wollemia > Wollemia nobilis. Next base: position 23,499,944 of record JAQPPZ010016881.1, read on the forward strand.
TTAGGGTTCAATAACAAAGTTTTAAAGGGGTTAAATCCCTAACCTCAATCCCAAGCATGGTCAGTAGGATACTAGAACATGACCTAGTGATACAAGCCACCGTGGTATATGAAGAAGTCACAATGGTATTCCACATCGATTGTGATGTGGATAGGGGTGAGATATATAGTGTACCATACTTCTATAAAAGGTATCTAGGGTATGATTAATTTGGGTATTAACTTAGATCGAGTAATATTACTATTAGGCTCTATATGCGTGTTATTTAGGCCTTCGTATGCTCTTGATGTGCAACCCTATCGTGGGGTCTCATCCTCATATGGATTGGTTTACCAACAATATACATTGACAAAATACTTCAATACACACCATATTTTAGAACTATAGAATAAAAATTGCTTACATAACATGACCAATCATATAGAACATGAATTAAAATTATGGATTACACATTGCTAAACTATTTGCAAGTTTGAACATAAGCAAGATTTTTATTTCATAAATCAAATAATGAAAACGAGGTTATGAAGGAAAAACCCTTCAACCTGTAATATTCATAAAACTTCAAACTTCTCTTCCTTGTCCTCTAAGTCCACTAGTCCTTCCTTTGTGCATGTCTCCCCTCTTGATATCAAATGGTGGATTTTTATAGCATTTTGGAGGTGCCTTTTCAAATGGTGAAGGGCAAGCTAGGTAATGACTTGTTGGAGGGGTCATTTGGAAGTACAGACCCACTAAGGTGGTGATGCATATAAGGTGGAGGAATAGTGCCTTAGAAGACCTAAGGACATGATGATGCATATAAGGTGGAGTAATAGTGCCTTAGAAGACCTAAGGTGACTATATTATAATTTTAAATTCATTCTAGTGTCTTATAAGTCTAGATTCCTTTCCCATGGCACTTAGAGTCAAAATTTTCCTTCTCTAAAATTTAGCTCCACATTAATATGCAAAACATGCTAATAATTTAATTCATAAGTAATCCTCTTTTTTTATATATATATATTTTCCTTCTAGGGTGCATTTTTCAAAAGCATTAAATAAATCACCCCAATTTCCAAAACTCTAAAAATTTCCAATACTTTCTAAGACTTCACAAAAATAAGCATTAGTTTCCTTTTTCTTTGTCAAGCACAAGGGTTCGATCGAGGTGGGATGTGACATACTCCCCCCTTAGACTAAACACAGTCCCTTGTGTTACCATAGTTAGCAAGCATAAAACATTAATGCATTTCCAAAACATAGCAAAGGAAACAAATAACCATAATGCTTTTACCAATTTGCACTCATAGGCATCCATGCAACCTCAATATTCCACACCATTGTTTTATCCTATGGATGGCCTTTTTAAGATAGACTCACTATCACCATCCAATCCAGGAGACTAGTCTCAGACATCATTTTCCAATGGTGTAAACATGAGTATATAATGCACCTACATGCGGGTAATAATCCGTGTTACCCATGAGTTGTCTTCATCATCCTTTCCCTTTACTAGTATCCCATTCCTGGTGGTCGAACAACTCCTTCCCATGAGAAGAGCAACTTCTTCCACCCATGAGAACTCCTAGACCTGTGATGCAACAAAATATCAATAGTACCATATTCTTCAAGAAATAAAGCATCTATACTACATGAACTAGTATTGAATCATCCATCAATAATTGCTTTGCATGGTAAGGTCAAAGCATAAAAAAATATAAATATTATCATAAAGCATCAAGTTATAAATCAATGCATACCTATCATCATAAAGATCTGTAGTATCTATCAATGCATAAGTATCTCTATAAAGTATTAGAGTATCTATCAATGCATCTAACTAAAATAATATTACATATTATTTTCAAATAAGTAAGGAAAATGATTCCTCATGTCCTCCACCCTTTCCTAGGTGGCATTTCTTTTTGAATATAGGTCCCACTGGACCTTGCATTGTTCTATGTTTCGCTTCCTCATCCTCTTGGAGTGAAACTCAAGGATCTTTACCGGATTTACCTCAATGTAAGTTGGGTCTACCATCTGCAGCTTTGAGACATCCAAAACATGATTAGGATCATCAATATACTTCCTAAGTAGGGACACATGGAAAGAATCATGGATCTTTGCCAAATTAGGTGGCAAGTCGAGTCTGTAGGCAATAGGGCTAATCCTTTCTAGGATGGCGAATGGTCCAACATATCTAGGATCTAGTTTAGTTGACTTGATAGCACTTTTCATAGGCTTTACTCTCAAGAATACCTTATCTCCTACAGAGAATTCTCGAGGAGTTCTCTTCAAGTCAGCATAACTTTTTTGGTGATCTAAACTCTTAGATTACCTTCATTCTGTTCCTCCATTTCTTTGAGTGTATCTAGTCCAATGATGACCCGATCCTCTAGATTATCCCATGACAATGATGTTCTACATCTTCGACCATACAAAGCCTCAAAAGGAGCCATATTTAAAGAAGCATGGTATCCATTATTGTAGGTAAATTCTACTAAAGGCAAGAAGTCTTCCCATCGAGACTTTTGATCCATGCAATACATGTGAAGCATATCTTCTAGGACTTGATTGAATCTTTTTATCTATCCATCTATCTTAGGATGATAAGCAAAACTTATATTTAGAGTGGTGCCAATTGCATGATGAAGAGCTTGCCAAAAGTCGGATGTGAACCTAGAATCTCGGTCAGAAATGATTACTTCAGGAAACCCATGTAACCTAAAGATATCTTTGGTGAATCTATTGGCTATTACTACCGCATCATCCTTGGTGCTTCTAGGTATGAAATGTGCCACTTTGGTCAGTTTGTCTACCACAACAAGTATTGCATCATGTTGGTACCTAGTCTTAGGTAACCCAACTATGAAATCCATTGATATTACCTACCACTTTTGCATGGGCACATCATGTGGATACAATTGTCCTGTTGGATGTTTATGTTTTACCTTCACTTTCTGGTATTCCAGACATCGAGCAACAAATTTAGTGATATCCTTCTTCATATCGGGCCAATAGAAAGTCTTCTTCATGTTTTCTCTCATCTTGGCCCCTCCAAGATGAGCGAAATATGGGGATCTATGAGCTTCCCTCATGATCGACCTTCTTAAATTACCAATTTTGGGGATGACTACCCAATCCTTAAAACACAAAAGTCCATATTTGAGACTATAATCCTTATCTATCCTAGGATCATGTGCCATCTTAGCTTGGATTTCATTACAAAGTTGATCCTGAGATTGGGCTTGCTTAACTTGATCCATGAGATCTACATGACTTTGAGTCAGTGTAGCAATGTGCCTTCTCCTACTCAAAGCATCGATGACTTTGTTTTCCTTCCCTTTGATATACTCAATACCAAAATCATATTCAACCAAGAACTCAATCCACCTTCTCTATCTTGCGTTAAGCAATGGTTGAGTAAAAATGTATTTTAAACTTTGGTGGTCAGTTCTCAACTCAAATGGTCTACCCACAAGGTAGTGTCACCAAATATTTAAGGCATGTACAACTGCAGCTAGTTCTAGGTCATGTGTAGCATAGTTAGTCTCATGTTTCTTGAGATTTCTTGATTCATATGCCACTACTACTTTATCTTGGGATAACACTCCTCCCAATCCTTCCAAGGAAGCATCTGTGCATACTAAAAAATTTCCTTGTGGATCTAGGATTTTTTGTATTGGAGCAGAAGTGAGCTTTTGTTTAAGCAATTGAAAGGTGGCTTCACATTTATCTATCCATTTGAACTCCTTTCCTTTTCTTTGAATATTTGTTATTGGAGAAGCTATCTTAGAATAGTCCTTCACAAATATTCGATAATATCCCACCAATCCCATGAAGCTTCGCACTTCAGTCACATTAGTAGGAGGTGGCCAATTCAAAATGGCCTCAATATTCTGGGGATCCACCACAATTCCATTTGCAAAAATTATATGTCCCAAGTAGTGTACTTGTGGAACATAAAAATCACATTTGGATATGTTTTCATAGAGTTGATTCTTTCTCAATATCTCTAGCATGATTTTTAGATGTCTATCATGCTCTTCTTTACTATGGGAGTGAATTAGAATATCATCTAAGAATACCAATACAAACCGGTCCAACTGATTTCTAAACACACTATTCATTAGATTCATGAAAGCAGTTGGTGCATTGGTTAACCCAAATGGTAGGATAGTGAATTCATAGTGCCCATACCTAGTCTTGAAAGTAGTTTTGTGAGTATCCTCATCCCGGATCCTCAACTGATGATACCCTGATTTCAGATCAATCTTGGAAAATATGGTTGCCTCTTTAAGTTGATCAAATAGGTCTTCTATCCTTGGCAAAGGATACCTATTTTTGATGGTAGCTTTGTTTAACATTTTGTAATCTATACAAAGCCTTAGTGAACCATCCTTCTTCTTTACAAATAGTACTGGTGCACCCCATGGAGATACACTTGGTTTAATTAACCCTTTGTCGAGCAACTCTTGGAGTTGCACCTTCAATTCTTGCATCTCAATAGGGTTCATCCTGTAAGGAGCTCTATGGATAGGTTCTGTGCCTGGTACTAGATCAATGGTGAAATCAAACTCACGTTTAGGAGGTATTCCAGGAAGCTCTGAAGTAAATACTTCCCTATATTCTTGTAGAATTGGGAATTTCTTAAATACTTCTTCCTTATTGTCATCCTCTACTTCTTTTAATTTAACCGCATAGACCATTCCTCATTTCCTTATGGATTTCTTTAATTGCATTGCAAATAATAGCACTGGCTCAAAAAATCCTTGCTCACTATCCATATTTATTCTTTTCTCCTCATCATTAGTAAACTCAATCCATCGATCTTGGAAATTGATCAAAGCTTTGTGAGCCTTTAACCAATCCATGTCCAAGATGATGTCAAAGGCATGTAGCGGTGCTACATATAGGTGCCAAGTGATAGAACTAGTGGGTAGGGAAATTTTAGCTATGGGGAAACATTGATCCATGGAGTAGGTCTATCCTGACCCATACTCCACTTTCCACCCTTGTGCCAAAGATCTAGGTCTCTCTAGCATGTCCCTTATTATGCTACTAGAAATAAAACTATCTGTAGCTCCACTATCTATCAAAATTTTAACATCTCTACCAAATATTTTACCATTTATGAGCAAGGGAGTTGCTTGTCCTTCCAGGTTTTGGTTCCCGATGGTTGCGTAGATTTTGTGGTCCTTCCCATTTGCCTTCTTGCTAGATTTTGCACATGGTGAGGACAATTCCTTGCATAGTGCGGACCCCTCGCAATCATAGCATCCAAATTTATGGTTCTAATTTGTTCCTTGAACTGGCTTATCCTTCTCATTGATAGGAGGTGGTCCTACCTATTTTAGAGGTTGAGGTCTTTCAACATTGTTGTTGTTTTTATTCTTTTTTTGGAACCTCTTCTTAAAATTTCTTGGTTTCCCATTGTTCCTCTTTGCGAATTTGGAATTTTCTCTACCCTTCTATTTTTTTAGGTTCCCACTTCCTCTTTGGTTGGTGATGATGTTCCTTCTTTGACCAATTTGAGGAGTTGATGAATTTCCTATTTGGGTGCAGATTGTACTCTGCCTGGCATGCCATATCGTAAGCCATCTCCAGATCACTAGGTTTGTGCATATTCACTGAAGTTCTGATTTGATACTCAGTTCTTGAGAGGAATTTATGTACTTTCAACTTATTATCCTTCTCATAAGATGGAACATATTTGAGCAACCTTACGAATTGCCTATAGTACCCCTCTATGGATTGGGTCCCTTGTTGGAGTTGGACGAATTCATCAAGTTTCTTCATATAAAATTGTTTAGTGAGGAACCTTTTTCTGAAGGCTTTTACAAAATCCTCCCATTTGAAGTGAATAACTTTGACTTTCTGCTCCTTACAAAAGGTCTCCCACCATTCCAGACTTGTTTCCATTAGAAGCCCTATGGTCCAGACTATCTTGGTTGTTGGAGAGTAGTTTCTCATGGAGAAGTAAACCTCCAATTCATTTAACCAGGATTTTGCTGAATCTCCTCCTTATTTTCGATAAAATTTCTAACCTTTACATGTTTCAAATCCTTTTCTAGTTCCCCATTAATGCGGGCTTTAGCCACATGATCCATTTCATCGGTGTCATTTGCTTGCTCTACCATAGGATTTGTTGGCTCAGGACCCCTATTCTTAGGTTTTCGTATTTCAGCCCTAATGGCCTCCAACAAATTGCTCTGTTGGGCCATTTTCTCTCGATACAGAGTCATTTCTCCTTGCATCATCTGAACAATGGTCGTGATATTCTCTACTTTGTTTGAGTTTTTAGAACTTTCCCCTACGGGTCTATCTTCAACACTATCTGTGCTAACTAGTTTCTCCTTTTGAGAAACCCTCTTCCTTCCACTTCTCAACTTAGGTGGCATGTTTCCTAAATTTAAGAGTGGTGTCAGTTTGCAATCCTACTAATAGTAAGTCTTACCATACATGCGCATATCTAAATTACCTATCGTTACACATTTACTTCTACTATATGCAAATTTTAAATACCACATGCATCTTGTTAAAATGTATCTCAATGTATAAATAGCATGCAACACGTTATTATAGTTGACTACCATTTGGTGGTCGAATAATGGTGTTTCAACCATGGTAAAGGTTCAGTTTGCTACTATTGGTGGGATATGTTTCAGCATATCCTAGCTAAGTTTCATACGACTTCCATATCTGGCCAAAAGGCCATGTTGTAACATTGTTGCAAAAATTTATTATCATTAATAGAAATCATTCACCAATATGTAGAAATATCAAATCATTCATCCACAAATAATTATCCAAAATAAAAATACACAAATGAGAGAGAGATAGATAATACCATTAAGGTAGGAAAACACCAATAATAATCCTTAAGGAAGGAATAACTCCACAATATCTCCCAAGATGAGAGATGCCACTTAATGAGGGTAAATTCCCATAGGCCACTTCGTGGGAAAAGATGATTACATAAGATTCATCTCCCTGATTACAATGAAAAATATATCTTCTTTATATATCCATCTTCTTATTCTACTTTGGGGAGCCTACTACTAATATAATATAATATTATAATACAATCAACCTTGGGTTATGTGTGGTCCATGCCAACCCTTATACAATATAATAATATATCCCCAAATATCTATTCCTAGGTACCCTACCATGCCACCCTCCTTACAAATGTTTCATCCTCAAAATATATGAAGAAACATGATAATATGATTTGCTAAGCAATGTTAGAAACTGGTACCAATCTCGATCATCCATCCATCCAAGTGAAACATGTTGATGTTGGTATGCCATTTTGTTACTTGAGTATCCAAATTTGCTTTGTTGGCTCTATGCTTCTACTACTGTATTTTGATAACTTTAATGATGGGTCCACTTGTTCCTTGATGATGATGAACCACTTTGAAAACCATGATCACTATGCTTTCTCTGCTAAACACTGCCATTGTTGGTGCCCTTATGATTCCATGTAGAACCATAATATTGCTGCCTTGAGCCATACCTACAAAAATATTATCGCTCATGGTGGTGTGGATGGCGATATGGTGTAACCTTAACTTGATGTTCTACCTTCTTTGACTCCTCAAAATTTCGCTCCAATGTTCTAAAATTTTCTACACATTGTTCTTTCATGTTCCCTTTGTTTAGTGTGTCCTTGTGCTCTTCTATAAAATCTTCCTTGGACTCTATTGCTGTTATTTCCATGGACTCAATTGTTCCTACTTCTTCCATGGGCTCTATTGCTGCTACTGCCTTCTTGGATTTTGTTTCAGGTTCTTCAATTTATTTCTCTACAACCACTTCTTGATTTTCCTTGGATCCTTGCTCCTTAAGCTAAGAAATATCCTGCAATGTTATCTTCTTTTTCCTATACCATAAATTCATAAACTTCTTTTGCAAATTAATGTTAATAGTACCCAAAGAATGTAACCAAGGATAACCAAGAACAATATCCTCATCATCCATCTCAATAGCATAGAAATATAAATGTAAAACATATTTATCCATGGTGATCTTCAAAAAATTGAATATGCTCACCCTCTAGCTGTATGTCCTTAATTTTTTTTGCTTGAACTTGCAACTTCTTAGCCAAAGCAATATTAATAAAATTATATCTGCTACCAGGGTCAATGGAAATAATAACCTATTCCTTTTGAATGCTTCTATGAACTTGCAAAATAGAACTTTTAGCTAAATTTAAATCTTTTTTATTCTTCTCTTGATTTTGTAAATCCAATGACGTGCCTTCTATATTCCTCTTATTATCTTCCCTAACCTTTTCCTCTTTCTCGAGTAATTTTATTTCTTTTTCATAGTCTTCATTTTGTTTCTTGAAAATTTTCCATTCTCCTTTGATTTCTTTCAACATTGTTGTTTTTATTCTTTTGTTGGAACCTCTTCTTAAAATTTCCAGGTTTCCCATTGTTCCTCTTCTAATTTTGTTTATGTTCCCACTTCCTCTTTGGTTAGTGATGATGTTCCTTCCTTGACCAATTTGAGAAGTTGGTGAATTTTCTATTTGGGTGCAACACTTTGCATGGTATGCCATATTGTAAGCCATATCCAGATCACTAGGTTTGTGCATATTCATTGAAGTTATGATTTGATACTCAGTTCCTGAGATGAATTTATGTACTTTCAACTTATTATAATATTCATAATATGGAATATATTTGAGCAACATTACAAATTGCCTATTGTACCCCTCTATAATTTGGTTCCCTTGATGGGGTTGGACAAACTCATCAAGTTTTTTCATATGAAATGGTTTAGTGAGGAACCTTTTTTTGAGGGATTTTATAAAATCATCCTATTTGAAGTGAATAAATTTGAATTTCTATTTCTTACAAATTGTATCCCACCATTACAAACTTTTTTCCATTAGGATCCCTATGGTTCAAACTATTTTGGTTGTTGGAGAGTAGTTTCTCATGGAGAAGTAAATATCCAATTCATTTAACTAGGATTCTGCTGAGTCTCCTCATTATTTTCTAGTAAAATTTCTAACCTTTACATGTTTCAAATCATTTTCTAGTTCCCCATTAATGCAAGCTTTAACCACATGATCCATTTCATCAGTGTCATTTGCCTGCTCTACTGTAGGATTTGTTGACTCGAGACCCCTATTCTTAGGTTTTTGTATTTTGACCCTAATGGTCTATAACAAATTGCCCTACTTGGCCATTTGATCTTGATACAAAGTTATTTCTCCTTGCATCATCTAAACAATGGTTGTGAGATTCTCTAATTTGTTTGAGTTTTTAGAACTTTCCCCTACAGGTTTATCTTCAACACTATCTATGCAAATTGGTTTCTATTTTTGAGAAACCCTCTTCCTTCCACTTATCAACTTAGGTGGCATGTTTTCTACCATAAAAGTTGTATCAGTTTGTAATCCTACTAGTAGTAAGTCTTACCATACATGCACATATCTAAATTACCTATCGTTATGTAGGTACCTCTGCTATTGCAAATTTTAAATACCACATGCATCTTGTTAAAATGCATCTCAATGCATAAATAGCATACAACATGTTATTATAGTTGATTACCATTTGGTGGTCATGTAATGGTGTTTCAATCATGGTAAAGGTTAAGTTTGCTACTATTGGTGGGATATGTTTTAACATATCCTAACTAAGTCTCGTATGACTTCCATATATGGTCTCAAAAACCATGTGTAACATTGTTGTAGAAATTTATTATCATTAATAGAAATCATTCACCAATATGTAGAAATATCAAATCATTCATCCACAAATAATTATCCACAATAAAAATCCACAAATGAGAGAGAGATAGATAATACCCTTAAGGTAGGGAAACACCAATAATAATCCTTAAGGAAGTAATAACTCCACAATATCTCCCAAGATGAGAGATGCCACTTAATGAGGGTAAAGTATCATAGGCCACTTCATGGGAAAATATGATTACATAAGATTCATCTCCCCGATTACAATGACAAATATCTCTTCTTTATATATCCATCTTCTTATTCTACTTTGGGGAGCCTACTACTAATATAATATAATATTATAATATAATCGACCTTGGGTTATGTGTGGTTCATGCCAACCCTTATACAATATAAGAATATATCTCCAAATATCTATTCCTAGGTACCCTACCATGCCACCCTCCTTACAAATGTTTCATCCTCAAAATATATGAAGAAACATGATAATATGATTTGCTAAGCAATTTTAGAAACTGGTACCAATATCGATCATCCATCCATCCAAGTGATACATGTTGATGCTGGTATGCCATTTTGTTACTTGAGTATCCAATTTTGCTTTGTTGGCTCTATGCTTCTACTACTGTATTTTGATAACTTTAATGATGGGTCCACTTGTTCCTTGATGTTGATGAACCACTTTGAAAACCATGATCACTATGCTTTCTCTGCTAAACACTGCCATAGTTGGTGCCCTTATGATTCCATGTAGAACCATAATATTGCTGCCTTGAGCCATACCTCCAAAAATATTATCGCTCATGGTGGTGTGGATGGCGATATGGTGTAACCTTAACTTGATGTTCTACCTTCTTTGACTCCTCAACATTTGGCTCTAATGTTCTAAACTTTTCTACACATTGTTATTTCATGTTCCCTTTGTTTAGTGTGTCCTTGTGCTCTTCCATCAAATCTTCCTTGGACTCTATTACTATTATTTCCATGGACTCAATTGTTGCTACTTCTTCCATGGACTCTGTTGTTGCTACTGCCTTCTTGGATTTTGTTTCAGGTTCTTCAATTTATTTCTCTACAACCACTTCTTGATTTTCCTTGGATCCTTGCTCCTTAAGCTAAGAAATATCCTGCAATGTTATCTTCTTTTTCTTGTACCATAACTTCATAAACTTCTTTTGCACATTAATGTTAACAGTACCCAAAGAATCTAACCAAGGATAACTAAGAAAAATATCCTCATCATCCATCTCAATAGCATAGAAATATGAATGTAAAACATATTTATCCATGGTGATCTTCAAATCTTCAAAAATTTGAACATGCTCACCCTCTAGTTGTATGTCCTTAATTTTTGTTGCTTGAACTTGCAACTTCTTAGCCAAAGCAATATTAATAAAATTATATCTGCTACCAAGGTCAATGGAAATAATAACCTATTCCTTTTGAATGCTTCCATGAACCTGCAAAATAGAACTTTTAGCTAAATTTTAATCTTTTTTATTCTTCTCTTGATTTTGTAAATCCAATGACGTGCCTTCTATATTCCTCTCATTATCTTCCCTGACCTTTTCCTCTTTCTCCTTGAGTAATTTTATTTCTTTTTCATAGTCTTCATTATGTTTCTTGAATTCCGCTCATTTTGAAATCCTTGTAGTTTCTCTTTAAGGTCTATGATGATATCCATCAAGCTATCTATATTTTTATCCCTTTCCTTAAGTCTTTCCTTAATATATTCCTTAGAATCTAACTTTATTTATAATTGAATAGATACCCATGTGCTCACAAATGTCAGTTCAATTTGATCCCAAGTGGACAAGCATTTACCCCTAGCAAAGTTGTCTACCCATTGTAAAGCTTCCCCCATAAAAAAATTATGAAATTCAAACTTGAACCTGTTGTCATTATATTGAGATTTTACTATTTTCAACCACCCTCTCACATCAATATCATTTTTTCCATTACAATTTTCCCATACCATAGTTGATGCCCTAATGTAACTAGGGTTTTTTGATAATATATATCATGCCCTAATGCAAACTAGGGTTTTATGGAAATAAATATATTCCCACCGAGTTGAAGCTAAAAATCCACATAGAAAACTAGATCTGCAATTTTTTTCCAAACAAACTAGAGTGCAACTGATTTGCTTACCCAAGCTAAACAAATTTCATCTTTTGAAAAATTCATGGCTTGAAAATTCATCACTACCTTTATTCCAGATGGCTAACTTCAGATTGTCATATATCCCTCAATACTACTAGGATTCATTCATATGACCACTCATTTTAAAGCTCTTCAAATTTTGCACAAACTTATCCAAGAATCGCCTGAATCGAATAAAATTTCACAAAGATATGGCTTCTAAAAGATGAGATGTTTTTCTAGAAAAAATCTATGAAATTCATCATTATCCTTGTTCCGGATGACTAACTTCAAAAGGTTGTATATCCCTCAATACTACTCAAATTCCTTCATATGAACACTCATTTTAAATCTCTTCAAATTCTACACAAACTGATCCAAGAATCACTTGAATTGGATAAAATTTCGCACATAAATGGCTCATGAAAGATGAGATATTTTACAAAAAAATTGTCTTAATTCTGTAATTTCACACAAAAATCCCCACATTGCCAAAATCATTGCTCTAATACCACTTGTTGCAGAACTTTATTATCATTAATAGAAATCATTCACCAATATGTAAAAATATTAAATCATTCATCCACAAATAATTTTCCACAATGACAATCCACAAATGAGAGAGAGATAGATAATACTCTTAAGGTAGGGAAAAACCAATAATAATCCTTAAAGAAGGAATAAATCCACAAGATCTCCCAAGATGAGAGATACCACTTAAGGAGGGCAAAGTCCCATAGGCCACTTCATGGAGGGTTCGCTTAACTCTTCCAATATGATTCACCAATGGTTCAAGTATGGGAGAAAAGACTTACCCATTGGTAATATCCAAGCAATTTCTCTTTACTTACCAAATATGATGAAAGCCTTGTTCCCAATCTGACCTAGGCTCTGATAACAACTGTAACATTCTTACCAAAACCAACCAATATTAGAGAGATTTTTTTTTTGTATTTAATATATTCTTATCTAAGTCATTGATCAATAAGTGATTAAGAAGAATCTCCATGTGGTTCTCTTATAGATGAGTATCCAAGTAAGTCCAAGGCTGCACTTCACAAGAATCAATATGGTTAGTGTCTATCCCATGGATAGGAGTGGCCAACCCCTATAATGACCTACAGGTAAGTTTCTTTACCTTGCAATTGGGAATTCTCCTATCTAAAATAGGAATGCCATTTTCCCTACTAGCTTAATTCAACATTAATCTAACCTTATGTTAGGTCTCTTTCAACTTGTACATTAGGCGTATGCCTTGAGGATTAGCTTGTTCCTCCTTAAGGACAAAACAATCAATCATTGCAATGCTTAACTCTCTCATATCAACAATGGGTAGCTAAGGGGGTTATCACACAAACCCTCATAGACTTTTTAATATCTACCATTATATCTTACTTGCTCTATTCAACTATAATATCCATGATATGAGATAACATTCAAATTCTCCCTTATGATCATTCTCATGTTTAATAACTAGATATACATATTTAAGTGTTATACACGATTTATCATTTATCTTTTATTTAGGGTTAATTTATGTCATCTAAACAAAATCTTTAATTCTCATTTAAATATCTAAGCCCTAATATATAACCATGACATAACTTTTCTTTATTTTCCATAATTGCTTATAACTGAGAATTACATTGTTTAGAGATCTTTTTAAAGAGTAATTCAATTCCTTTGTATCAATTTATAAATCATACTCAATAGAGGTATTATTACAATAAAGGAGGCCTTACATTAAAGAGGTCTTGTTACAACATATATACATATAAAATGGAAGTCGAATAGATCCAATCTTCACTCGACTCCACTCAAACCATTAGTACTAGGTTGTAGGTATTTTGGGATCAGGACAACCCATTACATGTATATAAAAATACATGTTAGGCAAGTAATAGAATGCAAATAAACACAATACATTCATCGTAATTTAATTGTTTAAAGCATTCCCAAAATTCAAAGGGAGGAAATCCCATACTTTCCTAAGAATGAAATCCACATTTTCATCCCATATCTTTTTTCACAAAGATATACCTTTGAAACAAATATTATTACATTTCATACTATTATTCTTTCCAAAAGAGAATTCATTCATGAATGGAATATTTTCATGCATAAATAGATAATACTTTCACAAGTAACTCATATTTATTTCACCCATAAATAGCATTTAAACAAATGGATTCAATTATAGATTCACAAATCATCCCATAAATTTGTTTCATAATCTATCACGAGATTTTTGAAAGATTTTCATATTTTTCCAAAAGAGAATTCATTCACGAATGTAATATTTTCATGCATAAACAGATAATACTTTCATAAGTAACTCATATTTCTTTCACCCATAAATAGAATTTAAACAAATGGGTTCAATTATAGATTCACAAATCATCCCATAAATTTGTTTCATAATCTATCACGAGATTATATACCATATTTGTTTTATAATCTACCATCATGATCACACTATAGTTATTTCACAAATATATCTACTAATTTGTCTTGTAGTCTATAGTTTTCCATAAATTTAGCTACCAATTTGTCTCATGATCTATCAACAAGATCCTACTATAGTTTCACAAATCTAGCTACAAAGTGTCTTGCAATATATCACTAAGATTACTCAAGTTCATCTATAATTTGTCTCATAATCTACCAACAATATTACACTATAAATTTACAAACTTAACCTCAAATTTGTTTCAAGAACACACTATAGATTCACAAAATTAGCAAATAGATTTGTTAACTAATATTTCATCAAGATTAAACTATAGTTCTTAATAAGATATTACATAGTCTATCAACAAGACTATTACTTAATTTATACAAATATTTTCCCAAATTATTCTCAAAGTCTTTAAAAAAGAATTTATTATTAAACAAGAATTTGTCATGGTTTACACAAATTTTATCACAAATTTATGTTTCACAATCAAGTAACAATATTTTACTACATATATCACAAATTTGTCCTAAAAGTTGTTTTATAACCTATTAGGAAGATTATATGGTTTTTGCATTTCTCTTCTTAATTTTCTCCATAATAATCTTTATCAAATTTTCATCAATTGAAACTATAGGTTATATTATTGTTTTGTTTCCTTTAGGTTCTCTTTTCAAAATAAACCGTTACTTCATATACTAGGGTTTATTTTACTAGGTAAAAAGGAGTTTTAATTATACATAGACAAATACAACCAATGAATTTTCAATCATATATCTAGTCCACACAGTCATGTTAACTGGGAGTCAGAGTCAAGCAACACAATCACTCTAGCTAAGGGTTTATTCAGATAGCAGCCAATCGCTATGTAAGGAACTTCCTTACCTTCCTTCGCCAAACCCAACTACGAGCACTTACAGATCGTATATGTAACAGAGAATGAAGAGACGAATGATAAATAAAAGACGGTTCAACGGAAGATAATTTATTATGTAAAAGTATAGCCACTAGGAGGGCAGATCCCGCCGTAAAGGCTTATGCGAGAAACGCAGATGATAAATTGAATAAGATGATAAGATGATAAAATGTACCAAACTAGCTAATCTATATATATGAATTTAATACACATGGAATACCTAGCCGACGGCTAGGTTTGGTATGTAACATGACTCCCCTCCTCGGAAAGCTTTGTCCTCAAAGCTGGAAATGTCTGGAAAATACTTTCAGGTTCCCATGTGGCATCCTCCTCTGGTAAGTCTTGCCATTTGATGAGAAATTCTTGAATCTGGCGTGACCGTAGTCTTCGTACTCTTTGTTGTAAGATTTCTTCCGGTTGGAGATATATGCGTCCTTCCTCATCGAGCACTGGTAATTCTGATTGACCTTGCACTTTCTGACCAATTACTTTTTTGAGACACGAAACATGAAATACCGGGTGTATTCGTGATGATAAGGGTAGCTCTAACTGATAAGCTACTTCTCCAATGCGGCGGACAATTTGGTAAGGACCATAGAATCGTGGAGCCAACTTTTGGCTGGACTTTATCCTTAACGATGCTTGTTTGTAGGGTTGCAATCTTAGAAAAACCCAGTCACCTATATTAAAAGTTCTCTCTGATCGGTGCAAGTCCTGTTGTTGTTTCATACGATTTTGTGCTTGGAGTAAATTCTCTTTGAGGATGGTGAGTGTAGCCTGCCTTTGTTGGAACCAATCATCCACTTTGGCTACTTTGGATGATCCTTGTACGTAATCTGCGACGATTGGAGGCTTGGTGCCATACAATGCTTCAAAGGGAGACATCTTAATTGAGTAATGGTAAGAAGTGTTGTACCACCATTCCCGCCAATGCTAGCCATCGGCTCCATTGGTATTGTTTATCTTGAGCGAAACATCTTAAGTATGTACCCAAACATTTGTTAACGACTTCTGTTTGACCATCTGTTTGTGGGTGGTAGGCCGAAGACATATTCAATTTGGTACCACTAAGTCGAAATAATTCCCGCCAAAAGTTACTAGTGAAGATGGGATCTCTATCACTTACAATATTTTTGGGCATACCATGTAATTTGAAGATTGAATCCATAAATACCTTTGCCACCTTGCTTGCGGAAAAAGGATGTTGTAAAGCCTGAAAATGAGCGTATTTGGATAACCGATCTACGACTACGAAGATTACTGTCTTGCCTTATGATTTAGGAAGACCTTCAATAAAATCCATGGATATATGTTCCCACTGACGCTCCGGGATGGTTAATGGTTGTAACAACCCTGGTGATTTAACTGTCTCTCCTTTATTGCGCTGGCAAACTTCACATTCGGCTACCCATTGTTTGACTTCGGCTTTTAATCCTTTCCAACAAAATGATTGTTTGACCCTTAAATATGTCTTCAAAAATCTTGAATGTCCTGCTGATGGAGAAGCATGTGATTCATCGAGGATCTTTGATTTGAGTTCTGAATTGTGTGGAATGTAAATGCGGTTCTTCTTTCGGAGGATTTTATCTTCATAAGAGAACAAAGGGTGTTTAGAGGACCCGATAGACAATTCTTGAATTATCTGAGCAGTTTCGCTATTGGATAACCATTCATCTTGTAATTGAGTCACCCATTGGGAGCAAGGACCTGAAATAGCGTTAATGATTACTTCGTCTTCATATTTCCTGGATAGCGCATCGGCGGCTACATTTTCCTTCCCTTTCTTGTATTCGATAACAAAATCATAACCCAATAGTTTGGTTAACCACTTATTTTGTTTCGGATAGGAAAACCTCTGCTCAAGAAAATGTTTGAGACTACTATGATCTGTTTTTATAATGAAGCGGCTACTGATTAGGTAGTGTCTCCATTTTTCTACTGCATGAAGAATAGCCAACATTTCTTTTTCGTATGTTGATCTTCCCAAAATTTTCCTCGAGAGCTGTTTACTTTCAAATGCCAACGGATGACCTTCTTGCATTAATATAGCCCCAATTCCTGTTCCTGACGCATCACATTCGATAATAAATGGTTTGTGAAAATTGGGAGTTGCTAATACTGGAGTTGTACACATGGCCTCCTTAAGAGCTTCGAAGGCTTGAGTAGCCTCTTTCGACCAACGAAAAGCATCCTTCTTTGTGAGTGTTGTGAGAGGTGCTGCAATCTTACCATAATTTTGTACAAACTTGCGATAGTAGCCCGTGAGACCCAAAAAACCACGAAGTTTCTTGATGGTTTTAGGTAAAGGCCACTCTTGAATTGCCTTAATCTTATTGGGATCAACTTTGACGCCCTCGTGTGAAACTATATGACCAAGATACTCGACTTCTTGGACACCAAATGAACATTTGGAACGTTTGACAAATAACTTTTCTTTGTGTAAAATGTGAAGGGCTTTATCCACATGATGTAAATGATCCTTCCATGTTTGGCTATATATGAGAATGTCATAAAAAAAAACTAACACAAACTTACGGAGGAATGGACGAAACACTTGGTTCATGAGACTTTGGAATGTGGATGGTGCATTGGTGAGACCAAAAGGCATGACCAAAAATTCGTAATGACCTTCATGAGTACGAAAAGCAGTTTTGGGAATATCTTCTTCTCGGACACGGATTTGGTGAAATCCTGAGCGAAGGTCTAATTTTGTAAAAAAATTTGCACCATGCAACTCATCTAGTAGGTCATCTATGACAGGGATAGGAAATTTGTCCTTGATAGTGAGTTTATTGAGAGAACAAAAATCAGGACACATACGCCAAGAGTTATCTTTTCGTCGAGCCAGAACTACAGGTGAGGAATAAGGGCTAGTGCTGTGACGAATGACTCCATGATCTAGCAGATCCTGAACGATCTGTTCGATTTCTGTCTTTTGTGGTTGAGGATAGCGGTAAGGACGATTGTTAGGTGGGACACTCCCTGGAACCAAATGGATGGCATGGTCATGAGATCGTTTAGGTGGTAATCCTTTAGGTTCTTGGAAAACCTCTTCGTAATTTGTTACGATGTCTCGTAAATCTGGAGCAGTAATATCCGAAGTTGCTCGAGATTGTTTTTCCAAACAATTAATTTGAGCTATAAATCCATATCCACCCTTTTTTAACATCTTCTCCATACTATGAGAGCTCACCATTTGTGATGGAGGAGTAGTAATGCCTTGTAAGCGAATGACTCGTCCGTTTTCCTTCCATTCCACAAATAATTTTTTGAAATTGAAGCTAACCGTGTCTAATGTTTCCAACCATTCAACTCCCAAAATGACATCGAGTTCCCTAAATTCATGACGAAAAGGGATCCAAACCAGGTATAAGTACCCATTTTTATGGAAACTTGAGATGTTCGACCAACACATTGCGCGTTCACCCCGTTGGCCACTAGAACCTGGAATTTGTCTTTGTTGGAAGAGTTAATGAATAAATTCAAAGCTTTTGCTGTTTTGATGTCGATAAAATTGTGGGTACTGCCGGAATCAATTAGCACATTCACCTTTTTCTGGCAGAGAAATCCTGGTACCTTGATGGTATGGTGGGCGGTTAACCCCATGAGGGCATGCACGGAGATCGCCATTGTATCCTCTTCCTTCTCTTCTAGAGTAATTGGTAGTTCTTCTTGCATAGGTTCTTCTTGTTGGTAAGTTTCGTCCTCTTCTCCTTCATATTGATCGCATTCAATATGAAAGTTTTGTTTTTGGGCACATGCTTGTTCCCTGGGATGATGAGTGCGACATTTATAGCAAAAGTATCTTGATGGTTGATCATTTCTACGAAAGGAATTGTTGCGATATGAAGGACGACTATAAGTTTCACGCCGTGCATACAACTGAATTCTCTTCTCAGCCAGCTTGGCTATTCTTATACAATCGTTCAGCGAGGTTGGATTTTGAATGTCCACCTCCACCCTAATATTTTCTTTCAATCCATTGCGAAAAGCTCCTACCACTGTGTCGGGACTGAGGTCTAATGTATATGGTAGTAAACTGGTGAATTCCGAAACGAACTCGCTAACCGAACCTTCTTGTTTAAGAGATAACAGTCTTACTGTGTATGACGATGTAGCTCCTTCATCAAATCTTTCTAAAAAATAAGTAGTGAATTTTTTCAGTTAATAGTAGCTCCTTTCTCTCGCTTAAGCCATACGAACCATTGGTAGGCCTCAGTGCCTAATTTTGATGCAACGAAAGGGACTTTATCAAATTCCTTAATTTGGTATAAGTCGAGAATGCCTTCCATTTTGGCTATCCAACCACGAGGATCATGACCCTCAAAAGTGGGCATATCAATGCGTGGAAAATTATTAGGGCCTCTCGGTTGGTGATAACCCATATCCCTTTCCTGATCTTGGTTATACCGTTGTCTATGATAGCGATCCCTGTAATTATCCGAATTGCCTCTTTGTTGTTCCCAATCGTCATCCTGAGTGTCATTTTCTTCATTCCTTTGGGCATGGGAGTGATTTTGGGGATTAGTATTGGGATTAAGCTGGTTTTGTGCGCTCACTAGGGTTTTTAGGTTGACACTAATTTCGTGCATACCATCTATTAAGAGTCGAAGAGTTTCATCCGTGGAAATGGCCGAGTTACTTGAGTCTCCTTGTGTGATGTTGTCGTGAGTTGGGGGAGGGTTAGTAGCCATAGGGTCTACCAGTGGATGATGTGGATTATAACTGCCAATTTTGAAAGGAGAAGGAGAATTTTTTGTACCTGGGCTTCGATGAGGTCTTCTTGCATTGTTATTGGTCGTCTTCGAGCTTGATAGTCGACCGTCAGATCCTTTGGTCCACCTTCTACTCATGCACTTGTTAACATAGCCTGCTTAGGAGCTTTTGAGCTTTGACTGCTACAAAAATTGGTTGAATTTAGCAAAAATTTGGATTCCGCTTCAACTGTCGCTCCAACTGCGACGCGGATTTGAATTTTATTGGCTCACCTCCTTAACAGCCACTTTTGATGACTTTCAACAATTTTGACAATGTTGACAAGTTCTTGATGACTTGGACAACTTTGGACAATTGCTAAGACCGACAACGACTAGACCAAGACACGACACGACACGACTGATAGCGATGGCACGACGCGACACGACAGGACTGATAGCGATGATGAGGAGGACTGACAGCGAGCGACTAGACCAAGACACGACGCGACACGACAGGACTGATAGCGATGGCACGACGTGACACGACATGACTGATAGCGACGACGAGGAGGACTTACAGTGAGGACCACGACATGGAGATAGGACTGATAGCGACGATAAATAATGAAGAAACAGGATTGATAGCGACACACGATATGGCGAGCGCAACGTGCAACGTGAAAGATGCAACAAGGATGTACAATGACTAGACGATTGACACGAAAATGCCAGCTACGCAACTGGACAATACGACAGCTGGATAACCAACGAACAAGACCTGATTGGATGTACTAACGTGAGCAAGGAGATGGCTTATGTGACGTACGTCACAAATTACCATAGAAGACGTGTTAATTATAAACACGCTTGTTTGCACTCTATCCTGTGTGTGGGATAAATATCCCGAACACGATTTAAATAAAACTTTAGTACCTTAGCTTAAGACGTGAAATAATTCTTTTTTGCATAGTGTGATTGGCTGGTAGCGAATTGCGACTGTATGTGACTGTTGCACGTGGATTCCTTCGATGATTTCACCTGTTCGAACACCGGATGTGCTTCTTATCCTGCCACAAATTTTCTTTCACACTGCCTGATTTCTTATCCTTCGAAACGTTGTTTAAATTTATGGCTGCCAAAAAAATGTGTTCAAAAATCCTACGGTTTCGTTGGGAACAGAAGGGAATGCGAGGTGTTTTGCGACGCCTACGGACTCGCGTGAAATGGGAGGCAGAAGGATACTCGAGAGTGCGACGCGGTTTCGTCAAGATCGTGAAGGAATCTGATACCACATGTAAGGAACTTCCTTACCTTCCTTCGCCAAACCCAACTACGAGCACTTACAGATCGTATATGTAACAGAGAATGAAGAGACGAATGATAAATAAAAGACGGTTCAACGGAAGATAATTTATTATGTAAAAGTATAGCCACTAGGAGGGCAGATCCCGCCATAAAGGCTTATGCGAGAAACGAGATGAAAAATTAAATAAGATGATAAGATGCTAAAATGTACCAAACTAGCTAATCTATATATATGAATTTAATACACATGGAATACCTAGCCGATGGCTAGGTTTGGTATGTAACACGCTAGCACCATAGTCTTCTTGACTATGCGACTAGTGTGAGCTAGCCTCGACCACACCAAATTTGGTCAAGAAATAAAGGGTGATCCTTTTCATATAAATATATCCACATACTCTCGCAGGATGCATGTGGGATGAATATTTCTACAATGAAAAAATAAAACTAGGTTTTCAACCGTGGCAATCCATAAAGCAGTCAAATATTAACTAGTGTCAAGCATCACGTTAAACACATCAACCGTGTCATTAGGTTTATTTTTTTAAAATTTACCCGGATCCTGACATGTCTCATGTGGGATAAAAACCAGCTTATAATTCATAGATATTATTTTTGCTTGTAAATAAACATAGAACGTCGATATCAATTATGAGCAATAGATTTTTATATGGCTCAAAATATCTTTGGGTAGGTAAATCATTCATAAGGAAGAGTATTTGGTTACTGTTCGACCCTAGTAGCTTACATTTAATCGAAGGTGATGTACAAAAGATCCAACAATGACCTGTTATAGGGTTGGTTCCCAAAAAGTTTTGCTCATCCATTTTAGGGTTTGATAACATAGTTTTAAAGGGGTTAAATCTCTATACTTAATCTTGAGCATGGTTAGTTGGATACTAGAACATGACCTAGAGGTACAAGCCATCGTGGCATATGGGGAAATAATAGTGGTATTCAATATCTATTATGACATGGATAAGGGTGAGATATATAAAGTATATCATACTTCTACAGAAGGTCTTCTAGGGTCTAATTAATTTGGAAATTAACTTAGACCGAGTAATATTACTAGTAGGTTATATATGTGTGTCATTGAGACTTCCATATGCTCTTGATGCGTAGCCCTATCACGAGGTCTCACCCTAATACAAAGTGGTTTACCAAAAATATACATTGACATAATACTTCAATACACATCGAATTTTAAAACTATAGAATAGACATTGCTCACATAGCATGACCAATCACATAAAACATGAATTAAAATTACAGATTACACGTTGCTAAACTATTTGCAAGTTTGGACATAAGTAAGGTTTTTATTTCATAAATCAAATAATAAAAATGAGGTTATGAAGAAAAAAACCTCCGACCTATGATACTTGTAAATCTCCAAGCTTCTCTTCCTTGTCTTCTAAGTCCACCAGTCCTTCCCTTTGTGAGTGTCTCCCCTCTTGATATCAAATGGTGGCTTTTTATAGCATTTTAGAGGTTCCTTTTCAAATGGTGAAGGGTAGGCTAGGAAATGACATACTGGAGGGGTCATTTGGGAAGTACAGACCCACTAAGGTGGTGATGCATATAAGGTGGAGAAATAGTGTTTTAGAAGACCTAAGGACATGATGATGCATATAGGGTGGAGTAATAGTGCCTTAGAATACCTAAGAATATAATTTTAAATTCATTCTAGTGTCTTAATAGTCCATATTTACTTTCCCATGGCACTTAGAGTCATAATTTTCCTGCCCTAAAATTTAGCTCCACATTAATATGCAAAACATGCCAATAATTTTTTTTAATTTGTGGAAAACATCCCAAAAAGGATGCCACTTTCGAGTAAGACCCAAGGAGGTAGGGGTAACCATTCCGTGAAAATTACCCAGGGCACGAACCTGGCCTACCACCTTTGAAATACTCAAGGAGCAAACAAACACACAATAAGATTTAAAATAAAAAAATAAAATAAAACATGCTCCTTGAGTGTGTCAAAAAGATAAAGCACAACCAAACACACACACAATAAGATAAAAAAACCACAACATGAACCACATAGAAAAACACAAGAACAACATAACAAAACACAAACATGACAAAAACAATAGAACACTACAAAGACATAACCAATAAAAACATGAAAAACAAAAACAACCAAAACTTAAAAATATAAAAAATAAAAATAAAAAACAACCAACAATAGACAATAAAAAAAAAAAAAAACATAGAAAACACTCACACACAAAAACACAATTTAACACAAACATACATAAACACAAGAACTAGAACAACAAAAACATAAGAAAAATAACAAAAAACACAAAACAACAAAAACACAAGAACAACAAAAAACAACACAAAGAACACAAAAACAAAACAAAACAAAAAACACACACACCTCAAAAAACTAAAAAAAAATAGAACATAACAATGACCTTTCTAGACCAAAAGACTATTAAGGCAAGAATCAATAGAGGAAACAAAAGAAAGAATAGTTTGAGCTAGGGAACTAAAATACCCTGATCGAACCAAAGAGAAACAAAAATAAAACAAGAAGAAACTAGGTACCTTCAGAACTGGAGCCATCCAAAGAAATGATAGAAATAAGATCTTCCCTTATTTGTGAAGCCCACCATATAGGAGGGTAGCCATAACAAGTAACATCACATTTGTCCAAAGCCCAATTAGATAAAGCATCAACACTCTTGTTTTGATCTTTGACCACATGATTGTAATCAACTTTCAAAAATCCCATTTGGATTAATTGAATATTCTCAATAATTCTTTTTATTCTCCAATCAACCTTATGATTCTTAGAAGGAGTCTTCAAAAGATTAATCATGAGTTGAGAGTCATACTCAAATAAACCTTTTCCCATCCAACCTTAGTAGCCTCTTGAAGGCCTTTGAGGATACCATACCCCTCAGCAAGGTTATTGGAAAGAATACCCAAATTCTCATGCTAATAATTTAATTCATAAGTAATCCTATTTTTTTTAATATGTTTTTTTCTTCTAGGGTGCTTATTTCAAAAGCATCAAATAAATCATCCCAATTTCCAAAACTCTTAAAAATGTCCAATACCTTTTAAGACTTCACAAAAATAAGCTTTAGTTTCCTTTTTATTTGTCAAACACAAGGGCTCGGTCGAGGTGGGATGTGAGATTTACCCATATTCACCTTCAATCCCAGTTCCTATTAAAATTCTTGCAATCCTATTGCATGAGTTATTTTTCTTTGCAAAACAATGAATATTATAAATAAGTTATAATATTTTTGTCAAATGAAATCAGAAACTAACTCACTTATTTTTGAGAATTTAGCAACAACCAATAGCTTACCAAATATTACTCAGATCAAAAACTATATCACATATTTTAGAGAATTAGCAACAACATAATTGAATACCATACCTAACTCAAATAAGAAACTCTCACTTCTTTTAGAGATTAAAGCAACAACACATTAAATTACCATACCTTACTAATTTTCAAATAGAAGACTCTATGCGTTAACAAGAGAAACTATCATACCCAAAAATTATCATTATAATCCAAAAGAAGCTCCTCTTTCCTATTTACAAATCCCACTAATTCAAATTTCATAATAAAATCATTACTTTTCCATGCAAATCTAACATAAGCTATTTCAGATTGCTACAAATGAACCTCCATAAGGCCCTTTCACTCTTCATGAATGCTTTGTTTATATCACTGGTACACTATCTGTAAGTTTCTATAAATACAACAACACTAGAGACATCATTGAACTAAAATATTATTGCTCAAGGACAAACACATGTTTATCAAGACTTCAACTATTAGATGTTCATGCAGTTAACAATATTAGACTACATAGTTTAACTAAACATTCTCCCCATCAGTTTTTATTACTAAAAGTAAGAAGTGATATGAATAACATCCGTAATTAATCCATAAAATTATCTCCAACTCATATATTCTTTTAATACTTTAATAACGCTATTAAAGGTGACTAATGTTTTCAATATTAGTTTAAAGAAAAACATTCACTCACTAGTTTTGCTATCCTATAAAAAACTTCCTAGGTAGTATTTGCTCTTTTAAAATTATTGGAGGTAATAATTTTTACTACATTAAAGTTTTCTAGGCATATGAATCACTAACTATCCTTTACGTTCACTTTGGTATTCTCTTAAAGCAAAGACAATATTTTTTAACAATGAAATACATCAATCACAACAAGAATACATTATACAAGTCATACGTACTAGAAATATAAAACAAGAATAATTCCTTATAGCGGCTAAAGCTATAAAAAGGAGGTATTATACTACTAGAATGACCAATGACATGGATATAATCTTCTAATATCTACCCATTCATATTTGGTTCTCCCTTCAAACTTGAACTAAAATTTGAACTCATAACATATAATCTTGCAATTTTAAAGCAGACCTCAGTAAGATACCTAGTATACACGGTGTGAGCTCTGTAAGAAGTTTGCCACCAACAAAATCCTATCTCTTGTCTTCCATACTAACTTTTTATTTGTTCTCTTTCTTCCTTTTTCCTTCTCACATTCCTTACTATCTATTTTTTTGATAGTTTTCTCTTCATTCCCCATCACTCCCCTTTCCCAAAGCATCCAATGAGGAACGAGCATTATCATCAACCATTTTTACACCCCCCCCTCCATCCGAAGTGTAGTGATGAGCATCGACCAACAACACTAAGTTTCCAACAACTACGGTGCTAACACAATATAACCAAGTGTTTTCATCTACTCTCATAATTATCTAGTAACAAACTCCGTCTACGTTAGTAATTTATTCTATAATTACGCAAAAAGGGTCGTTTAGTTCTTTTTAATACAACAAACACCTTCAAGTGGATATATATATATATATATATATATATATATATATATATATATATATATTTATGGTAGTTGGAAACATAACGCTTTAATGAAGAGTCTTCATTTATTTAGATTCTAAACAACTAAAGTATTGGTCTACTCTGTTCATGCAAACATCATAAAACCAAATAGAAAATGTTTATTTTCTTTTTAAGAGAAAACAAACCCAACAAGCATTTATTTTAATACTTATATATCTATATATATCCATTTCTTCTTTGATGGAATTTATTTTAAACCAAAGAAATATCTCCCTAAAATTATTATATCAAATGGAATCATATCAAGGATAAGATTATCTACAATAAATAATAAAACCATTATTTATCCTTCTTTACAATACCTCTATTTATCAAGTAAACTTCCATCCAAAAAGATAATAACAATTTAGTAAACTATTTGCATCCAAAGCTTTTATATATATATATATATATATATATATATATATATATATATATATATATATATCATATTTTCCATCTAGTATAAGTCCTGCATAACTAAATTTGAAATAGCCAATCATCCTATCAATAAAACAACATAGCAAATCATAAGTTTATCCAAATAAAAAATCTACCAAGGGAGGGTCATGATAGATATGCCATAATTTTGTTTGAATAAATTGAAAAGTAAATAAAAGCTACTTACCATCTAAGAAAATAATTTGATTGGTTAGGATGGATTATGAAAAATCCTTGAAAATATACAAAGCATATCACATGCTTCAACTAAGTTCAATATGATAAATTGCTTCTCAAAAATTAAAAATACAATCAAGATTGACAAAATGAGCCAAAATGATAATTCCTTTAGAAGAAGAAGCCTATAAATAAGAGTCTTATTTCCAATAACCACTCACTCTTGGGGAAGAATGCCATG
Organism: Wollemia nobilis; assembly: GCA_028583015.1. NCBI lineage: Eukaryota > Viridiplantae > Streptophyta > Pinopsida > Araucariales > Araucariaceae > Wollemia > Wollemia nobilis. The sequence goes on from JAQPPZ010016881.1 coordinate 23,526,933, forward strand.
TTGAGGGTCTATGGTGGATAGGAATTAGTAAAAGAAAGAAATGAATAAGGTTCTTTAGCAAAATTTTTAGTCAAGCCTAAATATTCTTGTGCCTAAAAGAGATATACTGAAGGAAAAGAATGATCAATCTTAGCCTTCTCGATGTTAAATAAATCTAACATGTTAATTTATGGAAGCCTAAGAATCATCTTGATGTTAGCTAAAACCATTCTAATGTTAGCTAATGTTATCTTGGTGTTTGTTGAAACTTCTCCTCCATTGATAATGTCTACACTCTTCTTAGCCTATGAAGAAGTCCAATAGTAGCAGCCATAACCTTCTAGTACTTAGCTTTTGCCCTTTCTTATAGACACTCAAATGGTGTCAGAAGAGCGAGTTCTAGGTATAAAGGAGGAAAATAATTTTTTTTTGATTCAAATGCTCTATCAAGTCAAAAATCTTACAAGTTCTTATTTCTTATAGAGCCTGACCAACTGAGATTATTTTTAAACCTATATTCAGTTTGTGGATTCTACTAAGGTAGAGTAGGGACAATAGAAGCAACAATTATAAGAACTCCCTTCATATAAGGGGAGATGCTTCAACTCTTTTGTTATCTTGGTGTTTGAAGTCAACACATAAAACACCAAAATAGTTGAAAGGTGAAGCAAACACCCAAGCAAACATCAAAAAGTGACAAGGAGGGTTTAGAACGTGTGATGTACAAGTATAATTTTCTCATATTTTTTTTTCTTCTCTTGTTTCCATATTCACTTTATACCAATATCATTTTAACTATTTGTGCATATTATTCATATTACACATCCTCCCCAAGTCACCCCTTCCCCTCTTATTCCATCTTATTGACTCTATAGCCCAATATAAAGGCCAACTTGATATTCCTTTTGCAAAACAACTATAGTCATAAAAGTGTAAAAAATAAATTCTCTTAGTATCTCAATGATGAAAGAAGATGTTAAATCCATCATCATTACACCACAGGATGCTTTGATATGTGTAAGTTGAATATATGTGGTGCTCAGAAAGAGAATCTAAAAAGGTAGATATCATGCCAATTTGATAGTTGTATGCTATGATAACAAGATGAGGAAAGCAAGTATATGATGCATTAATGCAAATACCATGGTATCAAGCTATGAATAACTTAATAAAAGGGGAAATAGAGGAAATAGGATTGTCACACCAACAATAAGATCCAAAAAATTAGTACTAGATGTGACAAAAGCTCAATTCATAATCCAGCTATCATCAACATAGACAAAGGGCTATAATAAATAGGGCTCTCTAATACATAAAATTTTCTATGAATAGCTCTAAGAAGCCATGCATATTTTTTAAGCAGTAGACAAGCACATGTCATTCAAAAACCTAGAGGAGATTTAGCTACATAGTTTTACTAGGAAGAAAGTAGTGAAAGGAGGAAATTTTTTGAGCACCTAAATATTTACCTAATGCAGTTTGCATAGGTAAACATTCACCTAAAGCTACATATTTGAATCTGAAGTAGCCTTCAATTGTAGCAAAATATGCTCACAAGATTTTCATTTTTGTTGGAGGTGCTTGCATATAGGTATATTTATTTTCTCTTCTTTCTCTTCTCATACTCGTATTCACATTGCGTTTGTGAATCCACACCATGTCTACCTATATATCTCACCACCAACATTAGCCCCTCCATTATCTAGTATCTTTTTCTTCTTTACATTTTCTCATCTTCTTTCCATTTTCCTTCATCCTTTGCCTCCTTGGTCATAACCATGACCCACAAGATTTCATTCCTCTAGAACTTTTATTCCTCTATATGTTGCAATGCACCATGTAGTTTATAGATGAAAGGGATGAATTTTGAATAGGTGCCTATTGCAAAATGAGTTTCAAAAGCCTTGTTACAACAATAGAATCAATTAACCTCCCTTACATCTCCATTTTTTACATCAATTTCCTATTCTAAAATTTGTTTAACACTCATAACCCTAAGTTTTTATTTTTTTCATTCCCCCATACTTAGCTTATATTCTAGCTTCATTTCCTCTCAAAGTTGTTGTTATACCATACATAAGGCTTACTAGGTTCTCAATTTTACAAGCAAAAATCCCCAAAAGTCACCAATAATGTAGGTAAATTTCACCACCTACATCCATAATATGGTCTTGTCCAAGCCATATAGTTACTTTGTTAAGACAATAATACAATAGATTGCATGCAACAACTTTGAAGGTAGCTAGATTAACACTGAATAAAGTCCCTATGGTAGATTCAAAGATAAAAGGATAGTACAAAGTAGGCCAAAATATTACAAAGTAGTGCAAAGAGAAAAATGTATGGTCAAATGAAAAATTAGGTGAGGCAAATGATAAAGTAGTAAGCAAAAGATTGCCAAATTGTAAAAAATATTAAGGCTATTAAATCTGGTAATCCAAAGCAAAAGATATGAAAATTTGGCTAAGTGAGAAAGCTGGCTAGACATTTAGAATGTTGATGTTAGCAAAGGCATGATAACAATTTAGCATTCAACATTCTCTAAAAGAAAAATATAATGAAGCATGTCGATGATATGACATATAACATTAAGGCAAAGCTATTAGATGCAAATTGAAGTTAAGGAGTTCAAGTGGCCAAAACACAACAATGTCGACGTCACCAAAGTAGCATAAAAAACTTGGCACATAATGGAATAAATGCCCAAATATTCTAAGGTATTGGGTCTAGCACCTAGTATCTGATGCCAAAATTTTCAAAGCTTTCAAGGGAACCATACTTTTGAAGTGATGATGCCATCATCATAAACATAAAAATCTAGCTAGCCAAAATGAATTTCAGATGCAAAGCAAGCCTAATCCTCAGAATATGATAATGAAAACCAACACACAACACTATAAATGAGCATATGAAGAATGTAGAGTTTAGCATGAATAAATGATAAATGAATCAATATTTATCCAAAATTAACTATTCAACAATAATCGGTATGTCCTCAGGTTGATATCTTCTACAAGAAGACTCTAGACTCATCCTAATACATAAATTTATGTATTTCAATCATTTGCCAAGCATCATTATTGTTAGAATATCTCAATGGTCAAAGCCTCCTCCATTAGACACCTGCATCTAGTCAGCTGGTTAAGCATAATAAAAGAGAGTGGATCATCATCAAGGCTATAATATAATGATGCAACACACAAGCTAGCTTCAAAAAATAAATCCTTGCCATACACATCAAAAAAATATGATTGAAGCAGTTAAGCATAGCTAACCTAAATATGAAAACCACTTCCTACACCCATCCTAATAGGCTTGCAATTTGTATTGAAGGTAATCATGCTAAGTTAACTGAATACATTGTAATAACTATATCTATACTTGAATGTAGCTCATTCAAGAGGTTTTATCTAGCATTTACAATTGCATAATTGAATGATGATTGTGCTATACACATTTTAAATAAATATTGAATTGTTGTTTAGCATCTTTCTCAACTTATCATAGAACTTGTATATATGTCAACTGAGTCATTAAGTATTTTAGTTAGATTTATATGAACGGTTTATTCTGTTATAGTTTTTCTGCTTTCTATATTTCTCCTTGGATTTACTATTCATTAGTTCCTAGAATGCTTGCTAATACTTTGTGTTTATTATGATTAAATACTCTATAGTAATAAAAGTAAGCTACTATATTAGACAGTCTTGTTCAATTCAAATTGTGAGACTCTCATACTTTGTGTCTCTTGATGTTGCTAAATATATGTTATTTTTAGTCTAGCTTCTAACTTTACACATTTATTACTCTAGTCTACAACCCCCCATTTTTCTTTCTTAGTTAGTGTAGCTAGAACCATAGGAACCAACCTAATATGGAAGTTGAATCAGAAACCCTTATTTCTAGGTCATCCAATCTTGGCCAAGGTCTTGAGGTTGCAACTCATTCACTTAGGTAGATTTTAGATCAACATGAGAAACATGTTAAGATCTCAAATAGTTCCCCAACCAAAAGAAAGGAGGAATATAAAAAATGACTCTTAAGGAAGGAATAAAAACAAGAATATGATTGGATGATACACCAATAATAGTTATTGCTAATACACTCTATACGAGTTCAAGAAGGGGATCGACATAGCCTTTCTTTGTATTTTTTTGATATTTTCTTCTCATAGTTTAAGGGGATGGCATTGCATTCTTAGGCAACACTAGTAAACACCTTTGGGCATGTATTGACATCTTTCCATTTATACTATATCAAATGGTATTTTAGGTGGTTTATTTCTCCATGAATGTAAGCCCCACAAAAATTGTAAAAAAATTCCCCTTTCTTATACCCTTCCCTTGCATACTTTCATGTTGAATATTTGTTCAACATTTTCTTGTGGTTAGCCATGGAAACAAGTAACAACAAATAATTACTTATAAACTTTAAAAATAATGCCCTAGGGCTTAAACCCTAGTTTAAATTTTAAACATTGATAGTTGACGAGATAGGCTTACATACATAGTTATCAGGTAGCAATACATATGAAGCATTACTCAAAAAGAGAAAATATAAGACAACTAAAAGAGGAAAAAATAGTTGAACTTTGAAAGAGTTTTTTATATTTATAGCTCAAATGCAATAGTTGGTGGCTATTACATTTGGTTTAAATCTTAAAATATTCTTGAAACAAAAAAGAGAAAAAATAGTTGAAACGAGTTTTTCTTACCTTGGATGAATCAGTTGGGTGGTTGTTGATGGTTGCTAGATTCCTTCAAACTACAAAAAGTATATTTTTAGGAAGAAATTTAGTGTTTTATTTTGTGTGGTAGCTAATAGGTATATATCTCTCTCTAGTTTCCAACAAGGCAAAATGTAAAAATAAGCTTTTTATCATGTTTTCCTAACTTGTCTTGCATCAACAAATTTTTTTCTTGGGACTCGAAAAGTTTTTGAAAAACTTGCAAGTCTTGAGGACTTGACCATTTTTTGAAAAACTCTATAAATTATTGAAAACTTACAAGTCATGAGCCCAAGCAGCTTGGCAAGGCTAACTCAAACTCAAATTGGACAAAAATCATCAAGTTTTGTCGATTTTTTCTACTATGATCTAGATGACCAAGAGAGACTAGAGGAGAGGCTCATGATACTAGTACAATTGGATTAGAGATGAGTAATGGATCATTGGTAAATGGAGGCTTCCAAGTAACAAAGGAAGCTATGGCATAATAAGCACCTTAGAAATATGAAGTTGAAGGTAGGTGGCTTAGTGCTAAAATTAAATAGCAAGAGAGAATTTGAGCTAGGGAAGTTGAAGACATTATGTCTTGGACCCTTCCAAGTGGTTAAAGTAATAAATAATGGTATCATAAGGTTGCAAAATTTGGATGGGATGCATATTCTAAAAATAGTCAATGGATCAAAGTTAAAGCCATATAAAGTAAAAGCATAAGTTAGTATGGTTGATTTTGGACCTATAGTGAATCTTCCACTATAGTTAAGTTTTTTAGTAATAGCCACTATTTAATGAGGGAAGTTGTAGTGGATACAACCTCCATTGAACCAATCAAACCTCCCAACAAGGATACTGAGATGATGTAGCACTGGAACCTACTGAGGGAGGGGGAAGACTATCCCACAAAAGGGGTCAACATTGAGGACCACTAAGACATATTTTTTTGAAGATAATTTTATCAATACGACACCTGTAGGTGGTGAATCCCAATGGATCTTCATATTTTATAGTGTTATTTCTTGCTAAACTCATTTATTAATGCACTAAATATTTTCTCTCCCTCCATATTTTAAAAGGGAATTTTGAATTTTAAATATTGTATGGACATTATAAATGCTAATTTTTGGAGTGAAAAAAAATATTTTGGATTTGTTATTGTGTCAAGAATATAACCTATGTTATCTCATATCTCCCTTTTCCACTTTATTTCTCATTCTAGACTTAAGCCTTGGGCCAGATGCATGTAGAAGATACTAAGCCTCCTTTAGCTATACACATATTGCATGATTATATGGTCAAATCTATGTTCAATTTATTATCTTGCTTGGTTCATATGTTTATTCATCCCACTGAGTTGTAAGGTGGAAATTGTGTTTCTCTTTAGTGCATCACCATCCTTACATAGGCTAGGTAGATTTCAATTTTTAAAATTTTTGACATTTACAAATTACTTTTTGCACTATTTCATGTTTTCTTTCATTTTACCTTTCCTTGAAGAGGTTAATTAAAATAGGTTAGGGTACTAATGGAAATATGAGTGTCAAATATGACATCCAAAAGTAAGGATCTAGCATTGGATAAAAAACCCTAGAGGTCATTTGGTGGGAGCCATATCCCATGCTTCCCTAGACTTCCCAAGATAGGAGCCTCCCATGAGGTATAGGGCACCAGATGCACCCACTTAGTGAGACCATAGGTCAAACCATAACCATGGGGTGTTGTTATGAATGGGAGGCACAAGGGATCTAATCCACCTCCAATATCTCAAAATAGCGTGCTTGATGGAACATGAACTAAGAAAAAATTATCCCCTAATTTAGAAGTTGCACCATGATTCTGGTGAAGGCCAAAATCATCAATTTTTTGAAACCCTCATGAAATTCACTTGGCAACTCTACTATTAAAGAAGAACTAGAAGAAGTCACCATCTCCAGGTCAAGGTTATGATAGGAACCTGTTGAGTGGTGTTTTCACCCAATTGTGAAAGCACACTCTCCAGTAGGATTTGGGTTCTAAATCCTCTGCTTGCAAAGAAATTAAACATGTAACTTCTCCAAGGTTCCTGTTATGTGAGCATTTTGCATCTGTGTATGAAAGATATTAAATTAAAATGCTTGGAACACCTTAGTGATTGCAAGTAACCGAAAACAAGGGGCACTGTGGTTTATTTTACTGTGAAATAAATGATTGTTCATTGAACCCTTATAAAACAAACGTGAGTTGGCCCTCATATGACCACGATGTAATGCTTTAATTCCTTTTATCTTGATGGTTTTTAAGATAGATTTTATCTTGCATTAAATCCTCAATGATGAATAGGGTCTTCAAATGTAACTTCAAAATGTCACTTTAACTTATCCCTCTTAAATGAAATCAAATTTTCATCAAGATGAACAATTAAGTGCTTTAAGGAAAAAAATTTCAATGTAGTACTCAAACTACCCCTCCTTCGTAAAATTGGACTTTTTATGAAGAAAGGGTAATTTTAGGCCCAAAATGAAATTTGTGAAAATGCCATAAAACATAACCCCTTCAATGAAATTGGAATTTCCATGAAGGGAATGTCATCATAGGCTCATGAATGCAAAAAAAACTGGAAAAATGAAATTTGACTTTAAAATGGAAAATTTCTATTTTTGGATTTTAAAATCTACAACAAAACAACAACTCCGATGAATTTTTAAAAATACTAAACAAGTCCAAAAATGAAATTTCAAAGTGCGTATTTGAAGTCTGAATTATAATCTCCGCAATGGTGAAATCATTTTTAGATTTTGAATTTTTTTTAATGTTTATTTTAATGTCTGAAAATAGGAAAAAAATTCTGAAATTAAAATTTTTGGAAACAAAAAATTAAAGTTTGCATCAAAATAATTGCTGAAAACACAACAATATAAAAGCTCCTTCAGCTTTGATAGCACCCCGTCCGCAAAACCGAATACGTGAGAGTTTCGCACATGCAACCTAGCTTATCCGACCGCAAAATAAACACAATCAAAGTAAACTAGGTGCTGGTTCCTAGGGTTTTAAATAATTTCCAGATTGCAGACATTCACATGAAATAACCAAAATAATGGCATCAATTTCACATACAAGTCTAAAATCTGAAAAGAGAAAAATAGAACAATTAAAATGAAGCATGCAGAAAATTTCTCATTCTTTCTTGTTAACAAGGCCTGAAATTTTTGAAGAAAAGTTTTCACATTCAAATTAAAATCCCTATTTTACAAATGTGGCCATGCCCAAAGTTCCCATTTGGCCACGCCACCATTTCCGTTCCCCCTTCATCTGCCTCCTTTCGGTGCTCCTCCAAGAAACCTATTTAAAATTTTCAATACGCCCTTTCATTGGTTTTCCAACTCTTCATTTCATTTCCAATGCTGTTCGCAGCCTTCCGTTTCGTTTAAGTTTCCATTTGCTTGGCATTCTCCATGTCGTGCGTTTCTTCATGCTACATGTCACCTTCTGCCGGGTAACCTGCTGTGATCTCGCGGTGTTAATTAAAACTATCTTAACATGGCCATTCACCATTACTTCCTGTCATACTCGAGGCATGATTGCTCGTCGTGAGTGCTAGTGAGCCTGCAATGGAGCCGTCCGCGTATACATGCCGCATGTCAGACAAGTTATCCGTTGAAGACTGACATCCTCTGTTTGTAAGCACGCCGCATCCACATTTCATCGGCTAAAAATCCTCGCGGGCAATCTCTGGCCCCATGGACGACATCCTATGGCCGTGCCTATACCCTGGTCCAAAATATACCGCTGGGTCCACATTGAGCCCTCAACGAACATGCCGTGTTGGTCTCCAATCTGCATAAGAAACGAATTAGTTAATGCATATAATAAAACATTATTATATATATTGTGACAAAAGGCTACGAGGAAGGAAGCATGCCTTCCCTCAAGAAATTCCATTTAAAAGTTTCTTTCTTTTTATTAAAATAACATATATTATATTATAGAATATAATATATAGACTTTATTATTTTATTATTTTTTTATTTATTTTTTTACTTTTGTTTTAACCTCTCACATGAATGCTAACACAGAATTAATCATAAAAATCAACAACAAAAGATTGTCAAAAGATGAACAAATAAAAGCTGTCGACAATAAAATGTTGTTGACACAAAAAGTTGTCGACAATAAAATATCGTCGACAAGAAAATACTGCCTACAAGAACCGACAACAATTGCAAAACCTACGACAAAACGAAGTATTAGACGAAAAGTGAAATGCCAACACCCGGATATCAAACGAAAAGGTGGGTCCCCAATTTTGGGGTGTGTTGTGGATCACCCGCAATAGAACCTCTATCTGATCAATAGCACCTCTCACTTGGTAACTCTATTTAGAAAATAAAAGTGAGTCCCAAACAAGGTGGCTAAAGGTTGGTCCATAGTTACACATGCATGAGGCCTACTACCAAATCAAAAACAAAAGCAAATTCCCATTTGCTCCTTCCTCCTCTAAATTTTGGCAATCAATGGAGACATAAACTACAAATAATGGCCACCCCAACTAGTCAAAATCAAAGAGCACTCCCATTCTAGAATAATGGAGGTCCTTTACAACCACCAATAGCACTAGCTGCATGGAACTGAATCCTAGCTTCTAGGGTGATGTCCTTGCTATATTTCACTGGTTAAGGTATGACCACTCCAATAAAATATCTTTAGCATATGGTCAATCTATATACACTATACAACATTGGAGAAAAAGACATAAACCTCAAACTTCTAATAGCATCCCTCAAAGGAAACACAAGGGACTAATATGTCTCTCTCACTCAAAATTATATCACTGACTTGGACCAGATTGTGACCCAGCTTGTTGATCTATTTAGAGAGAAAACAAATGGGTATCATTTTTAGAACAATTGGAAATCATCAAAAGGGCTCATATGGTTTACACAGATGATTTCAATACCATATTCCAAAAGGCTCAATAGAGGATCCCAAAATAAATCCAGTCGGTACCAAGTATGACTTTCATCTACTACCTCAAAGAAATCAATTCTAAAGTAGCCATGATGGTAAAAAATTGGGGGGAAACTCATTACCAATAGCCTATAGGATAGCCACTCAATATAAAAAATATCTCATCCGGATTGGAAGGTTAGCTTCTAGGCCACATCGACCCATTTTCTTGGATATTTAGTCATCGTACCAACCCCCTGTGATTATCCAACCAACCACCTTCCAACTAGCCTTAGTGTCTAGTTAGCCTCCATCAACATCAACATCCCCATTGTCTCCCTGGCCTCAAAATCCCAAAAAATAGAAAGAATATAGAATGCAATAAGGGACATGACTAATGAAATATTATCCCTCAATTACTAAAACATTTTCCAAATTTTTTGCTATTAGGATTTCCCTTGCCCCCCTTTTCATAAAAATAATTAGGTATAGGCCTCCATTGAATAGATACCAAATATAAAATCCTCTTGGTAGAGAATCCTTTATTTTCTAAATTGCTAGAAGGCAAAAAATACCCATTCCAATCACTATACAACCAACTCCTACTAATATAATAAGAGATATGGTCCCAACCTAGAATAACTACATTGGAGATTCTTACATTTGGCCATGCTATTACCCAAATCCTTACTACCCAGAATATAGGTATCTCCAAAAGACCATATGTCAATGCCTTTTACCTTATGTTAGAATAATATTTCTCGAACACCTAGCCTAACAATATAAAGCTTACTATAAGAGAATCCCTTGGTACCAAAAATTGGAGCACCAAAGCAAAACTTGGTAATATGGGATGAGGGTGAAGTCTATGCCATTTCTAGATGAATAACTATCCAATCAAACAAGAGGTTCGATATCAGCCCAATGTTCTCATGATAAGCAAAAGGAGTGTGGTAGAGGAAACTCAAAAGCCATAGCCATCGATGCCAAAAATTGAGAGGATGGTAGATAAGCTAACATAATTATTCATCCTAGTGGGACTTTTAAATAAGTACATCGTAATCCTACCATTGTGGGATATACTCACTATACTAGAAAAAATGAAAAAGCTAAAAAAATACCTAAAATAGGGGCAAGAGATATTTAACAAACCAAAAAAAGTAAGACCCTCATAGAAAGGTAGCTTTAATATATGAGGAACAAAGGAGTTAATAGATAAGGGCCATAATATGGGAGGGATATATTCCATAATGATTCCAAGAAAATTGAGCAATGGTAAAGTCGTTGAGTCAGGAGACCAAGACCAATATAGTGTTATAAGACCAACGTGGATTGACACCTATCTTATACAATATGACAAGAAAGTTTTTCCTAGAATCATAATGATAGAAAAAAACCCTACCAAAATTTAAAAGCTTTACTTCAATAGATTTAGGTAAATATACATAGTAGGAGTAGGTGTATGCCTCATATCACCACAAGGAAAGAAAATCCTTCAATATTTTTAGTTGTAGTTCAAGTGCTCAAATAATATGGTAGAATATGAAGCCCTTGCACATGGTCTTTCATTATCTTCTAAGAAAAATGTAAAGGAGCTATAGATATTTGGGAACACTAAGCTCATTATTAGACAAGTAATATTATTGTGTGCAAAATAAATCAAATGATGTCTTATAAAAATCATATTTAGGATTTATTATACTTTTATGTTGGTAATATAACAATGGTTTCTCGAAACCAGAATATAGATGAAGATCGAATGGTAGTCATAAGGGTCCAATTTGATCCAACTAAAGCTTTATGGGACAACTAACAAAATATTAAAGTCATCATCAGTATAAAAGTTCTAGATAATGATATTTCATGGCTAGTATATGAAGATAATGATCACATCATCCATTTCATACAAGAGGACAAATTTAATGAGAAATAAACCCTAGGGGTATAAGAAGCCTACGATGATCAAGTTATCCAACACAATACCAATAATATACCCAAGGGGCTTATTACTCTAGAGTCCTTGTTCACTCCTAATGATTGCTACAAATATAAAAAAGATGTTACCATAGACACAGGTGACTATCATGAAGTGGAGATAAAAGCTAAGAAAGTTCTATGGATAGCAAAGATCATGAGCAAGGATGAAAGGAAAAGATTAATTTATTTATTCTATATATCTATATCTATATATATATATGAGTGATGGCTTGGTGCTATGAAGACCTAAAAGAATATGATCAAAATATGATCCAACACACCATAAAGCTCAATACAAATTCTAGGCCTATAATATAAAAGCAAAAGTCAATAAACCATAAGGTATATTCACTCATGAAGTGAAAGCTCATAAAACTTCTAGAAGAAAAATCATCTACGTATTAAAGCATACCACCTAGGTATCCAATCTAGTCTTGGCTAGAAAAGAATGGAGAAAAATTATGTGTTGATTTTAGAGAACTTAACCAATATTTGCTTAAAGATCATTAACTGCTACCCTCCATGGACCAGATCCTATAGACCATAGCAAGGTCAAAGATATTATGACTCCTAAATGGTTTATCTAGCTACAATAATTTTTTGGGTGAAAGAATAAGACTGACATAACATAATATTCACTACCAAGAGGGGCACTTTTTCCTACCAACAAATGCCTTTTAGTCTAAACAAACACTAGGGAAACATCCCAAAGAGCCATGTATATTGCATTTTATGACCTTTTCAACAAAATTACCCTTGTCTATCTAGATGACCTCGCAATATTTTACAAAAGGAAAGAATACCATTTGGAGCACTTGGAGAGGATATTTAACCATTATTAAGAGTTTGGCATCTACCTTAACCTCAATAAGTATGTATTTTGTACATCTTAGGGAAAAATTTTAGGGCATGTGGTATCCAAATAAGGAATAGTTATAGACCTTGAGAAAATAAATGATATTTTGGGGTAATCCTTGCATTAGCATAAGAAATACATCTAGTATTTTCTCAAGTAGATTAATTTTATTCAAAGATTTATCCTTGAATTTGCCTCCATTGATAGGCCCATCACCAAAATATTATAAAGGGGATAATACTTCCAATGGGTTGATCAATGAAATCAATATTTCAAGAGAATCAAGGAGGCCATTATAGAGGTCCCAATATTAGCCAATCTAGATTTTGACAAGGATTTAGTCCTCTACACTTATGGGGATGAGTTCAATATCGTGACAATATTAAACCAAAAGAATGACCAAGGTGATGAGCATACCATCACTTTATTTAGCCATGCCCTCAAGGACTACAAATAGCATTATGGTTTCAATTACCAACAAGTGTAATCTTTGATGTGTAGCCTAAAAAAATTTAGGCATATGATCTCTAGTAAAAAAAACATTGCAAATGTTGTCCACTTTGGTATCAAGGACTATATAACGAATGGAGAAATTAGTGACAAAAGGGATGGATGGGTCACTCATATACTATAATGTAATATTAAGATCAATGCCACCAAATAGATTAAAGGTAGTACACTTTGCCAAAGGCTAGCCCAAGAAGCAAAACAATTAGAAAAGGGAGAGGAAGAATGCCTGATCATTTTTAGGCAAGATGAGGATTGGGTTCAAGACTGGATTAATTACATGTGGAATAACCAGTATCCAGATAACTTGATTCATTAAAAAATGAGGGAATACATGATGCATAATATCCATTATACTCTCATTGGAGAAATTTTATTTTGGAGGAATTTTGATGGGACACTTCTAAGATGTGTAGAAATAGAGAAAACTACCTCCTTGTTGCAGGATTTCCACCAAGTCTTCTCTATGAGGCATTATTTAGATCACACCATGGTGGTAAAGATAATTAGGGTCAGATATTACTAGTCCACCATGTTTAATGGCACACACCAATGTGAGTAAAAATGTGATAAATGCAAGTTTTTCATAAAAAAAACTAGATTGTCACATTACCCCTTAAGTATTTTTTAGCCACTAAGCCTTTATCACAATGGGATTTGGATTTTATAGGGCTAATAAATCCACCTTATAGTGAGGAATATTTATGGATCCTCATCACCACTGACTACTTCACAAGATGAATAGAAGCAGTACCGCTCAAGCAAGTTATTGAGAAAGTCATTGTCAACTTCCTAGAAGAGATAATAACCTATCTCAAAGTACTACATACTATTATAAAAAAAAATAAACCCATTTTAATTGGGCAATGGTATAGAAAAATCCTCAAAAAATAATATCTTAATATTCTTGAGAAGGATGGGAACTGATAACCAGAGATTGTGGCCCTAACATATTCAACAAGCCTTATGGATAGATAGAATAACCCCCAAGAAAATAAGTTCCTCTTTCTCCTTAGTTTATTATTGGGATGACCATTTTACCATCTCCATTTAATTACTATCCCTATAGTTACTTCATCACTTTAAGCTCTAAGAACATGACACTATATCCTTGAGGATAGGAGAATTGTTGCAATTGGAGGAACAAAGAGAAAGATCCAAAATTTAGCTAAGCAAGCATCAAGCAGATATGAAAAAGTGGTTTGATAAAAATACCACCATACATCTTTAAATTGGATATTTGGTACTCAAATGAGATAAAGACTAGAACAAACTAAGAAAGTATACCAAGTTTGACACTATGTGGAGTTAAACCTATATGATTACCAAACAAAAACCTAAAAATGCCATATAGCTTACTAAACTAGATGGGCAAACACTCAATTCCAATTAATAGAAGCTATTTGAAGAGGTACTAAAAAAAACAAGAGGAAAAGAGTACATGTTGCAGAAGCAACCAAATCTTGAATGGATGTTTGCTCCAAATCCTCCTCCAAAAAATAGCATCAATTAGAGAACATGAGAGCCAACTATTTTATCGAACCATAATGGTTGAGTTTGGGGTGGTGACTAAGTACATGTTAGTCATCATCACTCAAGATCATGGTCACCTAGGTTGTATAATTTCAAATAGGTCTATTACAAAAAATTATCACACTATTCAAGGCAAATCCAAGAAAAGTAAAAGGGTTACCTTCTTTGTCCATCCAATAACGTAAAAGGGAGAAACCCACATGTGAGATATATAATCCATGATGGTTGCATATATAATCCCTTATGTTTTATTTTCTTTCCATCACCTAATGTAGAATGGAGAAAAGGTTCTAAAATAGCTAAAAAGGGCAAAACACTTCCCCAAAAGCCAAGTTAAGAAGTGTCTAAGCACAATGGAGTTAGCTATTTGGTCCAACACCAAGATAGGGATGCCCAAAATCATTAAATACCATGAACTAATAGTTTTACTAATAGATAAAGCAAACAAGGTAACCAATTTGTGCATATCGAGCAACACTAAAGCCTTGTGAGAAGGTGATTTTCAAATATACTAGGACATCAAGGCCCTCAAAACTCTTTCCTCCAAAATCTAGACATTGTATTTAGCCTAGTATATCATGTCAAAGGTTCATCAATGTGTAGAGTTCATAGAAGCATGCATTGACAAAGTTGACTAGAATCAAGGGGTAGTATGAGGAGGTGATGGCCATTTTCATATGGTAATTTTACCTAAAGCCATGAGAGACATGTTGAGAGTTTTCTAAGGGCTAAAAAATGATCCTCTTTGTGCTAATATATATTGTAATAAGTGCCTTGATCCACTAGTGGCCTTAAATATAGAAATCCCTCAAAAAAAGTGACTAAGCACCATGCTAAATTTCCCCATGCCATTCAATTGGTTTAGAGATAATGTAAAATATGCTTCGTGTATAGTTGTGTTCATTTATAGGAGATATTAGGATAAGAAAGTGGGTACAAAAGAACTAGGAGTCATCTACACTCTAAAGTACACATAGCCCAACCATGAGGTAATCCTCAACTTTAGCACCTATTTGGCTATGTGGATTCATGAAGGTTTAGGGGATTTTAGTAGGAGGTTGGATTTTAGATATCATTCATATTTGGTACACCTAGAACTAGGGAAAAACCCAAGACTCATTAGAATCCTAGAGCTCAAGATGGTTAAAGAAGATGTCCAAAGGTGGTTGGTGTCACTCTAGACCAAAGCCCTTTTTTGAGGGTCCTACTATGTTTTTATGGATATATTTTTGATGTTATCCCTTTGGGCATTATAGGGGAAAGACCACATCGCATCCTAGAGTAACTCTCTAGAAAATTACATTGAGGCTACATGGGAGGATGGTTTTTCCTGGAGGAGCATACCATTATCTACATCCTTAGTTTTTCCAAGCTAGTGCATATGCTATCGACTTCATACCAAAAAGGGTCTTTGAACTTGAAATGTATTAGAAACTTGACATGATGAATGCTATATATGGAGTAGGTCAAAATAAAGCCAACTATTATAAGGTTTTAGTGTAGTTGGAGGAATCAACCAGATGAAGAGGAGGGCCACTCCATTTTAGAAGAAAGACTTAAAAGCCTTAGAATGGAAATACTAGACAATCCATGGGCATATGATCCAGATATTTTTTTCAAAAATGATTATCCAATGTTATGAATATAAATAAGTTCACACCCTAGAGGCAGCCCAAGTTTGAGCTCCACTAAAGCCCTAAGGAAGGCCATTATATGCCACTTTGGAAGGAGGAATTTTTACCTTTGGTAAGCAACTGGAACCCTATTTTGATCTTCTCAAACCAAATAAACCAAAAGGAATTATGGATCCCTTAAGAAATAAACTAGATTAATTGAAGCATATAGGTTATAACAATTCCAAGATACAATATTGATGGATCCATTTATAACTAATAAAAGATAGAGTCTCTATGCCAAGGTAAAATCCAAAGGAAAAAAAGTTTAGAGAATTGTACAATGAAGCAAATACAGTAGTTGGAAATGATAGTTTTGAAGAAGTAGAACAAACATTGCAGCCTCCTCAATGGAATCAACCAAAGCAAAATCAAGAGGTTCCCATGCCACGTAGTCATAAGCAAATATAATAGACTCCTCAAGGGAACCACCTGAAGTAGAATCAAGAGGTTCCCTTGTTAGGAAGTCTTTTATTGGTAGGTCTTTCCCAAAAAATAGAGGTACATATCAATAGCCCTCTAGTATTAGTTAGCTTAAGAAAATTTTAATCATATTCTCCAAAGAAAATCCTTAATAGAAAAAAGGATGATAAATATAAGAAAAGACAAAGCTTTCCTAAGCAAAAAAAAGGTAGAAAATAAGAGAAAATATAGGACCCAATCCAAAGTACTCCTATTTCTAGAAGATGACTCCTCAATCAACCCCCATGATCCACTAAAGGAAGAGGGACATTATTGATGCCTCCCATTAGAGCAAAGTATAGTTTCTAAATCATCCACTTAGCTACCACTCAGTAGCCCCACCATAAAAGAAATTTTTGATAGTCTTCTTCATGCCTCTTCCCCTATCTTCCTTGTCCTCCCTACTCTTACCATACCAAAAAATCTATCTATAAAATAACTAACCATGGTATCCACCCCAATAACTAATAATATTCCTAACCAATCCTCAAACCCCTTGCCATTTATAAAACCACTATCATTACCTTTGGTGGACCTATTGCAATCCCTTGATCCCAATACTATCTCCTCCATTATGGAACTTATTTATTTCCAATAGAAGGACTTGGAATAAAATCAGCCATAATTGGAATAGGATTCAGGGGAGCATGATCAACATCCAACTATCTCATAAAGAAGGATATCTCTACTTCCTCAGGGAAAGGGACTAGATATAATTAGCTTTGAGCCCCTTATTTTGAATATGCTAGGGGGTATGCATCCATAATATTATAGGATATTTACTTTTAGAATGAATTTTGAATATGCCCTGCTAGAGGAAGCATCTAAATTCATGAAAAACTCAATCAAAATGATAACTCATGAGTATACAGTTACTGCAAATAAACTAGCTAGGAATAAGAAGGAACTAGAGTAGACTAAATGATAACTCAAGGATATACAATTTTAAGCCAAGACCCTTAGATTTGAGCTATCTTTCCTCTCTGACCAAGTCAATGGGAAATATATAAAGCTTAAGGAACAAAAGCAAAGGGTGAGTGAACTAGAGCAAAGACCACATCTACAAAAGTAACTCATTGAAGTGGTTCAAGACCTTTAGAAGGGTATTACTCAAGAAGAAAAGTGGGTCCTTCCACTTTTTGACTACATAAAAACTATTTTCATCTTAAGTGTAAAATCTAAAGAAAAGCTCCTAATATCCAAAGAAGTTTATGACCCTTAATTCAAGGAAGCCCAATATTTTCTAGATATTTTGGCTTAGGTTGATCCATAGTGATGGGATCTGGTGGAAATAGCAAATAAATACCTTATTCTATAAAGGGTCACAATATTCTTGGTATCCTAGCAAGTGATTAGCAGTTGCATCAAGTAAATTGAAGCCTTGGATGGAAAATTTGAGGAATGGAAGGGGCATATTGCTTCCCTCATTGTTGTAGGGCTTGTCTTTCCTTTTAACCAGGATGGAGATATCCTACTAGAAATTATTACAAGTAGTGGATAAACTAGTTGAACAAGGGAAAAACCCTTCCAAACCTATCTATGGAGGAAAATTTAAATGTAGTAGTGAAACTTGTTATCACCTTGGAAGTCCTCCTCCATTGGATTCAGTGAGAGCATGTGCCCTCAATTTTTTAGGGACTACGAGAGTTGTAGAAAATTTATTGGCATTGCCTATGGTCCAAGGTGTCTTTAGAGGATGAATGACAAGAAGTCATCACTATAGTCGATAAAATCTAGATGTGACTTTGCACTCACCAGAAAGGCTATCAAGGTTTGGGTTCCAACTTTTGACTAGTCAAAAGTCCCCTATGCATCACCATAACTATAATGAATCTTCCACTACAATCAAAATTTGTAGCAATATCACATTGTATCCAACCTCGATAGGACCAAATAGACCTCCTAGTAGGGATATTGGGATGATGTAGCACCAAAACTTGGTCATTGGGGGAAATACCATCCCACAAAAGGGATCGATGTTGAGGACCATTGAGACATATTTTTTAGAAGATAGTTTTATTAGTAAAATACCTGAAGCTAGTGAATCCTAGTGGATCTCTAGACATTGTAGTGCTATTTACATACTAAAACATTTATTAATGTATTAAGTCTTTACTTTTCCCTCCACCTTTTAAGAGGAATTTTTGAATTTTAAATTTTGTATGGATATTATAAATGTTAGTTTTTAGAGCTAAAAAAGAAAATTTGCATTTGTTATTGTGTTAAGAATTGGATTTGTGGCATCTACTATAACAACCCTCATTCTCGACCAAAGGAAGAGAGCTAAAAAAACTTCTTTTTCTACAAGAAATAATTAACTCACCTAGAAGACCCAAATATTCACAGTGTTAAGGCATAACCATCTCGAGTTCATTGTTGTTGTAGTTGAAACTCAAGTGGATAGGAGTAGCAAAATTCCTATAATTATTGGGATTCACTTCTTCTAACCTTACCATTAGAAAATACTCCAACAATGGTTTACCCATTTCCTTACACTTCCCTGTATGAGACAACTTGACCATGATGTAGGGATTACCCTTTAAGGCTCATATCACTTAAAGGTGTCGCATATCCCCTAACCCTACATACTAGCATATATGTAGGATTAGTATGTTGTAATTCCTTAGTGATTAGTTAGTTTCATCTACCTATGAACTAAATAAGACTATTTCTACTCACCTAATAATGATCATGGTTACACTTGCCTACCCATAAGGTACCACCACTATGATTCCTTGGTTAATGTGAATGATCCAATGGTTGTCCCATGCCAATCCATTGCTAGGATCACCCAAGCCTCACTACTAGGATCACCCAATCATCACCTATAATATCACCCAAGCCCCACCTCTAATATCACCCAAGCCTCACCGCTAGGATCACACAAGCCTCACCACTAGGGTTTGTCATTTAGTTTCACCAAAGATACCTAGTTGATTTGTCTACCCATAACTCAACTAGGTTTGGATGCAACTTAACTCTAAGGATTACTAATATGACACTAACTTCCTTTCCCATAAAATCCGCCCTTCTTAACCCAAGGGTCCTATTCAAATATTTTTATCTCTCACAAAAATAGAATGCTATAATAAATTATACCAAAATTCAATACTAACATCAATATATCATATTTATTAGGACAAGAAATTAGGTACTTCTTTCAATCATAGCACTAGAATTAGGTATTTCCTTAATTTGCATGTAAGAAAGTAAACAACATCTAGAAATCATAACCATATTTTATTAATTACTTTCC
The DNA here is from genome assembly GCA_028583015.1 of Wollemia nobilis. Lineage (NCBI taxonomy): Eukaryota > Viridiplantae > Streptophyta > Pinopsida > Araucariales > Araucariaceae > Wollemia > Wollemia nobilis. The sequence goes on from JAQPPZ010016881.1 coordinate 23,546,819, forward strand.
CTATTATTCCATCATCTTCTTCAATAAATACAATTTATCCATCTTGCTATCAAAAATTTATTTCCAAAGAAACTTAACATAGAAGGAAGGCAATAATTTATCTTTCATCTTTTGAACAAAATTGATAACAATACAACAATAATGTTTATAAGGATATCCATTCTTTCATCATAATAATTGCATAGCATAATTTCTACACATGAAACCATTTAAATATATTTCATTTCCAAATACAATATTTCAATACATTAATATATAATGGTTATTAGTATCATCTTCTTTCTCAAAGTTTTCTACTTGATAAGTCTTCTCCATAAAGATTTTGAATGTAAGTATAGGTATCGAGACAACTCTTTGAATGTATATGCAAGCCTAACATGCATTATGCAAGTAAAAACATTCAACAAAAATGCAAAAACTCAGTTAATAAATATCAAAGCATTATCCCATTGTTTATTAGTCATAAATGAGAGAATTCCATACTTCTCTCACTCAATTATGGATCTTTTGTTATACAAGCCACAACTATTCCCTTGGATAAATTTACTACTCAACCTTCAAGTGTAAATATTAATTCCCTTGTTTCTTAGCTATAGAATTAATTTTCAATACATTTTCTTTGTTCATAATTCTTACAATATTCATTTATATCATGGGTTTATTACTCTCCTAATAAACCCAACTATAATAAATTAATATTGATATTTAACAAACACATTATTCAATCAATATTAATATGACAAAGTCTTCAATATTTTATTAATATTAATTAATAATTTAACCCTATGACTTAGTAAAACTATTAATTAATAAATGACTAGAATCATGTTGATTAATAAAACAAACATATGAATTAATCAACATTAATAAGATAAGGGTCTTCAATATTCTATTAATATATATATATATATATTTAAATTTACATGGTGTAATTGGTAGCCGCCAGGAATCCGGGCAGGCTGTCTAGCTTTTATGGCCACCACATTATTCTACATTGTCCACCATGAAAGCTGCCACATAGATCTTTGTGTAGTATGCCCCTATAACCACCATGCCACAATCATTTTAAACCTTTTATGCCGCTGAAAGCACCAGGAAAGGGACAAAAATTCAGTCTGATGAGGCCTGAGATTTGAAACTTGGACCTCCACCCCCCTTATGGAGTTTTATATTCTATTAATATTAATTAATATCTTAACCCTATTAATTTAAAAATGACTTATTAAATCTATTAACTTCTAAATACATAATAATGGTGTTTTTTATCAAAATTAAGGAAATACTATTAAAAACCCATAAATCTAAGAGCATGAGCTTCAGTTTTATCCATTAACATGAGTTGCAAGGATGTGCAAAATAAATTCTATAAGGAATGTACCAATAGAACAAACAACCACACAAAATGCAATGGCAAAAACAAATTATTGTATTAAAAATAAGGAATTACACTACTGAATCGTGGGCTTCTTTGAAGGGGCAACCTCCTTTATGAGCAAAGATCCAATACAATTATATTTTCAAAGATAACATCCTTTGTTACATTGATATCTTTTATAGATTCGAACTAACCCTAACCCTAATGCTGAAGGGGTCCCATCCACATGCAAGTGGGGGTTCCCATTTAGGAAAATCAACTAACCCTAACCCTAATGTTGAAGGGGTCCCATCCACATGCAAGTGGGGGTTCCCATTTAGGAAAATCAACTAACCCTAACCCTAATGCTAAAGGGGTCCCATCCACATGCAAGTAGAAAAATCAACTAACCCTAACCCTAATGCTCAAGGGGTCCCATACACATGCAAGTGGGGGTTCCTATTTAGGAAAGAAGGGGTTTATTACATAATAATGTTAGAATAGGTTCCTAATATACCACCCCCATTTGAAAAGCTTTATCCTCAAAGCTTAAGATGAGTACTATAGATGGAAGTGGTGGAGAGGTTCACATGTTACATCTTTGAGGTGTAAACCACATCATGGGACCAAGATTTAGATGATGGGGTGATGTGAGCCACTGGTCCAATCTTCTACAAAATCTGAAATATCTAAAAAATGAGCTACCAATTTGTGATGTTTGCAAAATTGGAGTCGATGAACAATGAAACTATGATCAGAAAAAAGTTGATCAGTTTGTAGGTGCATCCATGTGTGAGCTACGATCAAGTTGTCCTTCCATGGCTATAAAAGTTGGGTGCACTCTTGAAGGGTTGCATCCATCGCATGGGCTTTGGAATTTTTCCAGTACATATGAAGAGAGTGATGGAGGGTAACTAGGCACAACCTCGAAGGGAGTCATTTGGGAAGTTGTGTGAAGGAAAATGTTGGACCACCAATCGATCAAAGATAGCCACTTAGAGAAACAATGAAGATATATCTCCAAGCACTTGTTGATAATGTCAATTTTCCTATCCATCTATGGATGATAGACTGAGCTCATTCATAGTTGTGTCCCCTACAATTTCAATAGTTCTTGCCATAATTGACTTGTAAATGTGGGGTCATGATCAGACACAATATATTGGGGTATACCATGAAGTCTAAAACTAGATTCTAGGAAAGGTTGGGTAATAGTGAAGGTATGATATGGATGGACAAGGGAACAAAAGTGAGCATACTTCAAGAGACGATCTAACACCACAACAATTATAGATATATCACCTGACTATGGAAGTCCTTCAATAAAATCCATGGGTATATTGGTCTAAGAGACATTTGGAACTGGTAGCAATGGAAGAGGATCTGGAGTGTGGACTCTTTCATCTTCCAGCCATTGGAACTATTCACGTGGACCATTGAAGAAACCAATGACATTAATTGTTTAGGGGGTCAACATTCTTGCCACAGGATCAACATGGATCAAGATTTCAGGTGGTGAGTTGACTTGTGGTTCCTCTGCATCTGGTTCCTCTACATCTGGTTTCTATGTGAGTCATCCTAGGGTGAGTCATCTTGGGGTGAGTCATCCTGTGGTGAGTCATCCTGTGGTGAGTCATCCTATGGTGAGTCTGCATTGGGTTCCTTTGCATCTAGATGTCCATGGAGTTGGCTTCTAAAATTTTATATATCATCCAATATGGATTGTGTGCCTTGAAGAAGGGCATTAAGATATTTTGTGATGGTGTCCATCAAAAGATCCACTTTAGCAATCACAATATAGTTTCTTGCGGGTGCCTCCATATTATTTGGGGGGAACTTGGTAGGGATTGTGGGTTTATTCTACAACAATTTAGAAGATCGTTGTTGGGCCAAAATGTTATGCTCAACCCGATGAGCCAACCCTATGGCTTGTATGATGGACTCTGGTTGAGACATTTGGACTTTGGACTTGATCTCATATTTTAACCCACTGATAAAGCAACATTGGAAGAAACTCCCATTCAAGCCCTTTGTCCTGTTAGACAATCTCTCAAATCGGGTCAGACATTCTTGAACTATTGAAGTCTATTTTATCTTTGTTAAGGTGTAAAATAAGGCCACATGCTCATTGGACCCAAAACAAGAACAAAAGTGGGACTCAAAGATCACCCAAGAAAGGTTGAGAGTGGTGCACTATAACCATTGGGCCCATTGTTGGGCTTTCGATTCAAAATGAAGAGATGTTGTGGAGACTTTCAGATTGGGGGGAGTATTATGGAGTTTAAAGTATTGATTTGCTTGACACAACCATCCATCAACATCATGGCCATTGAACTTAGGAAAGTTCAATTTAGGCATCTTGAAGGTAGTACCATAGTAAAAGGTAGGCATTTTTTTTGAATATTATTATTTTTTTTGAAAATATTTTTTTGACTTTTTTTTTTGGAATTTGTATGGAAATACTATTTTAGGACGGGGACCACTTTGATGTACTGTCGATCTGAGTGCTCCGTGAAGAGATACTGACTTCTTTTACTTTTTGTGATCTTTGGTGTAGTGCAAGTCGACGTCAGGGTAATTTCTACAACTTAGATATAAAATTTCACAGATGGGTCCTTGAGGATCTTAGGTGTAGAAGAAAGAGCTGCTTCTAGCCATAAAATTTCAGACCAATTTGACCAACTATTTGGAAGTTATGACCATAATAAGAAAAATAAAAAATTGCCAATTTTGGAAAATCGGTGCAAAATTTGACCAAAGACCGCCAAGGACAAATGTGTTTGGAATAGCATGTAGCATCGTATGGTAAATTTTGAAGTCAATTTGAGCTTTGAGTGAAGAGATATCCCTATTTTAGTAAATTTTCAATGCCTCATTTTTTTGTAGGGAACTAAAGTGAAAATATGGACATCATGTGCATCATTGGCACACTGGTTTTCAGACTTGAGAAGAACTCCATAGTTAAGCACACTTTTACTGGAGTAGAACTAGGATGGGTGATAGGTTGGGAAGTCCCAGTGGTCCCCCCTTTTTTTGTTTAGGTTTTTGCTTGCTTCTCATTTGATCGAAGTTTGGCCAGAGTAGAACTGGGATGGGGGACAGGCTAGGAAGTCCCAGTGGTGCACCCCCATTTTTTTTTTAATTTTTGTTTTTTTCACGAATTTTCTTCACAAAATTTTTTCATGAATTTTCTTCACATATTTTCTTTATGGATTCTTTTCACAGATTTTTCTGCATAGATTTTTTTATCAGATTTTGTTGTTGAGGCTTCCTTTCCTAAAAAAATCGAGTACTATATTTTTCCCTAGTACTTTTTTTCTTCCTTGGTACTTTGTCCTACATTGGTACTCTATCTTGTCCTATTATTCTGTTATTGCCTTGTTATGCTATAACTTCATTGTCTTGATACCTATATTGATGACTATAGTCCTATGGTACTGCTTAGTTATTGTATATCTCTATCCTTGGAGTATGCTCAAATCTATGGGTAGGGTTTGGAGGAGACATAAGAATTTGTTTTTATAGGTTGAATATTTTTGTTTGGACAAAACCAAGGTGCGCTAGGCAAGGGAGTATGTAATACCCATAGGCCCTCTATTATACCGTAGTGATGAACAATAGTGCTCGGTCCAATATTTTAGGCCACTACCCAAAGATGATTCCACCATACCCTTGAGCACACTATCTACCTTTATGACAGTATGGAAGGGTAATCGTTTGGGATGTTGTGTCCCATGGACTATGGATAATACAAGGCCAAAAATATTTCTATTGGATAAAATATTGTTTAAGCCTAGATAGTCTCCCGATACACCCAAAGATGCATGGGAGCTTAATTTCGTAGACGAATGATGTCTAAGGCCTATGTATTGGATCCTGATCACCCCTCACTTCACTAGGCACTTTATGGGTAACCTAGCTTAGCCAATAACGATAGATCCTTCATGATATTTTAAAATCCTTGGCACAGGGTTTCTAGCCTACTTAACTACTAAAAAAATACTGTATATATTTTTTGTTGGTTTGTCTAAATAAAGGAAAATAGAATGAGAAAAAAACAAAGGAAAATTATTTCTAATCGGTGGAAATGGATGGGTAAAAATGGTGGAACTTGAACCATTGAAATTCAGCAAGATGTGACCCTAGAAAGTGCTCTGATACCACTTGTAAAGAACCTGCCAATAGAGCAAAAAACCACATGAAATGCAATGGAACAAACAAATGATTGTATTAAAAAGAAGGAATTACACTACTGAATCATGGGCCTCTTCGAGGGGGTAGCCTCCTTTGTGAGAAGAGCTCCAATACAATTATATTTTCAAAGATAACATCCTTTGTTACATTGATATCTTTTATAGATCTAAGCTAACCATAAAAATAATGCTAAAGGGGTCCCATCCACATGCAAGTGGGGGTTTCCATTTAGGAAAATCAACTAAACCTAACCCTAATTCTAAAGAGGTCCCATCCACATGCAAGTGGGGTTCCCACTTAGGAAAATAAACTAAACCTAACCCTAATACTGAAGGGGTACCATCCACATGCAAGTGGGGGTTCTCATTTAGGAAAATCAACTAAACCTAACCCTAATACTCAAGGGTCCCATCCACATGCAAGTGGGGGTTCCAATTTAGGAAAGAAGGGGTTTATTACATAACATTAGGATAGGTTTCTAACAAAGTCTTCATGTAAAACATTTAAAATTATATTGATAACCATACCAAGTGAGAAATAATGATATATTTATTTATTATGACCATACATAAAACATATACACTTTGAACACTATGGATTCAAGCAATGGTTTCTTTGTTATGTAAAGTAGTTATGATTGAGAATCCAAAAATAAATGTTTAAAATCGTTAAATACAATTGAAGTATGAAATTTTAAAAATATTATATTTTCTCTTTATCCAAATTAACCTTAAAGTAAATTTAGCTCTCATAAGCAGGTTTGGAAAATTAAATGATAATTTAGCTTTAATTTATGGTTCCTTGTTTCCTATGTTGACATACAATGTTTTCAATGCTTAGTGCTAAAATATTTTAAGTTTAATAATTATCAAATTTCATTTGTATTGCATGAGTCATTGCATTTAGGAAGACCACACACTCAGGAAAGCAAAATTTAGATAAAATTCATATTAGCATAAATATTTAAGGTGATTTTATTAAAAGCCTACTTCTTCCAACTATTTTATCACCAAATTGATCTATGAGAAACCTTATATCCTTTACAAATAAAAATAAGTTATGTTTACTACGACTATTAGAGTTTAGCCGAGGCACTCATCACTTTTTTTTAAGCACAAGAAGACTACAAAAATCAGACCCATATTAATGGTATTACGCGTTGTTGGAAGAAGATATTTCCATGGGGATGTAGTTGGTATTCTTCTAGTCTCTAGAGCTCAAGTTGAGGTTGAATGCCATGATTCAGTTCAAGGTGGAAAATATATCAAAGTTTAATTGGATTCTCTACTTGAATGCAACTTAGAAAATGTACAAAATACTTCTACCCTTAGATTTAAGTATCCAAATAGGGATCCAACCTAAAACTAGTAGATTTAAGAACAAATGGTGAAACTAGAAAAACAAGCATAAAAAGTTTTACACTTATTCTAGAATAAATTGGAAAGGAATTATCTCCACAACAAAAAACTAAAATACTTTCATGCTCTCCTCAAATCCTTCACTCCTTGCAAGTTTCTTCCCATCCAACCCAATTCTCCCAAACCTCCGTAGTTAAAGAATTCAAATAGGATTTTGGAGAGGAGAGAAAAATCAAGAATATGGGGAAGGTGAAGCCCAAGAGTCGGGTAACTCTTTCTTGATTCTTCTTGCAATGTTTCAAAAATATTACTTTCCAAATTGCTACGTTTCCCAAAAATATTAACTTTCCAAATCAATAATTAAAATATGCACTTCATTAAAAAAATATTTATATATTAAATGTGTCCTATTTTTATAAAGTGTTAACTTAATAAAGTTAATATTAATTTACTAATACTTTTTAAGCAAGGTATTAGCAATTAAATTGTTATTCACCTTATAGTATTAAATCAATTAATACTACTACTAATTTTTCCTTGACTAATGCTAATGTTAATTATTAGCATTTAATATTTTAAGTATTAATAATACTAACATTATTATTAATACCTTAATTGATAACCCAGGTGTTGTAGGTGAGTTGGAGAGGAGAGGGAAATCCTCCAAGAGAGGTCCTAGGTTCAAATATCCACCCTACCAAAAATTTGAATTGGGTATCCAAAATCCAATTGATAATGTTGGTGTGGGTAGGGTCGGGTGCAACTCCCGGGTGACTTTGACGATGTAGAACCCCCTATTCATGGTCTCTCAGACCAAGGCGGCCCCGCAACGGGTTTTTCGTTTAAAAAAAAAAAAATTAATTGATAAATAATTAACCAATTAAGTTCTATACTTTGAAACACATGAATTAATGCATCCTAATGGTAAATTAAGAGCCTAAGCAACACAAGGGCTCTTGCTAAAAGTTGTCCTTGCCCAAACTAAGATGCAATCAACAATAAGCAAGAATATGCACAAACATTACTATTCCCTAAGTAGGAGGTATTATGATAACTACAAGGTTATCAACCACCTACAAAGGACCCCTAAGCACAAAGGTAAGGGTTATTTTGCTTTTATAGCAACCTCCTTGCCCGATGATGCATTTAATCATACATACACACATGCAAATGCTTCTACATGATTGTTTTACCCTTTTGGGATGTCAACTAAAAATTCATAATTTACCATTTCATATTCCTCTCAACTCTGGTGGTTGTCTCATACCAATCCACCCATGAGAGTACTTTGTCCTCTCACCACAAAATTTATCAATAGTACCATATTCTAAAAATAGCATAATCTAACTCTAGTAAGCATAAAGTACAACTATCAACTCATCTTGATAGAAAAAATAGGATCATGCATTAATTATCAACACATCAGTACATCAATCAAACAACAAGGAAAGGTCCTACCAATATGGGCCATTACTTATTCCCCCTAGGACTAAACATAGTTACTTTTTTTTTTAGAAGCAAAATATTTTATTCAAACAAAAATGGGAATTGCTTTGTTATCACATCAACATCTTCCCAATAACACAATTCTTAGAAAAATAGTCCCACTAAACCTTACACTGATCTAAGGTATGATTTCTCAGATTTTTAGAGTGAAACCCTAGAATCTTAATAGGTCATACCTCAATAGTTGTAGGATCTACCATCTACAATTTAGATGCATTCCACACATGAGAGGGATTAGCAACATATTTTATAAGTAGGGATATGTGGAAAGTGTCATGGATTTTTTATAGGTTGGGTGGTAAGCAAGTTGATAGGCTACTGGAGTAATCTTATAAATTATTTTTAAAATGGACCAACAAAGTGAGGATCCAAATTAATTGACTTGAAGGCACTTTTATTAGGTCACACCCTTAATAAGACTCTATCTCCCATAGATAATTCCCTTGGTGACCTTTTTAAATCTACATAGCTCTTTTGACGATCAACTACTTGAGCATTTGTTGAATCACCTTGAGTTGTTCCTCCATCTCCTTGATAGTGTCTAGTCCTATCACTACTCGATATTTTAGACTGTCTTAAGATAGAGGTGTTCTACATATTCTTCCATATAAGGCCTCAAATGGAGCCATTCCCAAGGATGCATGGTATCCATTGTTATATGTAAATTCTACCAAATGCAAATAGTTTTCCCACTTAAAATTTTTATCCATGTAATACATGTAGAGCATGTCCTCAAGGACTTGGTTTACCCTCTCTATTTTTCCATCTAGTGTTGAATGGTAGGTAGAACTGATATTCAACTTGGTACCCAAGGCACAATTAAAAGCTTGCTAAAATTTTAACATAAATCTAGAGTCTCTATCTAAGATAATTACTTCAAGGAAACCATGCAACCAGATTGTTTCCTTGAAAACTTACTTTCCACTATCGATGCATTGTCCTTAACATTATCTAATATGAAGTGTTCAATATTTGTCAACTTATCCACCACCACAAGAATTGCATCATGTTGATACCTATTTTTAGGTAAACCCTCAATAAAATCCATCAATATGACTTGCCACTTTTGAGTGGGTATATCATGTGGATATATTAATTACCATTGGATGTTCATGTCTTACCTTTACTTTCAAACATTCCAAACACCTATAAATTAAACCATTGATATCCCATTTCATCCCAAACTAATAAAAGTTCTTTTTCATATTATCTCTCATCTTGGCACCTCCTAGATGAGTAGAGTATGGAGAACAATGTGCCTCTTGCATAATCATTCTCCTTAAATATTTATTTTTTGGTATAATAACCCTGTCTTTGAAGCATAAAAGCTCATATTTTATGTTGAAATCCCCACTTTCCTCAGGATTTGCTTCTACTTTAGTTTAAATTTTGATGCAATATGGGTCCTATAATTATATTTTTTTTACTTTTTCAATCAAGTCAACATGACTTTGGGTTAAAGTTGTTATATACCTCCTCCTACTCAAGGCATCAACCACCTTATTTTCCTTTCCTTTGATATATTATATACCAAATTCATACTTAGCTAAGAACTCTATCCACCTTATTTTCCTTGCATTCAACATCAATTGGGTAAATATGTATCTTGGGCTTTGGTGATCTGTCCTTAGCTTGAAATGTTTTCCCAAAAAGTAATGCCTCCAGATATTAAGGACGTGGTAAATAGGTGCTAGCTCCAAGTCATGCATAGCATAGTTCAACTCATGCTTCTTAATTTTTGTAGATTCATAGGCTATTATAGCTTCATTTTGGGATAAAACTCCTCTCAACCCATATAAATAAGCATCCGTGCATACCATAAATTTTCCAAAAGGATCAAGTATTTTAAGAATTAGTGTTGTAGTAAGAATATTCTAAAGTGTTGCAAAGGCGGTTTCACACTTCTTTGTCCATTTGAATACTTTTTATTTTCTTTGGAGGCTAGTAATAGAGTATGCAATTCTTGATAAATTTTCCACAAATTGTCTATTGTAACCAATCATTCCCATAAAACTTCAAATTTTGGACACATTAGCAACTGCAGGCCAACTTAGTATGACTTTAATTTTTTTAGATAAAAATAATCCCTTATGTAGATATAATATGCCCTAAATATTGTACTTGTGAAAAATAGAAGTCATATTTTGATAACTTTCCATATAGTTGATTCTTCCTCAACACCTTTAAAACCAATCTTAAATGTTGGTCATGTTCTTCTTTAGTGCAAGAGTAAATCAAGATTTCATCCAAATATATCAATGAAATAGTCTAGATATTTTCTAACACATTGTTCATTAGGTTCATAAAGGTTGTTGGTGCATTTTTCAATCCAAATGGTAGAACCATAAAATCATAGTGTCCATATATTGTCTTGAAATTCATTTTGTGAGTGTCTTCCTCATGAATTCTCAACTAATGGTATCCTGATCTTAGGTCAATTTTTGGAAAAATGGTGGCATATTTTAATTGATCAAAAAGATCATCAATTCTTGGTAAAGGATACATGTTATTCATGGAAAAGTAGATCTTTAATAATGTAATCAATATTCAACTGCATCACCCCCTTCTTTTCCACTAAATTTAGGTACTCTAACATTCTTCAAGTCCTTGGTAAGATCAGCCTCAATTCGAGCTTTACCCTCTTGGAATTCTCTAGCAAGATTTTCTTCTTATCTACCCTTTGAATTTTGGTTATTGGATTCTTGTTTAAGAAGTGTTTCTAGCATTTTTTTGTTGCCCCATATTTTCTTGTATCAACTTAACTATTGATGTAATATTTGCCATCCTTTTGTTAAAATCCATTGATCTTCCAGATTCCTTCTAGGGATGAGCTATAGTTTCTTCCTATGTAGCTTACCCCAACTTCTTAGAAGATCCCCATCTCAAAATGGATGTCATTTCCTCATCACAAAAGGGATCTAGATTAGGTAATGATTACCAACAAGAAGTTTGAATTTCTAATATTTTCTCCTTGGTATGACCAGTCAAGACAACATATAATATCCACTTTTTCCATATCAATTTTAAGGTCTGTATAAAAGTTGAGTCTTCTTAACATTAGTACAACAAGGGAAATACCAACTTGGTTCTTTTGAAGTAAACATTAAGTTCTATGACCTAGGCTCTGATACCAACTATAACGACTCTCATTATTGACCCAAGGGGGAGAGCTAAAAAAATATTTTTCAACAAGAAATAATTAGCTCACTAAGAAAACCCAAATATTCACAATGTTAAGGCATAACCATCTCAAGTTCATTATCGCTATAGTCAACACTCAAGTGGATAGGAGTGGTAAACTTCCCATAATTCTTTAGATTCATTTCTAACCTCACCATTAAAAAACACTCCATAAGGGATCCTCCCATTCTCTACACTTCTTTGTATGAGACAACTTGACCATGACGTAGGGATTACCCTTTAAGGCCCATATCACTTAAAGGTGATGCCTATTCCCTAACCCTACATACTAGCATCTATGTAGGATTACTATGGTGTAATGTCTTAGTGATTAGTTAGTTTCATCTACCCATGGACTAACTAAGACCATTACCACTCACCTAATAATGATCATGGTCACACTTGCCTACCCATAAGGTACCACCACTATACTACCTTGGTTAGTGTGAATGATTTGGTGCTTGTTTCACACCAATACACCACTAGGATTACACAAACCTCACCACTAGAATCACCCAAGCCTCACCGCTAAGATCACCCAAGCCTCACCGCTAGGATCACCTAAGCCTCACTACTAGGGTTTATCATTCAATTTCATCAAAGTTACCTAGTTTATTTATCTATCCATAACTCAACTAGGTTTAGTAAAACTTAAATCTAGGAATCAATAATATGGCACTAACTTCCTTGCCCATAAAATGCCCCTCTTAATCCTAGGGTCCTATTCAAACATTTTTGTCTAACTCGTAAAAGTATAATATTATAATAAATCATACCAAAATTCAATACTAACATCAACATATCATATTGATTAAGACAAACATTTAGGTACTTATTTCAACCATAGCACTAGAATTAGATATTTCTTTAATTTACATGTAAGAAAGTAAACAACATATAATAATAATAATAATATTTTATTAATTACTTTCCCTATTATTCCATCATCTTCTTCAATAAATACAATTTATCCATCTTGCTATCAACAATTTATTTCCAAAGAAACTTAACATAGAAGGAAGGCAATAATTTATCTTTCATCTTTTGAAAAAAATTATGACAATACAACAAGAATGTTTACAAGGATATCCATTCCTTCATCATAATCACTGCATATCATAACTTCTACACATGAAACCTTTCAAGTATCTCTCATTTCCAAATACAATATTTCAATACATTAATACATAATGGTTATTAGTCTCATATTCTTTCTCAAAGTCTTCTACTTCAAAAGTCTTCTCCATCGATATTTTAAACATAAGTGTAGGGATCACGATAGGTATTTGAATGTACATGTAAGGCTAACATGCATTAAAAAAGTAAAAATTTTAAACAAGAATGCAAGAACTCAGTTCCAAAATAGACATCAAAACATTCTCCCAATGTTTATTAGTCATAAATGAGAGAATCCCATACTTATCCCACTCAATTATGTATCTTTCGTTATACAAGCCACAACTATCCCCTTGGATAAATCTACTACTAAACCTTGAGTGTAAATATTAATTCTCTTATTTCTTAGCTATAGAATTAATTTTTAATACATTTTCTCTATTCATAATTCTTACAATCTTCTTTTATATCTTGGGATTATTACTCTCTTAATAAAGTCAACTATAATAAATTAATATTTATATTTAATAAACACATTATTCAATCAATATTAATATGAAAAAGTATTCAGTATATGACCTAGTAAAACTATTAATTAATAAATGACTAAAATCATATTGATTAATTTAACAAACATATTAATTAATCGACATTAGTAAGATAAGGGTATTCAATATTCTATTAATATTAATTAATATCTTAACCCTATTACTTTAAAAATGACTAATTAAATCTATTAACTTCTAAATACATAATAATAGTGTTGTTTATTAAAAGTAAGAAAATGCCACTAAAAACCCACAAATCTAAGAGCATGAGCTTCGGTTTCATCCATTGACATGACATGAGAAGCAAGGATGTGAAAGATAAAATCATCATGTAAAACATTTAAAATTATATTGATAACCATACCAAGTGAGAAATACACTTTGAACGTAACAGATTCAGGCAATGATTTCTCTGTTATATGAAGTAGTTATAATTGAGAATAAAAAAAAAACGTTTAAAATCATTAAATGCAATTGAAATATGGTAAATATTAAATCCATTTTGTTTTCTCTTTATCCAAATTAACCTTTAAGTAAATTTAGCTCTAGGTTTGAAAAATGAAATGGTATTTCAACTTTTTTTTTTATTAAGTAAAATACTTCTTATATATATACATATCCACCGTGGGGATTGAACCCGGGTCACATCACCGATAATGCAAGTGGCGTCTTTGCCGGTAGACCACATCACGCGGATGGTATTTGAACTTTAATTTTTGGTTCCTTATTTTTTGGGTTGACATACAATATTTTCAATGATTAGTGCTAAAAGACTTTAAATTTAATAATGATCAAATAACTATCAACTTTCATCTAGATTGCATGATTCATTGCATTCAAGAAGACCGCACACTCAAGAAAGCAACATTCAAATAAACTTCATATTAGCATAAATATTGAAGGTGATTTGATTAAAAGCCTACTTCTTCCAACTATTTTATCACCAAATTGATCTATGAGAAACCTTAGATCCTTTACAAATAAAAATAGGCTATGTTTACTATGGCTACCAAAGTTTAGTTGGGGCATTTATCACTCTGTTTTAACAAAGTTTAGTTGGGGCATTCATCGCTCTGTTGTAACAGGTATAAGAAGAATGAAAAAATCAGGCCCATATTAACGATATTATTGGTTGTTGGAAGAAGATATTTTCATGGGTCTGCAATTGAAATTATTTTGGTCTCTAGAGCTCAAGCTGAGGTTGAATACCATGATTCAATTCAAGGTGGAAAAAATATTAAATATTAATTAGATTCTCTACTTGAATGCAAGTTAGAAAATGTATAGAAGACTTCTACCCTTTGATTTAGGTATCCAAATAGGGATCCAAGATAAAACCGATAGATTGAAGAACAAATGATCAACAAAACAAGCATACAAATATTTACACTTATTCTAGAATAAATTGAAAAGGAATTACCTCCACAATAGTAGACTAGAATATTTTCACGCTCTCCTCAAATGCTTCACTCCTTGCAAGTTTCTTCCCATCCAACCCAATTCTCCCAAACCTCCACAATCAAAGGATTCAAATAGGATTTTGGAGAGGAGAGAAAAATCAAGAACATTGGAAAGGTGAAGCCCAAGAGTCACGTAACTCTTTCTTGATTCTTCTTGCATCGTTTCAAAAATATTACTTTCCACATTGCTCGGTTTCCCAAAAATATTAACTTTCCAACTCAATAATTAAAATATGCACTTCATTAATAATAATCTTTATTTATTCAATGTGCCCTCTTTTTATAAAGTATTAACTTAATAAACTTAATATTAATTTACTAATATTTGTTAAAGCAAGGTATTAGCAATTAATTTACTAATATTTGTTAAAGCAAGGTATTAGCAATTAATTTACTAATATTTGTTAAAGCAAAAGGTATTAGCAATTAATTTTTCCTTGACTAATGCTAATGTTAATTATTAGCATTTAATATTTTAAGTATTAATAATACTAACATTATTTTTTTTTGAAAAAATTGAAAAAAACTTGTATTAAAACAAATAACAGTTACAAGTGGGAGAAAAAACATCCCAGCCGAAAGCAGAGAAGCCAGAAAACAACAGGGCACGAAAACGCGACATGTCGCGAAAACGCGACATGTCGCGAAATCGCGACACCAAACCTAACCACGGCCGCGCCACGGCAACAAGTCGCGAAATCGTGACATGTCGCGAAATCGCGGCAGACAGACGTCGAGGCCGCAAAGCACAAAAAGTGTCACGAAATCGCGACGGCACAACACCAAAGCACCCAGTCACCAAAAGCGTCGCGAAATCGCGACGAGAAAGCCAGAAGGCGCCTGTTCTCCAGAAGTGTCGCGATATCGCGACGAGTTCTCCCCTTGGCGCCAAAACTGCAAAAGTGTCGCGATATCGCGACGTCTTTTCCCCATAGCTCCAGTTGTCCAAAAGTGTCACGATTTCGCGACGAGTTTTCCCCTGGGCGGCCCTTCAGCAAAAGTGTCGCGAAATCGCGACGTGTTCTCCCCTTGGCGCCCTTTCCTCAAACGTGTCGCGATATCGCGACGATTTTCCCCCATGAAGCTTGTTCTCCAAAACTGTCGCGAAATCGCGACGAGTTTTCCCCTTAGCACCCTTTCCTCAAAAATGTCGCGAAATCGCGACGAGTTTTCTCCTTGGTGCCCGATCTTCAAAAGTGTCGCGATATCGCGACGACTTTTCCCCTTGGTGCCATTGCTGCAAAAATGTCGCGATATCGCGACGATTTTCCCCCTGGGTGCCCATTCTTCAGAAGTGTCGCGAAATCGCGACGATTTTTCCCTTGGGCGGCTATTCACCAAAAATGTCGCGATATCGCGACGATTTTCCCCCTTAGCGCACTTTTTCCAAAAGTGTCGCGATATCGCGACAGCTTCCAACCAACGGCTGCGACGGCGAAACAGGTCGCGAAATCGCGACAACTTCCCACCAAAGGCCGCGACGGTGCAACAGGTCACGAAATCGTGACAGCTTCCCTCCAAAGGCCGCGACAGCAAAACAGGTAGCGAAATCGCGACAGCTTTCCAGCAAAGGCCGCGACGGCGCAACATGTCGCGAAATCGCGACAGCTTTCCAGCAAAGGCCGCGACGGCGCAACAGGTAGCGAAATCGCTACACCTTCTCATCAAAGGCCGCGACGACGCAGCAGGTAGCGAAATCGCTACAACTTCTCTCCAAAGGCCGCGACAGCGCAACATGTCACGAAATCGCGACAGCTTTCCAGCAAAGGCCGCGACGACGCAACAGGTCACGAAATCGTGACAAAAACCACCCTTAGCATTTTTCTTACTCATTGTCGCAGGGATCATTCCAGACCTTGCCTAATCACTTCATCTATCAGAGGCATGTCACTGTGCAGCTGCACCCCTACCTCTTTCTCAGCACCCATCTTCGCAAGGAAGTCGGCCACCTTGTTCAAATTTTGACTCACATAGACAGGGATCACGTCATCTAACTCCCTCCATAAATCCTTGATTTGGGAGATCAGAATCCGTAGCCTCCAAGCTTTCGAAGAGAAGTTTCGCATGCAATCAAGAGCGCCAACCAGGACTTGAGAATCGGATTCGAGAATTATCCTCCTGTGACCCTGCTTAACAGCCCAGATAGAAGCAGATTTGATAGCAATGGCTTCGGCTTCATTGTTTGTGGCTCTGCCCAAGCCTTGCAGTTCCCAGTAAAGCACTGAACCAGCATGATCCCGACAAACAACACCAATACCCGCACTGCCCGGATTGCCTTTTGCAGCTCCATCAGTATTGATTTTGATCCAACCTTCTGGGGGAGGTTTCCAGCTAACTCTGTCTTGTCTCTCTTGCCCCTCAACCCCCTCTTCTAGATGCCCAAGACCAACCTGATTTTCCTCTTCAGCATAGATGGCAACAGTTTCTGTGACTTTGCTCCAGATGACCTGCCAAACGCCGTCTATCGAGGAGAAAGTTTCTCTAAAAATCCGGGCATTTCTCTCCAGCCATACTTGCCACCAAATGAAAAGGAAGCCAAGCTCCCAACCAATACGGAGAGCTATAGATTTAAATCTGCCCCTTTTCCATTTTTCCCAAATATTGGCTCGATTTAGATCACCATTAGCCTGGAGTTTATAGTGAGAGAACCAACGCTTCCAAATCTGATGCGTAAAAGGGCACTCGAACATCAGGTGATCAGCTGTTTCCTCATGCTTGTGGCATAAAGCACATTGAGAAGGACCGATGATTCCTCTACATCTGAGATTGTCAAAGGTGAGAATTCCATTGTGCATAAGCTGCCAGGCAAAGAAATTTACTTTCGGCCAACCCTTGGAATGCCAAATCCTTCTCCAATCCTGAACCGAAAATGAGTGTGGGGGAGGCTCAGGGAGGATCTTTTCATAACCGTCCTTTACTGAATAAACCCCAAGGCTCCCATAGCCCCAAGCTAATTCATCCTCCTCATCCCTCCCTGTGAGGAACCTTTCTGTCAAGATTTTGTTCAAGATGGGCGCCAGCTCCGGAGGGATTGTAATTGGCCACTCCTCCCACCTCTTAAACTTTTTAAACTTATACTCCCCCAATTGGCTGGTGTTAAAATAGCTTTCAATTTGAATCCAGCCCTGGGCTTCTATGGCGGACTTGATTGGTTGTAATTCGGGAAACGTAGCAATGATGGGTGGATACTGGTCCCAAGAATCAGTCCAGAAACGTGCCTTATCCCCTCTCCCCACTTTCCAAAATAATTGGTCTTTGATAACCTGAGATCCAAGCTTGAGAGTCTGCCACACTAAGGATCCAGTACCATCCAGGGGGAAGCGGCCCACCTCATTGGGGTGGACATGACCCAAATATTTACTTGGATAGGATTCTGCTGAATAGGGAGGTTGGCTGGGAAATCCACCTCCAATACAGTTTTCCAGCCAAGGCTTTGTTATTAAGCTTGGAGCTTCTCAGGCCCAGCCCTCCTTTATCCTTAGGCTGGGTAACTTTATCCCACCCAACCAAAGCCCATTTTTTCTCCCCTTTTGCACCTTCCCATAAAAATCTTCTTGCCATTTTGTCCAGCTCTTTCCAAATGGAATGAGGGGCAGCCAGGATAGAGAATTTATAGATTGGCATAGCCTGAATAACTGACTGCAAGAAGGTTAATCTACCCCCATAGCTTAACCATTTATGGGACCAGTGATTCATTCTATCTTTGATACCTTCCAATAGATCCTTCCAGATATCTATTTTTAATTTTTTGAAATGCAGGGGAACTCCCAAGTAAACTATTGGAAGAGAAGTCCTTGTGAATCCCAGGATCTCAATAACTCTATCCTGCAGCCTTTGGTCAAGATTGAAAAAGACCACTTTGGACTTCCTGTCATTGAGGGCCTGGTTTGAAGCCCTAAGGTAGACATTAAGAGTATCTCTGATTCCTCTAGCTTCCCTGAGACTGGCCACACCAACCAATCCAGTATCGTCCACAAACTGCAAGTGAGTCAAAGTTTCCTCCCCTACCTTGATACCTGTTAGCAGGCCTTGTTGCCTTCTCCTCAAGAAAAGTCTGCCTAATCCTTCAGCCAAAATGAGGAAAAGATAGGGAGAGCAAGGGTCTCCTTGGCGAAGACCACGAGTGGCTCCAAAAGGATGCGAGGGAAGACCCTTGATAAGGACAGAATAAGAGGGCGTAGAAACACAGCTCATGACCCAATCAATCCAGTCCTGGGAGAAGCCAAAGGCTGCCATCATTTTAGACAAGAAGCTCCACTCCACCCGGTCATAAGCCTTGGACATATCCAGTTTAATGAACATTCCTTTATTACCCGATTTTTGCATTGTATGGATAGCCTCCTGAGCAAGAACCACCCCATCCAAGATTTGTCTTCCCTCAACGAAACCCCCTTGTTCTGAAGAAATGATGTTATGAAGGAGAGGTTTGAGCCGCTCAGCCATTATCTTAGTGATTATTTTATAAATCACGTTGCATAAAGCAATAGGTCTGAAATCAGAGATATGAGTCCCCTCCTCCCCTTTTGGAATTAAAGAGATGAAGGTGTGATTAATTGCCCTGAGCATTCTTTTATTAGTTCTGGATTCCTCTGTGACAGCCAAAACATCCTCCTCCAAAGTATCCCAAAAGGCCTGAAAAAACTCAATAGGAAAGCCATCTGGACCAGGAGATTTGCCAGTACTCATTCCAAAGACCACATTTTTCAATTCATCTCTATCAATGGGTCTAAGCAGGGCCTGATTTTCTTCTTCAGAGATAATAGAAGGTATGACATTAAGAACTTCGTTCTGAGCCTCAGCATCTTGCTCCATACTTTCCTTAAAAAGTTTAGAAAAGTAATCGATTGAGTGGTAGTGCATACCAGGAAGAGTATCGAAGGAATGTCCATTCTCATCTTTAAGGGCTTCCATGTTATTCATCTGTCTCCTAGCACAAGCTGACCGATGAAAAAATTTGGTATTTCTGTCCCCTTCTAATAACCAAGTATTTCTTGCCCTCTGTTTCCAGTATATCTCCTCTTGGTTATCAATGGCCTCAACCGCTTTGCGCAAGGCATCATCCTCGGATTTGAGTTGCTCAGTAATTGTTCCTTCCCTAAAGAGTTTCTGAACCTCCTCCCATCTGGCCACCAAGGGGGCCCTTTGGAACTGGAAATCTGACTTATTTTCTTTCCTCCATTGTTTCAGTTGAAGTTTGACAAAATGAAGCTGTTTATGAAATTTGAACATTGCTGTCCCAAAAGGTGGACGGCCTTCTTCCCACCATTGTGGAATTTTCTGTCGAAGGTCCTCCTTTTGTAACCAAAAATTCTCAAATTTAAAAGGCCTGTGATGCTGCCCTATCATAGTCCCTCCCTCCAGCAAAATGGGAAAGTGATCTGAAACAGGGCCCTCCAAAATCTGGAACTTAGTATTCCACTTTACAAAAGCCTCCTCCGAGACCAGAAAATGATCTAACTTGACCTTCCTGCTGTGTGGCTCCTTCCTCTTGTTAGTCCAAGTAAAGTAGGTTCCAGGGCCTTGAACATCCACTAATTGAAAGGCCTGGACTTGGGCAATCAGAAGCCGATCCCCTGGATCCAAAATTGGGGTGCCACCTTCCTGATCACGAGCAGATAATTTTGCATTAAAATCCCCTGCAATAATCCAGTCTAAGTATTCCCTGGAGGACCTCATGTTGTGAACAACTTTCCATTGGAGCCTCTGGCCATCAAGGTCTTGGGCCCCATAAAAATTAGTGATTAAGACATGTTCTGCTGTGAAATTATTCCTAAAATGAGATGTGAGAACACCCCTCCAAGCTATATGTTCTAATGCAGTCCAATCCAGAGGGTTCCAGAGAGTAACAATCCCCCCTGAAGCACCTTGGGCAGCCACATCCATATGACCAGCGCCCCGCCAGATTCTATTAATTGTTTTACTCATAAGATCTAAAGACATTTTTGTCTCCTGAATAAGCAAAAAGTCTGTTTTACATTTTCCTAAGAGTCTTTGAACAGCAGATTGATGGGTTCTACTGTTTAAACCCCTAACATTCCAAGATTGTATAATCATTGAAAACCTTGAGAGCAGTAAGAATCAATTGTCCTCACCGATCCTCCATTGATCAGCTTATCTCCTTGAGCTGCAATCAGGTCCTTATTTGACTTTCTGCCCGCTCCTTGAGTGTTGCTATTTTTGGATCTCTTTTCCACCTGAGATATACCCAGGGCTGGCCTTTCTCTATTTTTTTTTGCAATTCCCATGCTGACATCCTTAATTACTGGCGGCGCTTGGGAGTGCACTATCAGTGCCCCTGCATTTTCTGGCGGCAATACCTCAGTGGGCTCAAGCACCTGTTCTAAGACAGGAGGAGATGAAGGAGAAACATGAGTGTGGATGTTATGGGCCTCAATATTCCCATCCACACCTTCCATATCCTGGTCCTCCTGATCCACTAATGTCTTAAAAATTTCATATCTGTTGGCTGGCTTGGATTGTAATTGCTCCTTACCATTTTTCTTCTGCTTTCTCCTTCTTTTGGCCTGTTCAAAGCCATCTTTCTGACCCTCATTACCCTGAGGAGTATTGGATGTTTCTTTGGCAGAAATAGACTTACCCTCTCTGGGGCGATTTGGCATACCATGCTGGGCTTCCGTTTTGGTGTTCAGAAGATTTGGACAAAACCGGGCCAAATGCCCATGTTTATGGCAGACTCTGCATCTGAAAGGCAGAGCCTCATAGTCTAACTGTTGGATCCAGGATACTCCTGCCAGTTCCAGTTCCACCTCTGCTGGTAGAGGCTGGCTAATATCCATCTCCACGCAGATTCTAGCATAGACACCAGAGTTACCTTCTATGGTGTCCTTGGAGACGCCCAGGTGCCTACCCAGGGAGTTACCGATCATTTCCAGGACCTGCTCCCCCCAAAACTCCATTGGAAGAGCGTACAGCCGGATCCAGACCGGGACAGCCGTGGGTTCGATGCGAGGATCGAATCCCACTCTCCAGGGTTGAACAAATAACCCTGTTGGGCCGTGGTTTCTCTTCTCTGACTCAAACGCTCTGTTTCTATCAGCTAAAGAAGAAAAGCTAACGATGAAATACCCGTTGCTAATAAACCACAGGGAGTACTCACCATGGGGCTCCCAGTTCTGTCTGACCCAAGTGTGCAAGAAATTCAGGGTAGGTCGGATACCCATGAATTTGCAAATCAAATCATGATTGGCTTTGTATAGGATTGTGTCTTCGACCAGCTTTGGTTCGATTACAATCTTAGGTCTTGAAGCGGATTGTGGGAGACATCCGTTGACACGATGCGCTGCGGAACTCTTGCCAGCGTTCTTGAGCATCATATTCAGAGTATTTCTCTGAGCTTCGCCGTTAGAAGACGAAGGATTGTCTTTGAGCATTTCAGCGTAAGAGCTCTTTCTCCCAGAGAGAGGGTCTGGAGGAGACCCCATTGGGCCCTCCTGAGGCTGCAAGTGATCCTTCAGATCCACAAAAACAAAACAAAATGGGAATCCACCTGATGTCCTGGATTATCCTTCGCTCCACAAACCCTAGAACATCGCCTGTCGCCTGCGCAGAGAATTTCCCGCCAAATCGCTCGACCTAGTCAAAATTAATAATACTAACATTATTATTAATACCTTATTTGATAAATAATTAACCAGTTAAGTTCTATACTTTGAAACAAATGAATTAATGCATCCTTATAGTAAATTAAGAGCCTAAGCAACACAAGGGTGCTTGCTAAAAATTATCTTCACCTAAACTAAGATGCAATCAACAATAAGCAAGAATATGCACAAACATTAATATTCCCTAAGCAGGAGGTATTATGATAACTATAATATTATCAACCACCTAAGGACATCCTAAGCATAGGGGTAAGGACTCTTTTTATTGTATAGCAACCTCCTTGCCTGATGATGCATCTAATCATAAATACACACATGCAAATGCTTCTACATGACTATTTTACCCCTATGGACTGTCAACCGAAAATCCATCATTTCCCATTTCACAATCCTCTCAACTCTAGTGGTTATCCCATACCAATCCACCCATTGCTAGAGATATTATATTATTTGATCCCCATTACAATATTGTTTTAGTAGATGATTTATATTTTATAATGTATGTGGCAATATGAGAAAGAGTGCAAAGTGTCAAGAGAGTATGAAGAGTCACATGATATGTGGTAAAATGAAAGTTGTCTTTATGAGTAATATGAAAGGTTGCAATTTCTAGATGAAAGAGGAAGAGCAACAATCAGAGTATTGAAAGGTCATAAAAAAGGATAAATTGGAGGTAAAGCTCCATGTATTGTAACTAAGTTGTATCATTAATGTAATCTTTGTATATTGTGTTCATTTGTGTTAGATTTTGTGAAATATTGTTGTTTATTGTTATGAGAGATTGTTGATATTGTTAGTAGCATTGATTTGTTTCATTTTTGATCCTAGAATAAGTTGCAATGAGTTAACCTATTCAAAAAGCTAACAATGGTATCAGAGCTATGGACAACATTTGAAGAAGTATTTGAGCTACAAATTTTAAAGTTTCTTGACAACTTTGTGAAAGGAGAAAGGATAATTTTTGAGGTAACATATTGGGAGAAACTAGACCTGCAAAATTACAAAAATTTTGGACAATGAGAAGAGAGCATTTTGAGCAACATTTGGAGGAGTAAAGTTGCAATTTTTAAAGTTTTAGGACAACGAGTTTGGGCAGAAAAATAGTGAGCAAGAAAATCAAGAAAGCAACAAAGATATAAGTTAGAATATGGTATAAGAAAGTGTAAAGTAGACATTAATAAAAGGAAGGATGTATTGAGTAAAAGACCAAACTAAGGAATAGAGTTAAGGTCATAAGAGCATAAGTTAAAAATGAAGAATAGAGAGCTACAAAAGGAAGACATCAAAGTTTCAAAGGAGAGGCAAAATAATAGACGTCAAGCATCATCCGAGAGGAGGTTGGAATCAAACCTACCAAGGCTTACCAGACACAAGCAGAAGCTAACCTAGTTGCATAGGCAACATACTAGAACAAGGCAACATAGTGGGAGATGAAACACTGAGTTGAATTAAAAAATCATTAAAAAAAAGTCCCATAGGAAAGAAAATAGAACACCAAGGAAGAGAGCATTATTCGAGTAGGGAAGCAATGCCTAGCTGAGTCAAATGGGGAAGCAATGCCATAGTGTTGACAAGGGAGATCCTACCGCCATGGCGTATACTGTATTACCAGTTGAATGTTATCCATAATCTATTGTCTAAGACATCTTTGTAACTTCGTCATAGAAGAGAATAAGGCTATAGTTATTGTTGTAAGACTGTCGATATTGAAATATTGAATCAAGCCCATCGAAGCAAGAAATAATAAGTGAGGTGACATTAAAATATTTATAGGATTCTCCTCAGAAAAAAATACCTCAATGACCAAAGCTTTGTTGGAAACAAATCCCCCACATTAAAAAATAGATCTAATGTAGAGCACATGACTTTGCAAGTATTTAAGAGGGTCAAAGTGACATGTTTTTTATTTTTTAGAGCTTAGATAAATGTTCTATGAAGGTAGGCAAGTGGTAAATTTATGCCTTGATAGTGTGGCATCCGTTACGTCATAGAGCAATAGAACACCTAAAAATTGTAGGAGTCGTTGTAGGGAACCTATCAAAAAGTGCAACAAATAACAGGTGGGTTCATATCCATGTTCAATATTGTTTGTTAGCACACCAACGAGGAGTAACGTTACCCACCTATCATGCAGAAGTAACCATTGGTAGTAGTCAAGAAATAAAAGAAATCTAAATTTTTTAGAAATCCACTACAATATTCTATCTCACAAAATATGCACACCCACAAATTGATTTCCTATTAGAAGTGGGAAAGAGTTGTTGTATAATCAACTATAGTTGATTCGATAGGATTTTCAAGGGTGATGAGAGACTGCACATATTCTAGGTCCAAGATGATCACCATTTAGACTACACAACCACCTTTGATTGTGCTCATAAGGACATCAAAGCACACTATCTAGAATATCATAATTCAAATGAACGAAAGCATCAGTTAACAAGTGTTGAGTGTGGTAGAGAGAGTGCCAACAAAATAGTCAAAATGATCTATGGTAGTAGACAACATGTTGGTGGTCCTCGTGAGCACATGGTAGAGAAATCCATTTAGAGAAAAAGAGATAATTCTTTAAACCTTTTAATTTATTGGAGAAATAAAGGGTGTTTATAAGGTTTTTAAAATTGCAGGAATAAGGTTATATAAAAAAAGGAAGTTGAATATTAAAATAAATAAAATGTTAAAAAAGGTTGCATTATTTTAAAAAGGGGCAAAGGGAGATATAAGGTAATAATTTAAATTAGGAGAAAATGAGAAAAAATTAAGTTTTTTTCTAAATTTGAGAATTAAGGAGTCATAAGGATTATGCTCCTAAAGTATTTTTGAAATTTTTATGTTTAATATTTGAAGATTATATTTATTTCATAATTGTAGAAAAGATATTGAATTAGTGAAATTATTGCAAATTTAATCATTTGGGAGACAAAAGGGTTTCTACCTCAAACTTTAGGAAAATTTAAAATTTACAAAATTTAAACCTAGGGAGTTATAAAGTAGTCAACTTCAAAGGAACATGGCAAAGAAAAAGCAAATAAAAAAGAATACAAATGATCAAAAAAATGAAATACAAAGATATGAGATGTCAAAAACAAATAAAGTGGAAAATCTATGTTTCCAAGGAGAACAAATATACATTCAAGATGTCCAAGAAAAACAATTAGACATTCACAAAATTTCAAAAAGGGTGGAAAGATTAAAATATCATACACAACACTTGATAGAAGAAATTGAAAAGGATACATCAATAAGAGAAAAACTTTTCTTACAATAAATGTTGAGAGAAATCAAAGATGAAATTTTCTTAGCACTTAGCAAATATCTGAATGAAAGGCTTTATGAGGCATATAAATATTCTAGAATTGTTTTTATATTACCTAGTGAGATAGAAAATTTGATATATATGGCATTACTTTCTAATGAAGTTCTAAAAGATAAGAATAGAAGACAAGAGGACATGATTAAAGATTTGAAGAACAAGTTTATTGATGAAACAAATACTTTGAACAATAGGCTTGTTGATATTACTAGTGAAGCAAAAAAAGAAAATTTCTCAATACTTTAGAAATGCATGCAAAGTGTTCTTAATAATGCTAATGATTGTTATGAAGATTTTGTTACTATACCTATTAGTCTATGGAGAATAATATACAAAGGAATTATCACTCTTAATGTTTCTAAGATGAGAAAACAAGAAAATATTGAAGATGTAGAGAATAAATCAGTGATGAAAGATGCTTCTTGTGATACAAATGTCTTAAGGCCTATGATGGTAGATTCATGTTGCAATACTATAGAATCAAAACCATTTATGATTGATGCATGTTGTGATACTAGTGATCTACTTCAAAAAGAAAAATATGTAAATTATGATTCTTGTCAAAATGAAAGGAACATTAGCTTTTGATGAATAATCACTCAATAATATGGCCACTAAATCAATAATACTCAACTCAATATGAAGGAAATAATAATACTAAGCAAATAAGCTTATATTTAGAATATGAAATTACTCAATATTAATAATGGAAAATGCTGAAAAATACAATAAACGCTTATTGAATAAAAGACCTCAAATACATCATATTACATCACCTTCCATTGCTCCATGGGTGATATCCCATATCTTGAACTTCCCTTGTGATACTTCTCTATTACAATTGCACATCCATATATAGGATGGAATGCGACTCTTCATATGGTGTTTCTTGACCTACACTCTTCCTATGACTCGTCATATTCCTATTCTAATGACACATGTACATAGGGACAACTATGCACATTTACATTGCCAAAATATAATTGCATACTTGTGCATTTATTACATTTCATAAAGTAAATACTTTAATTCTATTCTAAGACACTCTTTCCTAATCTATAGATGTACCCATGGTGATACATTGTCATGTACCAAATAATGTAATATATTCCAACACCCCCCTGTATTATATTTTTTGGTTCTTGATAACTTTGGTCTTCAATATGGTCTTCATCAATCTATCTTAATGAAATTGATATTTGGATTTGCATAGAATGATTCTAGTTTGACTTTTCTTGTGTGACCTCTTCTTTTCTTCTTTTCATGCTTTGATTTCTTCATTGATGATCTCCCTTATTGATATTGTGCTAGTGTATCATAATGATACAATTATGGTTCTTGGCTTTAATGCATTAGATAATTATATTCTTCAATCTGTGTGTGACTTATTTCTTTGTTTCTTCTCTTTCTTAGCTCCTACACTTCTTCTTGTGATACATCTTCAAAGAGATGAGTTAGTAAATCATCACAATAATATTGATTTGAATCTAATGATTCTTTTTCAAGATAGCCATATGACTTATTTTGGTTATTTTGTACCTTTTCTTGAAAGATTTCAAAGATAACTAATGATAGGTACATTATCAGACATTCTTTTATAGTAATGATAATATCTTGAGATTCCCATGATGATCTAAAAAGTTTTCCACGAATAAATTCCATAAATGTAGTATATTTTCCTTCCTTAGCTTCCTTGAAAAACATGATCAATTTATCCTTTAGTGAATCTAGTACTTGATCTCCATCAATGTTTGATATTAAGTTATGAGAGTAGAACTTGAGTGCTTGTAATATTTCATCACTCTTTTCATTGAACACTTCCTTTATAATATTATCCATATTACTTTTGAAGTAGACTACCTTATGACTCCCAAATTTAGTTTATCAAACAACTATTAATTCCAAAGAGGTACTTCCTCAGTTGTGAGAGATAGACTAAGGATGATATTTTTTTTAAATATTGTTCTTTCAATTGTATGTTGTGTAGAAACCCTTGTATCTCCCTAAGGTTTGAAAGATAATATTTAATATTATTAATCAACAATCCTTTTCAAATCTTCAAATAAACTATCAAATGCAATCCTAGGTAGAATTCCTTTTATCTCCCAAATTTGTGGATAAAATATTTAATTCTAAATTTCTTATGCTATATTTGATGTAGAAATATTTATACCTCCAAATTTAGAAATTTAGAAATTCTAGAAATAATATTTGTAATATTTTGTAATTCTAATTTGATATAGAATCCTTATTTCTCCAACCTTATTTAATTTTCAAATATTTAATTGGTTTTGTAAACTATGGTATGCAATTTTACAAAACTCCAATATAGCCTTCAAATTCAGAAAATGCTCTTCAAAAATATAATTATAGGCTTAAAAATAATAATATGATTTTCTAAGGTTATAAAAATGCTTATCACTCCACTTTTACTTTTAACAAACTTTGACCTTAGAATATATTCCCTTCTTATTCCTCCTATCAATATAAAACTTTAATATATGGTAAAATTCTATGATAAATACCTCAATTATTCAAGTGCTCCTTGCTGGTCTTGTTGGGCGCTTTTCTCTTTGGTCAAACTTGCTTGGAATGCTTCATATGAATCTTCAAATATGCTTTGACCTTCTTTAATGCTTCTCCTCTTGTATTTTCTATGTAAGGCACTGGAAAAAACTGCTATATTAATACCTCTATGACTATATGAGCACTTCATCTTTCTTTGGATGTGTGCCATGTGGTGTAGATGTTATTTGAATCCTTGTATTTCTTCTTGGTGGTGCTAACGTTCATGATTAGAATAAAGTGGATACTTGTCACTTTATTTCTTGCAACTTGGGAGTTACATAGTCTTCTTGAGCACTTGGATAATAATGAAGAATGTGTGAGACAAGCAAAGTCTCCCCAAGATCGAAGAATGCTCCACAAGATCAATCACACACAAAAGAGGAAAACCCACAACACCAATATTAAGTGGTAAAACCCTACTTCAAATGAAGAAGGGAAACATCCACTATGAAGCTCACTATATTACTCAATGATTCAACAATACAAGAATGCTTCAATGTTATGCAACAATATGCATCAACATGATAGATGCCAAGATGTAATAGACAACACCCCTATTTAAATAGAAGCTTTTCTACTACAACCCTAAAATTACCCTAATCTTATCACAATATTATCTTGAGATGTGTGACAAGTGGCATCTATCAAATATTAAAAAGTGATTGGTTACTTTTTAATATTTTCTAGAAAAGGGGAAATAACTTTTTCCACAAATTAAATATTCCTAGCACCCTTATTTTATTTATTAATTGGGTGGGAATATTTTTACATAAAATAGAATTATTTTCTAATTCAAATATTATTCTTTAGACTTTATATTTTAGTCTAAGAATAATTTACACAATGTTGCATTACATATTCCAACACTCCCCCTTAATGCAATATTGGGGAAAGGAATTATGAAACAAAGAAACATTCTCCCCCTAAAGATACAAACGGGGATGAGAATCAAATGAGTAATATAGTTACAATGAGCTTCTATGACCAAGAATGGTCTACAATAAGGCACCAATACAAAATGGGCCAAAATGAGACTGCAAGCCCCCAACGGAGTAGCTTCAGATACAAGCAACTTACAAAGCCATCCATCAACCACAAGTGGTTGCAAATGACAAGAAGAAAACATCACAAGGGTGTCTTCAGTAAGCCTGCAAAACCCCAAATGGAAGTACCTGCAAGCTACAAGCAGCTCAACATAAGATCAGTTAGATACATCATCATAAATATATTCACCACAACATATATGAATATCCAAAGATGATAACAAAACTGATCTAACAAATAGTGAACTATAAGTCATCACAAAAATATGCCAAGCCATACTTATAGTCACGTGCTATATAGTTGATCAAAAAATATCATGTACAAAGTTGCATAAAGCAAACAAGGAGTACCATGATAATGCAAACTCTAAAGTACCATGTACAAAAGTAGCACAAGGCTAACAAAAAAGTACCATGTACAAGAGTTGCATAAGGTATATGAAAATAATAAAGTGTGCACACCGGTTGCATAAAGCCAACCATAAAATATCATGTACAAAAGTAGCATAAATGCTAACAAGAAAGTACCATGATAAACCAATTGCATAATGCCAACTACATAAAAACATGTACAAAGTTGCACAAGGCAACAAGAAAGTACCATGTAAAAGAGTTGCATAAAGCAATTGCATCATATACCATAATTGCACAATGCCATCTACAAAGTAACATGTACAAAAGTTGCACAAGGCAAACAAGAAAGTACCATGTTCAAAAGAGATGCAAAAAGCAATTATACCACCAAAGATCAACTCATATATATAGCACAAAACACCTCATAAGGATGAAGTTGTCATCACACAAGTGTAACTACACTTCATTCCCCCTTGAGGACAACTTCACCAAACCAAGTGAGTCCCTCAGCTTACAAAACTGCTCCTTGGGAAGAGGTTTGGTGAACAAATCAACAGAATTAGAAGATGATGGGCAATACTCCAACTGAATAGTCCCATCCAATACCTTCTCTCTGATAAAGTGGGCTTGGATTTCAACATGCTTTGTCCTTTGATGCATTACAAGATTTTTAGCCAAGGCAATAGCTGATTGATTATCGAAGAGCAAACGTGAAGGACCAAATTGCTCAAAGCCAATTTCCTTCATGAGGGTACGAAGCCAAACCGCTTCCTGTGCAGCTACTTTCATAGCCTTATACTCCACTTCCATTGTAGAAAGAGCAATTGTATCTTACTTCTTGGAAGACCAAGAGATAACTGCAGACCCAATACTAAAAACATATGTTGTGGTAGACTTTCTGTCTATTCTATCCCCTCCAAAATTAGAATCAACATAGCCGAAAAGAGCAAAGGAAGGAAGCCTAGAATACTTGAGTGCCAAATCTCTAGTACCTGAAAGGTACTTCAGAATCTTCTTGGTAGCTTGTAAGTGCTCAATATAAGGTTTCTGCATGAACCTAGCCATCATACCAACTGCAAAAGCAATATCTGGCCTTGTGATGGTAACATAAAGAAGACTACCAATGAGCTGCCTATACAATGTAGCATCAACCAACTGAGATTTTGTACTTACTTCCAACTTAACCCCTGTAGAAATAGGAATGGAAGTAGGATTGCCATCCTCCAAATCAAACCTCTTAAGAAGATCTTCAATATACTTGGATTGAATCAAAAAGGTACAATCCTCATGTTGATAAACTTGCATGCCAAGATAGTAGTGTAGAAGACCAAGGTCAGTCATTTCATACTCTGACTTTAATTTGGAGATGAAATAAAAAATGGCCTCATTCTCATTTCTAGTCATAACAAGGTCATCAACAAATAGAGCAATTAAAATGACCAAGTTATCCTTCCTAAGCACATAGAGATTTGTATCTGAATAGCATTTATCAAAACCAAGAGACAAGAAGTAACCTAAAATCTTCATGTACCATGCTCTAGGTGCTTGCTTCAGACCGTACAAGGTTTTCTTTAGTTTACACACAAGTGTTTCCTTACCTTGTACAACAAATCCTTGTGGTTGACTCATGTAGATATCCACATCCAAATCACCATTTAGAAAGGCACTTTTCACATCAAGCTAAAAAATCTACCAACCTTGAGCAGCAACAATAGCAATGAGAAGCCGAATGGTGGGCATTTTGGAAACTGGTGCAAAGGTTTCATCATAGTCAATGCCATATTTTTGAGCATAACCCTTAGCAACCAATCTAGCCTTATACTTTTCTATCTCTCCATTAGAATTGTACTTGATTCTATAGACCCACTTGTTCCCAATAACATTTCTCTTATTAGGATAAGGCACTAGATCCCAAGTTTTATTCTTTAGAAGAGAATCCATCTCAACCTTCATGGCATCAACCCAACAAGAGTGTTGTGAAGCTTCTTGGTAAGAAGTAGGCTCATGATCATTCTCTATCTTAGCTAGAAGAGACATGTTAAGGGTCATACTTCTAGTTATCCTTTGGCTAACTGAATTCTGCTCTTTAGGACCCCTAGAATGATCCAACCACTTGGTCCTTTTGACACAAGGCCCACCCTTTTCTAACTCAAGAAGGTCTTCATTGAATTTGACATCTCTTGAAACAAATACAATGCGTGAAGAAGGTGAGTATAACTTGTAGCCCCTATGTTCTGCATCATAGCCAACAAAGATGCATTTTTGAGACTTTTTGTCCAATTTCTTCCTCTTTTCTGAAGGAATATATGAAAATGCATCACATCCAAACACTCTTAAGTGTGACAAATTCAGTTTCTTACCATTCCAAACCTCATAAGGAGTCTTTCCCTCAACTTATTTTGAAGGACACCTATTAAGAATGTAGATTGTTGTACTGGCTGCTTCACCCCAAAGAAATTGAGGTAAGTGGTCACCAAGCATGCATCTTACCATCTCCATGATTGTCCTATTTTTCCTCTCTGCAACACCATTTTGTTGAGGAGTGTATGGACAAGTAAACTGCCTTTTGATCCCATGAGAAGAACAAAACTCATTGAAATCATTGCTATTGTACTCCCCTCCATTGTCACTTCTAATCATTTTGATCTTTGCTCCCTTTTGATTTTCTACCAAAGCTTTGAACTCCTTGAATGTCTCAAAACAATCTGATTTATTCTTAAGTAGATACCCAAAGATCATTCTTGAATAATCATATATAAAGGTGAGAATATAGGATGCACCACCAAGTGATCTAACATGTAATGGACCCATAATATCTGTATGAATGAGTTGAAGAATTTGTGTGGCCCTTGTTGACTTGTCCTTTGCAAACTTTTGTTTGCTCATCTTGCCTAAGATGCATGTTTCACACAAACCATGAATAGGTGAAATGTTAGGCAAGCCTTCAACCAAATTTTTGGACTTCATCATTTGAATATTTTGATAGTTTGTATGGCCTAACCTTAAGTGCCAAAGCTTGCTACTAGGAGAAACATTAGTTGCTAAACACACTTTAGGAGGAGCATCACATAACACATAAATATTATTCTTCACATAACCTGTAATGATTGGTAGCATGCCTTTCCTAATGCTCCATGAAGTTGCATTGAACTCAATAGTGTGACCACTTCTAGCAACTTGCAAAACTGAAATTAAATTTCTCCTAAGGTTAGGCACATATAGGACATTATCAAGTAATTTCCCTTCAATTACAACATTGCCAACACCTTCTACTTGAAGTCTAGTATTATCACCAATGACAACTGAATCTGAAGAGTGCTTATGAAAGTCCACAAACTTATCCTTTTCAAAACACATATGGTTAGTGCATCCAGAATCTAACACCCATTCATTAGAAGTAGATGAGTCAATGGAGTAGAGGGCATAAACAAAGGCATTTTTATTAGAATTTTGCTTTACATTGTTGTTCTTTTTCTTTCCCTTGCCAAACCATTTCTTAGGTCCTTGTCCCTTAGCCTTTTCTTGCTCTTCCTTTTCTGCAATCTTCTTCTTCTTGAAACAATTTTATTCCTTGTGGCCTTTCTTGCCACAAAAGTTGCAAGTGAAATCAACTCTAGGCTTGTTGGGTTGGAAATTTTGATTTTTCCTTCCCTTGTATTTCTTCTTGAAGGAAGCCTTAGTGGCACTCAAGGCAACATTCTTCTCCTTGACAACTTGACCATTCACTTTGTCTCTATTAAGAGACTCTTCATGTTGAATCAATAATTGTGAAAGAGTGTTGAGAGGAATGCCATCCTCTTCTTGCTCTAGCCTAGTCTCAATAATGGTGACAAAATTCTTGAACTTGCTTGACAAGTTCCTCAAAATGATAAAGCTTAAGAGCTTCTCACTTATCCAATCACAATTACAAGCCAATAGTTGAGTTCTCATGTCTTTCATCTTTGAGAGGAAGATCAAGGCACTTTCTTCTTCACCTTGCATAGTGCTAAGAATTTTGGACAATAAAGTGAATTTCCTTGATGTGTTGGACCCTAGATGGACTTGTTTTAGCAAATCCCATGCATCTTTAGCATGCTCACAATGGCTTATAGTGAGCAATATCTCATCACTCACACTATTGATAATCATGGAAAGTGCAAGGTGACTCTTGTTGTTGTATGTCTCAAGTGCCCTTGCCTGGGTTGGGATTGCTTCATATCCATTCACAATGGGCCATAACTTTCTTGCTTGAAATTCAGCCCTCATCCTTGGTTCCCATATTCCAAAATTTGATCCATCAAGGATGTGCTTAGGTGTGAAGGAGATTCCATGATCAGCCATTCTTAATGGGTTTTTCACCTCAAAGGATTGAAGACACTTGATGGAGATCCCAACCGCTCTGATACCAAATGTGAGACAAGCAAAGTCTCCCCAAGATCGAAGAATGCTCCACAAGATCAATCACACACAAAAGAGGAAAACCCACAACACCAATATTAAGTGGTAAAACCCTACTTCAAATGAAGAAGGGAAACATCCACTATGAAGCTCACTATATTACTCAATGATTCAACAATACAAGAATGCTTCAATGTTATGCAACAATATGCATCAACATGATATATGACAAGATGTAGTAGACAACACCCCTATTTAAAGAGAAGATTTTCTACTACAACCCTAAAATTGCCCTAATATTATAACAATCTTATCTTGAGATGTGTGACAAGTGGCATCTATCAAATATTAAAAAGTGATTGGTTACTTTTTAATATTTTCTAGAAAAGGGGAAATAACTTTTTCCACAAATTAAATATTCCTAGCACCCTTATTTTATTTATTAATTGGGTGGGAATATTTTTACATAAAATAGAATTATTTTCTAATTCAAATATTATTCTTTAGACTTTATATTTTAGTCTAAGAATAATTTACACAATGTTGCATTACATATTCCAATAGAATGTTTGAATGTTTAAGTGTTATTTTCTCATGAAGAGTTACGTTCAACCTTATGCACAAACTTCTATCTTTAGTGCCAAGTGGAGATATTCCCTTATTTTGGAAGAGGCAAGTATAATCAACTCTTTGTGCATGCACTCTTTTTCCAAACGTATGGATTGTAAGTCTTTTGAATGCCTTTGCTCTTCCCAAACTTATTCTTGCTCCTTATAAAACATATTCTAGCTTCTTGAAAATGTATTATTGCTAGAGTTTCTCCTTCCTTTGGATGATGGTGGACTTGCTCACGGATGGCTTCAACCAAAGACATTCTTGTATGCTTCAATGGTGGCCCTATGGTAATCACTATGGTAGTTTCTTTTCTTCTTTGATAATGCACCCTGTATTTTCTTTCTCTTGTAATCTACCCTATTTTGAATGGTTGTAATAGTAGTTTTGAAGATTGTGGATGATGTTCTCTACCTTCTTGGGCTGGCCAAAACTTGAGTCTAATGGATCCTTTTCCTTATGCTCTTTTGCTGGTGCTTTTTCCTGCAAGTGGGTGGACGTATGATGGAGTATTTTCCCCCTTGTAATTTGTTGCCGAATGGTACTTTTCACCACTTCCTTGGTGTTTTCCTATACCACTCCCAACTATAAATTCGATGTTTTTAAACACCTAAAACCTACCCAAATTTGGATCTCTTTTCCTTTTCAAAATTTGTTGTACTTTGAGGGTTATTTTCCCTCACAAACGTAGAATATTTTGATTCTTATTTCACTTTAAAATTCAGCATATACCAAAACCTTTAATAAATCAATATAAGCTATAATATTTCAAATTTCTCAAATAATAAATTGGTTCTATCCCACTAATCAATGTTAAATAGATCTGATTTTCTCTTGTTAAAAAAACAACATATAATCAACTTCTTATCACTCCAATTAAACTTGTAATTTTGCTATTATATATGCAATTTTTCTATAAAATCAATGGTGTGAAATAGTGTCCTTTCTTAGCTTAATGACACCTTAAAATATTCTTCTTGGCTAGCTCTAAATGGCTCCAAAATTTGATGCTTTAAAACTCTTAATAAACTCCTTTAAAAAATCTGCAATAGTAATCTATATGGCATCAATTTTACACACCTTTTTGTAGCTTCTTCCTTCGTATCTTACTGTCTTGTATTTGCTGGATTTTTACCCTTCAATTTGCTGTTAGTAGATCCTTCAATTTGCAGCAATAATGGCTGCCTCAAAGCTTGCTTTCTTTTCCTTTAAACAGGTGCTTTCTTCTCCTTCAAACATGTGCTTTCTAACTTTAATTTTTACAGCTTCAAATACTGTCCAAATGCACTCCAAATATGCAATCAACATCCTTTGTAGGTGTTGCTACTAATCCTTATGCTTTGTGTTGGGTGTCAAACACTGGTTAATTTTATCCTATATTTGTCACAACACTCGCATTTAAATTGTCAACCCGGGAGCTCGTAGACTTTTGAAGAGCCACGATTGAAACTACTCACATTACCATTTTGGAGATGAATCCATTAACTATAATTGGGGGTGTTTATAAAAAATCAGTTGATCTAAACATACACAAGACTTCTTGTTGCAGTTCTCTTACAACAGGCATTCCGATTATAGTCTAAACTAGGATAGTTCAGTTATTGTAGCCGATGCACGATGATTAGCTTCTTCGTCGTTTCCTTGCAATCGGGAGATTTACGATTTTGCTTCGAGAGTGGTTACGCATCCATCCATCCTAGCTGGGACAACTCATTCATCAATAGTTTCCCACTGATGATGTGAAACGGTGGTCGTCGGGGTCCTTCTCCAATCATTTGGTCAACGCGCGTAATCTGGGCATCCGCTCGAGGAAGGCGCCTACTTCAGTAAGGTGCCTACTTCAGTAAGGCGTCTACTTTAGTAAGGCACCTACTTGAGTAAGGCACCTACTTCAATAAGGTGCCTACTTCAATAAGGCACCTACTTCAGTAATGCGCCTACTTTAGTAAGGCACCTTCTTTCGTAAGGTGCCTTCTTCAATAAGGCACCTACTTCAGTAAGGTGCCTACTTTAGTAAGGTGTCTACTTCAATAAGGCGCCTACCTCCGTATGCCTTCATATGATTGAGTAGAACCGTGCCAGGTCCATGTAGGACCTCGACTAAGCAAAATATGACAAAATCAAGGAAATAACTACACAAAACACACTTCACACATGGATTAGATAATACACATGATTTCATTAAATAAATACATAATATTTCATAAAAATATACAACTCATGATATATTGCCACACAAAAACCGTTAGTACATATACAAAATATGAGCATATCTGGTGCTCATCATCCCCCCATGCCTAATATGTGCCACGCCCTCATGGCACCTAAAATCGGTAATCACCTCTTCGACGCAAACCATTGTTACTTACTTTCTCTTCTTGTTGGTGGCTTTAGCTTTCTCTCCATCCTTAGGCTTCCATTTTTGTCGAGGGGCCCTGGTTTGTTGCGAGGTGTCCTTGGGCTAAGCTACCCTTCGACTACGCTGACTACCAATTGTTTTGGGTTGGCCTACATTTTGCGTCGGCTTCTTATTATGTTAGCTCCACCTCCCTACCATGCTTGGCCCAACACCTGTGTTGGGTGCTGCTACCATAGTCGTCACTCTCTTCTGGAAGGCTACCTCTACTTCCTACCATAAGTCAACATGTTGAGGGCGTAGTTCTCTGAAGGAAATGTCAGAGTCATCCCTCTTTCGCACAACCACACTGCCCTTGTACAACCAAAGTTATTTGGGGGTGAGGCCAACGTTTTCTTTTGTGATTATTGTTGCCTCTGCCTCTGGTCCATATAATACCCATCTTGCCAGCCATTTCTTAATTTTAGAGGGCTAACCCTACAACGAACCATAGATGTCCCAAAATTGATCATCGTTAGTAGGGTTCACGTAGATGCATGGCCATATCTCTTCATTTTTGGCAACTTTCCTAGCTGCCTTTGCCTCCTCGAACTCCTTACAGAGTTGTTTGAATTTCTCTTTTCATGCAGCGAAAGCCCACTCACCTACTTCCCATTCCTCGTACGAGTGGGGGTTAGGTTTGGCAAACATCACCCTGGCCTTTCTCTTGGCCCTCTTCTACATTGTCTATGATGCCTTACCCTTTCTCCTTTTTGGTATTGTAGTGGCCTGTGTGGGGAGGTCTTCCTTCCCCGTGGAGGCTACCTCCCTGTTGGATGGTCCAGGGGTCTGTCCCTCTGATCGAGGGTCCCCTATAGCTGTTCCCCTTGCTTCCTGGTTGTTCGGTGCTTGCTCCTCTGGTTCTTTGGGTAGCCCCATTTCAATTTTGGGTCCCTTGCACTCTAAGGAATCCTTCTTGGCTTCAAGTTCAAGGTTTTGCCCTTGGTCCTATCCTGAAGACTCCTCATCATCATCGATATTGATAACAGGGGTTTCTATTTAAAGAATAAAATTCCCCTATTCCTTTGTAATTACTCTATCAGAGGTACACAAACCTTATCCTACCTCCAAATCCTCATCTCGAGCATCTAACTTGACTGCCTCAGATGAGACTATTTGCTCTAGTGAGGTTGGAGAATTCATGGGCACCTCAATTGCCCAATCAGTTTGGGTAGAGGTGTCCCGCATTTCAATTATCTGGACTTGCAGTTGCTAGTTCTCTACCCTGAGCTGCTGGATCAATTGCTAGAATTGGGTGATGGTGGCCTCCTACCTTTAGATTCTTCTTGCAATAATCTCCTTATATTCATTGAACAGTGCCTGTGTCATAGATTTCTCACTCTGTTCGGTGTGGTCCTCTTCTATCGGTACCTCGAGCTGCTATTGCATGCTCATTGAGGACTACAAGTCTTGTAGGCTACGAGCGGCCAAATTCTATAGGGTTTGAGCTACAAAGCTAAGCTCTGCATCTACCTCCTCTTCCTCTATCGAGAGGATCACACACCACAATAATTTTTTATCATGTATGCGCTCTGTACGTCATACTCTGGGTTTAGAGCTGGAGGATTCCAGCCTTTCCTTCGCATAATTGGGCAGATACCATACCCTTCTTCCACAACATCTGATGAGAATCGAGGGTGTTTCTCTTCAAACATTCCTCCCATTTTAGCATCATCCTATACCTTTGTCATCGCCTACTCTGATGCATTGGAGGGTTTGGTCCTAACCTCCTCGATCTCTCCTCGTAATTTGACGTCTTGTTCTGCTTCGGCTGCTACTTGCTCCTGCACCCCAGAATGTTAGGCCCCAGCTACTGATGAGCTTCCTTTGTGCTCCTCTGCATGGCATATCAGGGTTGTAATTAGCCTATAGTGGGCTAGGGTAGAGAACACCCCTCTTTGATACCATGATGCCTCATCCTACAGGGTATTTTATAGGTAGAACAGGATGTTAATTTTTCACCCATACACCAGATGGCTCAAAAACTGCATATGGTTTACATTCAAGTGCGAGTACTTCTCGATGCATGTGAAGTATCTTGCCACCTGCTCAAAGAGCTTCCTCAGGTGCATAGAGAGTCTCTGCTTTGGGAGCCCATGTGGGTTGCAGGAGATGTTTGTTTGTCCTAGCAACACCTTCATGCACTTATTTGCCACACCATATTTATACGTGCATTCCCTAGTAAGGGGATGCTGGTGACATGAGCGATGTGCTTTGGAGTGACTAGAATTTCTAGTCTACATAGTTGAGAAACTCCCCTATTTACAGTGGCAACAAACTCCTTTGTTGCTTCTACGTCCTGGTATTGGCTGACCAGGCGATAATAATTCATCCACCCGGTTGCTTCGAACCAGCACGCAACATCTCTCCTGATTCCCTCAGTGCCATTGGGCTCATGATTTTTGAGCGCATGATTCTTTGATCATCCACCCATGGCAAATTCCCTACTAGTTTCGAATGGTTTGATGCCTTGCCTTTAGTAAGGTGCCTTTTTATAAACTTAGGCACCTAACTCTAGAAATTGTTTTCGCATTGGGGTTGGTAGGGTATGCCACCCGAATTAATCATCTGGCACGACGTATTAGGCATGAGGGGTGAATTCAATTCTTGCGTCAACATTATTTTTAGAGAAGCATATTATATAAAAAATTACGTATATATCTAAAGAAAATCATGCACATACCTGATTGGTCATTTCGTGCTGCATGGAGTATGTCGAATTGGTACTCGATTATATTTTTCCCATGTGCTGATTACATCACCTTGGATACTTTATTCCTGGTTCGCTGGAGGTCTTACGCTAAAAACATGGTGGATCCTATTGGTTCAGGTTGGGATGCATATCTTCTCGATGGTTGGCCTTGGGATGTGCAGAGATCCTATCCAATGATTTCAAAATATTTTTGAGTGCTTCCAAAATTCCATCACGTGAGATGATGGCGTTGACTTCGGCTGCTCCACGTACTGCCAAGTTTGCGCATGTGTTTTTGAGTCAATCGAGGTGCCTGCTTGAGTAAGGCACCATAGTAAGGTGCCTACTTCAGTAAGGTGCCTACTTTAGTAAGGTTACTACTTTAGTAAGGAATCTACTTGAGTAAGGCACCTAATTGAGTAAGGCACCTACTTTAGTAAGGCACCTTCTTCAGTAAGGTGCCTTCTTTAGTAAGGCGCCTACTTCAGTAAGGCACCTACTTTAGTAAGACACCTACTTCAGTAAGGTGCCTACTTGGGTAAGGCACCGCTTGACTATGAAGAATACCCCGGGGTGGCACCTCCTTGGCGGAGTAAGGCGCCAGAGTAAGGTGCCTCCATGATTTTTTTTTGAAAGAACGTGCTTCGATGGTGGCATCTCGTTGGAGGAGCAGGGCATCGCTCCTCCGAATTAAGGCACCAGAGTAAGGCGCCTACTTCAATAAGGCACCTACTTGAGTAAGACACCTACCTCAGTAAGGTGCCTACTTGAGTAAGGTGCCTACTTTAGTAAGGCACCTACCTTAGTAAGGTGCTACTTGATTATGAAGAACGCTCCAGGGTGGCGCCTCCTTGGTGGAGCAAGGCGCCGCTCCTCCAGAGTAAGGCGCTAGAGTAAGGCACCTTTTCTCAATACTACAAAATGAAATAACGCTCAGGGGTAGTACCTCCTTAGTGGAGCAAGATGCCACTCCTCTGGAGTAAGGCACCAGAGTAAGGTACCTCCCTTTCGAAGTCGTCTGTTCCTCCATCGTTGAAAGTCAACAACTGATGTACCCATTGATGTGAGGTTGATCAAGCCTCCTAAAATTATCTTTGTATACATCAGCATCCACTTCGTCTAGGCATAGGGGTACATAGTTTTTCCTTTGTGGGTAATTGGCACCCACTCTATGCCTAGATCAACACTATCCTCCTATTGTGCAGGTTCATGGATGTTGAACCGGTCTAGGACCTGTTCCCAGAGATACCTATTGTTCAAGCAATCAGGCCATTCCATTGCAAAAAGAAAACAAGAAAAAAAATAAAAATGCAGTTAGACGTGATCCATGCCTGTTATGCCCTGGCTCTTAGGATGCCTATAGCTTGCATGCGGGTGTTGTCCCTGCAAAACACATCGTAAGCTAAAAAATAGAAACTATCCTAATTTATTCTTGGTGGACACCTCTGCATCCACTATGTTGTTGAGAACTCTAGAAAATTTTTACATGGATGGGTCTCCCCCATGCCTATTCTGGACTCCACCAACAAGCTTTCGAACCTATGGTATGGGCGCAACCAGTGGCCATTGGCTGTTAGAATGGTGTTGCTACTATAAATTGTCTTGACCCGCACAACACTATTTTTGATTATTTCCACCACTTTGTATGACCCCATCCATATTTACATCAGTTTTCCCTTTCGCTCCTAGAATCTAGAAGTATACAACAATACCCAGTCCCCTTCTTTGAATTATTTCATTTTAATGTGGCAGCCATACCACCACTTCATTTGCTTTTGCATGATCTCTATTCTTTGGAGGGTGTCCATTCGAAATTCGTCTAGCTGGTTCAGCTGTCGAATTCATTCCCTTTATGCTTCATCTAGGCTTAGGTCCAGTTCAACCACCATTCTAAGCATATTGACCTCAAATTCAATGGGTATCATTGCATCCTTCTCGTATACCAATTAGAAGGATGTGAAGCCGGTGGTTGATTTTCATATTGTATTATATACCCATACTACCTCTGATAATCTTGCAACCCAATCCTTCTTGTGCTACTGTATAATTTTTGTCAAGATGTTTTCTATCTCCCTGTTGGTTACCTCCACCTGCCCATTCGCTTACGGATGGTAGGGGGTAGTTATGTTGTGTCGTATCCTGTACTGTTCCATTAATTCTTCGATTAACCTAGAGGTGAATTGGGGTCCTTGATCCATTGTAATTTCCTTGGGCACTCCAAACCTTGTAAAATTATGGGTAAACATGAATTCAACTACCGTACCCTCCTTGGAATCTCTCAATGCCTGGACTTCGACCCATTTGGTAATGTAGTCTATGCAGACTAGAATATACCTCCTTCTAGTTGAAGGTGGGTTTATGGGTCCCATGAAATCCATGCCCTATTTTTTGAAGGGTTCAATATGTACATGAGGTTGAAGGGGTATTTCATCCCTATGGGTTGGCCTACCCATTCTTTGGCATTCATCACACCTGTTGGCGTATGTGGTTGCATATTTAAATAGAGTGGGCTAAAAATACCTAGTTTGTAATACCTTGTACGTAGTCCTTCTTCCTAAGAAGTGTCCTCCACATGGCTCATTGTGACAAGCCTTGAGTATCTCTGAGAACTCATGCTCTACTACACACCTCCTCACGATCTAGTCGGGCCCTATTTTGAATAGGAGACCATTAATCCATTGAAAGGAAGCGCTCTTTTCAATCATCCCTTACTTTTATCTGTATGAAAGAGCAGGGGAAGTTCTACCGATGGCTAGATAATTGGCAATGTCTACATACCATGGCATCTGTTCACTGATGATAAATAGATGTTTGTCTAGGAACTGGTCCTCTACCATTGCATGATCTGCTAGGAATAGCCTGGACAGGAAGTCCACGACTACATTATCCTTCCCGGGTTTGTCAACTATGGTTATGTCAAATTCCTACAATAGAAAAGCCACCTGATTATTCTATCGTTGATCGTCTATTTACTCATTAGATATCTGATGGCCACATGTGAATGAACACCTTGTACCCAATGATATAGTGGCAGAATTTGTTGATGGCGTGTACCACTGTGAGAAATTCTTTCTCTGTTACCGTGTAATTGAGCTCAACCCCTGCTAAATTCTTACTGATATAATAAATGGCATAAAATTATTTGCCATCCTTCTACTTGAGGACCACTCCAATTGCATTATTAGAGGCGTCACAATATATGTGAAATGGGACAAC
Source organism: Wollemia nobilis (assembly GCA_028583015.1). NCBI lineage: Eukaryota > Viridiplantae > Streptophyta > Pinopsida > Araucariales > Araucariaceae > Wollemia > Wollemia nobilis. The sequence continues at coordinate 23,589,727 of JAQPPZ010016881.1, forward strand.
CCAATTTGGGCCCTGCAACACTGGGGCAGAATTCAACTTCTCCTTTAGCATTTGAAATGCTTGCTCGTAGTCCTCCATCCAGATAAATTCTACATCCTTCACCAATAGGTTGTGCAATGGTTTAGCGATCTTGCTAAAATTGACGATGAATCACATATAGTACCCGACAAAGCCGAGAAAACTCCCCACTTCCCTCTTTATTTTTAGGTTGGGTAGATCTTTGATTACTTCTATCTTCTTTTGGTCTAACTTAATCCCTTCTACCGAGAGATGATGCCCCAGTACTATGCCCTCATACATCATCATAAAACACTTCTCATTGCTGAGGGATAAGTTGTTCTCCTCGCATCTCTGGAGCACACGTTCTAGGTTTGTTGTTGCTTCTTTGAATGTCTCTTTGTAAATGGTGAAGTCATCCATATATACCTCTACTGCCTCCCCCATCATATCTAAAAATATGCTCAGCACCACCCTTTGGAAGGTGGCGGGTGTGTTGCACAACCCGAAGGGCAGCACTCTATAGGCAAGCGTTCCCCATGGGCAGGTGAATGTTGTCTTGTTCTGGTCCTCCTCCCCGATCTGGATTTGATTGTACCCACTAAATCCATCTAGAAAGGAGAAATATTTCCTTCCAGATAGTGTGTCCAACACTTGATCAACGTTGGGAAGTGGGAAGTGATATTTCTTTGTCTCTTTGTTTAGTGATCTGTAATCAACACATATTCACCATTTTCCATTCTTCTTGGGGACCATCAGAAGTGGGGATACCCACTCACTGTCGGAGATCAGGTAGATGAATCCTACCAATAAAAGCTTCTATAGCTTAGCTTTGACAATTCATTTCATGGCTGGGTTCATCCTTCTCTGTGGTTGTCTGACTGGGGTCACCTGTTCTTCGAGGTATATCCGATGTGTGCAGATTTTAGGGCTGATTCCATTCATATCTAAATAATCCTAGGAAAATACCTGTTGGTGCTTGGTTAAGAGTTCTTTCAACATTTTTAGTTGTGTGGGGGTCAACCCACTACTGACGTTCAACATTTTACCAAGCTTGATGTCAATTTTCCTGGTGTGGTGGTCTTGAGCACTGACCAACGGTGACTCGAGAATAGTGAGGAAGGATTCACCTTGCAAGAATCCTATTATGACATCATATTCATTGGCATCCTCCTCCAACTCCCTTAATGCCATCACTGGCTAGAGCATGGACAATGAATCCTCATCTTGCTCAGTCAGCATGGGTTCACCCAACGTGTCCATGGACTAAGCAAGGGGAGATATTGTTAATCTCTTGATGTTCTACCCATTCAAAATAGTCATAAGTCCATCACAATAACTAATGTAGGCATCAGTCATAGCTAACCATGGCCTCCCTAAAATGAGTGGGTAACCACCCAATCCCATTTTTTGATTATAGCACCAAGAAGTCCATCGGGTACTCCCACACATCGACCATTATGATTATGTCCTTGAGCATCCCCTCTGGCACCATGGTTGATTGATCGACCAATTGCAACACTATTTTGGTGGGTTTCAAGTTCATAAGTTTTAGCTTCTGCATGGTCTCCTAAAACATCACGTTGATGGCTGCACCTAGGTCAACCAAGGTGTTCACCAATGAATACCCTCCTATTTTCATCATCAATACCAGGCTACCCGGGTTCGCATATCTTGGATGATATGCATTCCCCATCATTAAATCGGTTAATTTCCTTATGACATTGATGGTTTGTGTTGCCTTACATCTTGGTTTCCTCAAACATAACTCTTTTATCGCCTTGGTGTATATGGGCACGTCTAGGATAGATTGAAATAGTGGGATAGTGACCGTCAGGTTCCTCAGGCTAGAGAGGATATCAAATTCTGGCTGTGTCAGCTTCCTCTACTCCTGCAACCTTTTAGGGAATGGAGTCTCTATTTTCTCAACAAATTTCTCTACCTCCACCTCTTCTATCAGAGGAGAATCTCCTACATATTCCTCCTCCTCTACCAGGGGAGGTGATTCTACTCCTAGTTGCTTGTATGATCTAAGTTGAATAGGATTACAACTAATATGATACATTGGATATCTCTCCCTCTACTTGGTATACTGGCTAGTTTACCTTGTTATTCAGGTTCACCGTTAGCTATGTTGGTAACTGCACAGGTCTTACCATAGGTAGAGTTGGTAAGCCTTGCTGAGGTGGAACCTGTGCCATGTTTTATGGAGCGGAGTTCCACGAACGTGGTTCCTCCACTGTTGCCCAGGGTACTGATATGGCATCCATGGTTGTTGGTTGGGGAATGCAGCCCCTGGAGGTATGTTCATCCAATATGGTGGTCCCCACCATCCCATATTAGGTGGTGGCAGCTGCCATTGTGGCATATATAATCTTCCTTCGTAGGGCGGCATCCCCGTGGGCATATTCCCCATAGGGAGCTGCTACCAATTTCTTTGATTGCCCATGAAATAGGCTTTAGTTATGTCAGCCTCCTCTTTGGTATTGGGAAGCTATGGGCACAATTGGGTCTTGTGATTTTATTGGTAAACTACGCATACTTTGACCTTGTTCTTTGGGCATGCATTCCTAGCATACTTCCCTCTATATTTTGGATAAAAATAAGTCAATGTTGTGTCGTTCTCTTGTTTCTTCTTCTCCAGAAAGAGTGTATCCAATTGTAGTGCTAGAGAGGACAATATTTCACTCTTCAAATCCTCCAACATGTTGTCTATATCTATTTTTGTGATCGATGCAGTCGCCTTCATAGTCTTGGGAGCCAGTTTGCCTCTCCTTCATGAGTAATTCTGATATAGCTATCGGATATCTTCCATGGCATGCTGGTAAACGTCTCCTCTCGATATCATGTTTAGTGCTTCCAGTGACTCATTATTGAGTCCTCTCAGAAAGATGCTCTTGAGAGACTTATCTCCTAGCTTTGCATGAGGAGATCATTGCAAGTTGAAATTAAACCTCTCCCAGTATTCTTCTAGGGACTCGTCCTCCTTCTGTGTCATGCTGAGGACTTCTTCCCTAGAATCCTGTGCTCTACCAAAGTCCTGGTACTGCTCTAGAAAGAGCTTCCTCATCTCTTCTCATGTGTAGATCTATTTATTCCTCAACCCGATAAACCATTGTAGAGCTGAGTCATCCAACGTTTACGGGAAGAGCTTTAGCTTTTGAGCGTCTGACTTATAGTAAATAGACCTACATAGCACATCAAATTTAAAAAAAAAATAGGTCAAGGTCTTTGGTTGGGTATCCTTGGAAGGTAGGAATATGGGCAGGGGATATGTTATTCATTTTGGTTTCCCTTGCTCCTTCCTCTATCGGGAAGCTGAATACAGATGAGACCTCTTCGACCATTTTTTCAAGAAATGTGGTCTCTTATGTAGCCTCTATAGCCTTTTGGTATCTCAAGACTTTTTGAATTAGAGCCTCTAAGTTGGCTGGTGTTACGGTCTGATCCTCTATAGCTTTCCACAATAGGGTTTCCTCCAAGGATGTTCTTTTGAACAATGGGTTCAAAATGATCTGTTCTTTCCCAGGTCGATGAGACGAGGAGACGCTTTGCACAAGGTGAGGATGATCACTCCAGTGGACTGTTGGTGATGAGTCGGGAGAGTCTAACTCAAATTCTAGGTCATCGACTAACTCAAATTTATCTTATGGGCTCTATCTTATGAAATAACCGTCGGGTCCTCTTTTTATTGGTAGACTCATACAAGGTCAAGCATAAGGTTTTAAGGGGTAATGTAATCAGTCTACTAGTGATGCTTCCTCGACAATAGTGCCAAAATTTTGGGTTCCAAACACTGGTTAATTTTATCCTATATTTGTCACATCACTCGTATTTAAATTGTCAACCCGAGAGCTTGTATATTTTTGAAGAGCCACGATTGAAACTACTCACATTACCATTTTGGAGATGAATCCATTAACTATCATTGGGGGTTTTTATAAAACATCAGTTGATTTGTTCACACCAAGAAAACTTAGACATAATTAAATCATGTAAAAATAAACACACCACTCAAAAAGCAATTAACACACTTATGTAAAAAAGAACACAATATTGAAACGATTAAACTAATATAGGAATGAATATTACTATTTATGTAGAATTAAATCTATGAAAGAAAATAACTAAGATACAAGGGAGGAATACTAGCTTGGAGTGGGCCCGAGCTCCAGCAGATCCTACCCAACAAATCAGGAAAACAATACATAGATGAAAGAATGCTCAAGCTTTATTAGCAGTGCAGAAAGATTACATGCGATAATGTTCTAAAATAATACTTCCCCTTGCTATAGAGAAGTTTGTGTTTATATACCACACACAGGACTTCCTATTGTAGTTCTGTTACAACAAGCATCCCAGTTATAGTCTAAACTGGGATAGTGTAGTCGGTGCACGATGATCAGCTTCTTCATCATTTCCTTGCAATCGAGCGATTTACGGTTCAGCTTTGGGAGTGGTTGCACGTCCATCCACCCTGGTTGGGACAAATTATTCATCAATGGTTTCCCACTGATGATGTGGAATGGTGGTCATCGAGGTCCTTCTCCAGTCGTTTTGTCAACACACGTAATCTGGGCATTTGCTTGAGGAAGGCACCTACTTCAGTAAGGCACCTTCTTCAATAAGGCACCTTCTTCAGTAAGGCACCTTCTTCAATAAGGTGCCTACTTAAGTAAGATTCCTACTTGAGTAAGGCACCTACTTTAGTAAGGTGCCTACTTTAGTAAGGCATCTACTTCAGTAAGGCGCCTACTTCATTAAGGCACCTACTTCAGTAAGGCACCTTCTTCAGTAAGGCACCTACTTCAGTAAGGCACCTACTTTAGTAAGGCACCTACTTCAGTAAGGTGCCTACTTTAGTAAAGTGACTACCTTCGTATGCCTTCATCTGATTAAGTAGAACCATGCCAAGTCCATGTAGGACCTCGAATGAGCAAAAGACGACAAAATCAAGGAAATAACTACACAAAACACACTTCACGCATGGATTAGATAATACACATGATTTCATTAAATAAATACATAATATTTCATAAAAATATACAACTCATGATATATTTCCACGCAAAAACCGTTAGTACATATACAAAAATATGAGCATATTTGGTGCTCATCACTTTGTTGTCCAAAGCTATCTCAAATCTTTCCCAAAGCTTCTTTAAAAAGCAACTAATTTTGTTCTTACAATGCTTCCCAAAAATGCAGCTTAAACACCTTCTAATTGTTATTCCAAAAGTTGATTTGATGAAGTTTACTAACCTTAAAATTTACTTCTCTTTGCTATCAAGCCTTCTCTTAGTTGGTTGTCCAAATATTCCTTGAAAGCCTCTCCAAAGCTTTTCAATATGTAAGTTTTTGCTTCTACTTTTTGTAGTCATTTTCCTTTCAACTTTTCTTCTAAAAGTCAACAACTTGTGCTTTTACAAATTAGCCTACAAAACTTGTGTGGCTATCTTCAAATTTCTCAAAGTGTGGTTTTTGCAGTATTCTTGCTGACTTTCGTCTTCAAATTTGATCTCTATCTCTATATTTTCTCTCAAGAATCTGAATGTCTTGAGTTCTTGATAATATTCTTCAAATTTGACAAACTTCTTGCTAAATCCTTTTTCCTTGTGGGCTTGTTGTTAGATGGCAATAATTGTTCCAATTTATTTTTATCAGGTACTCTTTCTACTTGTAATATTTTGCCATGAACTCTGCTTCAAATATCTGTCAATAATAGCTGCTTTAGATTCTACAAAAAGGCTTTTATGTAGTATTATTTTCTTCTTCAAAATCTTCTTTAGACCTCTATTTGTGGGTCTTCTAATTCTGCAACATTCAAATCTATTTTCAATGAAACCTTACCTTGGTTTCTTCAATTTTCCATTATGGTAAATTCTTCAATGATATATCTTTCTAGATCTCCAAAATCTGCAATAGAACTTTCAATAGTCCTTCTATCTTTAGTCTTCAATATTCAATTTGTTGCTTCAATCTGCAATAGGACTTTCAATAGTCCTTCTATCTTCAATCCGCTGCTTCAATATGCAATAGGACTTTCAATAGTCCTATCTTTATTCTTCAATATGCTACTTCAATCTGCAATAGGACTTCTAATAGTCCTTTTATCTTTAATCTTCAATCTTCAATATTTCAATCTTGGAAGTTCTTCAATATGACCTCTCTTAGGGTCTCTTCAATAAGCAATATTGCAATGAGAACCTCTCCTTGGTTCTTCTCAATATTCAATTGGAGCCTTCTTCTTGGACCTCCTTCAATGTCTATTTTCTGCAATAGAACTTAAGCAACAATAATATATTCAAAGTTCCAAAAATAATAATCTTCACTAGCTATAGCTAGTGGAATCAAATCAATGTTGAATCATAGTCTTCACAAGTGTTCCTTCAACCTTGTGGAAAGATTCTAAACAATAAATAATCTGAAATCTATATTCTTTCAATCAATCTAATTTATCAATAGGACCTCTTCTAAGAGTCTCTAAATCTTCAATATAAAGGTCCATCTTCAAGACTTGTAAATTTTCTTCTATTTCAATTTTGCTCTTGGAATAGGTAAATCTTTAACTTTCACCGGTTTTCTTTCAACCTAGTGAGAAATGCTATCTTCTCTGGTTTTCTTTTCCAGAGGTAATTTTATTTTATCTTCTCTGGATTCTCTTTCCAAAGGTAATTTTCTTTATCTTCTCTGGTTTCTCTTTCCAGAGGTAATTTCTTTTATCTTCTCTAGTTTCTCTTTCCAGAGGTAATTTCCTTTGTCTTTAATGGTCTCTTCTTAACTAGTATAAATTTTCTTCCTTCCAATATATATATAATAACTTCTATCAAACAATCTCAAATCCAACAAATTTTGCAAGGAGAAGGTCCAAAGGTGTGTCTGGTTTGTAAAAATGCAACAATGGTGTTGAATGATAAAAAACTAGAATAGTTTCTAGTGTCTCTCTCATTTCCTATCTAGATCTATTGTGGCTAGATCTACCGTGGCTCTAATACCACTGTTAGCTTTTGATGAATAATAACTCAATAATATGACCACTAAATCAATAATACTCAACTCAATATGAAGAAAATAAAATACTAAGCAAATAATCATATATTCAGAATATGAAATAGCTCAATATTGCTAATGGAAAATGCTAAAAAATACAATAAACTCTTATTGAATAAAAGACCTCAAATAC